>CM038625.1:14849530-15449530 GCA_021554675.1 Leuciscus idus | reverse complement strand
TTAAAAAGGAATAATACCAATTAATTATAAAAGGATTAACTTGTAGATTAGTTAATTTCTCTAACAGTTTGTGTGGTTGAATGGAGTTGAACGCAGAACTAAAATCAATTAAAAGCAGCCTAGCATAAGCAGCTGGACTCTCCAGATGCTTTAAAACAAGGTGCGTTAATGTAGAAACCGCATCATTAGTACCACGATTGCTTTTATATGCAAATTGATACTGATCTAAGGATGACTCCACTTCCTTACGCAGCTCTCCTATTATAATCTTCTCAAATGATTTCATAACATTGGATGTTAAGGCCACTGGCCTATAATCATTATTGTTCTGAGGGCATGAATTTTTTGGAATTGGGATTACAATAGATTTTCTCCAAAGCTCTGGTACTGTATGCGTATCAATTGAGAGCTGGAAAAGGCGATGCCAAGCTGATGTGAGCTCCTCAGCAAATGTCTTTAAAAGAAAACATGACATCCCATCTGGTCCCGTTGCTTTACTAGAGCATACATTTTTAAAAACCCTTGTAACATCCCCTGAATAGATTAATATTCTATCATCACTGATATTACAGTTTACATTACCTAAAATATCCTGACATTCCTTAAAAGTGTCTGTCTCAAATCTCATATAGAAATTATTCAGTTCGTTTGCTTTATCAATTTCATTGACGGCGAACAATGGCTTATTTTTCGGGGTCATGTTGGTCATTCCTCGAATTGAATTCCACAGTTCATTAGTATTACATTTTGCCAACTGTTGTTCAGCCTGTTCCTTATATTGTATTTGTGCTACCCTTAGTTGCTGGTTAAGGTCCTTTTGTGCTGCTTTAAGTCCCATTGTATCCCCCAACCTGTAGGCCATTTTTTTCTTTTTAATGCAATCTTTAATTCCCCCTGTAACATATGGTTTGTTATTCGGATACCTCTTAATAGCTCTTTGAGGGATAACTAGATCCACACAAAAGGAGATATATGCCGTAATTGTTTCAGTGACCATATCTATATTTGCATTTTGATAAAAAATGTCCCAGTCCGTACAGAGAAAACATCCCTTCAACTCCTCTATACTGTCACTTGACCACACCTTAACCACCTTTGTAACTGGTTTACTTGTTTTAAAAACTGACCGATAGGTGGGGAGCAAATGAATAACATTATGGTCAGAATTACCGAGGGGGGGTCTGGCTTTAGCTACATAAGCATCCTTAATGTTGCCATAACACTTGTCAAGGATATTATTTTTCCTCGTTCCACACTTCACATATTGAAAAAACCCTGGTAAGGATCTCTCCAAACCACATTGATTAAAATCACCAAGAATCAATACAGGTGCATCAGGCTTAATTTGTAAGTGCTTATGAACACAATCAGCAATTTGACTAGCTGCCCTATGAACGTTCCCACTCGGTGGAATGTACACTGCACAGACAAATATATTGGTGAACTCCCTTGGCAAATAATACGGCCGCAAAGTAATACACAATAGTTCAAGATCAGGATTGCAAATGCTTTCCCTGACTGCAAAATTACGGCACCAGCTTTCATTAATATAAATACAAATACCCCCTCCTCTTTTCTTTCCAGAGTTCGCATCTCTGTCCAAGCGTAAGTGGGAAAACCCATCAATCTGTATTAAACTGTCTGGTACATTATCACTCAGCCACGTTTCTGTAAGGACCATCAGTCCAGACTCACGGTACTCATAGCAGACTCCAGCTTGTGTGCGCAGCTCATCCAACTTGTTCCGCAAGGAGCGAGGATTACAGAGTAACACTGACGGCAAAGGTAGTTTGGAAGCTCTCCAGACACGTTGCCTGACGCCGCCTCTCTTGCCCCGCTTCCTAACCCGGCAAGGAACAGGCCTTGGTTGCCGTAGTAGCTCCTCAGGTACATCCGTCGTTGTGTTACTCAAAAGTAGTCCGCCACGACTCCGCAAATCCAAAAGCTCTGATCTGCTGTATATCAGCTGTCCGGTATCCACAATCCTTTTGTAATTCCTTGCACCACGCAGCTAGTCAAAATTAGCCACATTACGGTGAACAGTTTCATATTTATCAGTCTTCGTGGTCCCCTGTTCCGGCCAGCGCTCACATATAGTAATTTAAATGGCCACTGTACGATCAGAAAACTAAGGGCAAACAAACCCGACAGAAACAAACTCGACAAAAACAAACAAGTAACTCGCAGCAAGAACCCTCCTCCATGTCGCCTGCAGAGCAGCGCCATTTTGTCCACAGTGTTATTTCATGTGTTTTTGAGTAAAGGGAAACATCTGTTAATGTTTAATGTTCAGGTATGTTTGACATTTGAAAGAGTTTCTATTATGTTAAAGTTTTGATCGTTACCATTGTGCAAAAGAGTAGGGCTTATGGTTAGGTTGTGAATAACTGCGTTTTTTAATATTCTGAAGCATTTTGCTTTATACATGTAGTAATAACAAGTTTGATTCTGTGCTGTCCTAGCAGCATACAGTCTTTTTATAAAACATTATCTAAAATATATATAAAATATATCTCAAAGTTAAATATAAACAGTTCATATCCATTCACTTGACTTCACACAATTTTGAGAATAAAAAATACTTAAAATAAAAAAGCACATTTCACAAAAAAAAAAAAAATTGTAATTCATTATGTCATAGACTAAATAAATTAGGGCATTTTACATGATTTATTCAGGTAGATTCCATGAATGAAATCAAGCTTTAACTACTCAAAAATATTATGTGTAATATTGTTACTATAATTTTTTTAAGTAAATAGCAGTAAAATTTTTTACAGTGAACTAAATTAAATTACCTACATAAATACATATTTAAATATTAAACTATAAAATGGGCTATCACTTGAAAAAAATGCATTTGGAGTAGATTTTATTATTTATTGTTATTTGTTAACACTTGTTAAAAGCAGTTATTCTTGCCTTCTCTATTGGTTTTTCTGTGTTTCCAGCAGATCCAGAAGATCCAAAATCCAGCAACAATCATCAGAGATCCAGCAGAGATCAACACTATCAGAGACACTGAGACTGGAGGAACTGAAGGAGAGAGTCATTAGTGTGAGTGCACGCATCAGTCTGATCTCCAACAGAAGACAGAGATCAGGTCAGTAAATACACACACATATATCATCAGTGCTGTGGTACCTGCACATGTGTGACAGAGTGTGTTGATGTCCAGATGTGTGGTCTGGTTGCTGATGGGATTGTTCAGCACACAGCTGTAGGTGTTTTTATCCTGATATTCCACCTCCAGAGGTAGAGAGAGACTGATGCTGAGATCACACACACTGATGCTGGACAATACACTGATTCCTGCGTACCAGGAGAGAGTCGCATCACTCACATTCAACACTGATGAACACACCAATGAACAATTTGATGATGATGATGATGATGATGATGATGATGAAGAACAGTGTGAAGAGTTACTGATGATGACAGGAACAGGCAGACGAGCTGAAAACATGAGAGAATAAAATGGAATATGGATAAACTTGGAAAAAAAAATACTTGATTTAATATGCTGAGTGAATGTTTAGTATAATAACACTTAGTGAGTGTGTTTGTCATCTCACTCACTGAAAACTTATGTAATTTAAAAATTTAAATAGATCCAGTAAATTAAAACAATAATATTTAAACGTTTGGACAAATGATCTCGACTCACCATAGACAGAGACATTGAATGATTTTGATGATTTTTTCGCTCCACTTGTATCTAGTTGATAATCTCCAGCATGTTCAGTTGTGGTGTTTGTGATGGTCAGAGATCCAGTTTGATCGTCCAGCTTCAGTCTTTCTCTGAATCTCCCATCAGGAACATCATCATATGTGGAGAAGATTTGCTTCTTTTTATTAATTTTAGCTATTAGAGATTTTTCAGCTCCAAATTTCCACAGTATATCATCGTCTTTACGTATTTCAATAACATTAGTGTTCAGAGTAACAGAATCTCCCTCCATCACTGACACTGAATCACCAAACACACCTGATGAACAAACAGATTTACACAGATTGATCTTCTGATGGTTTACAAAGCCTGAAATCAGATTTTCTTGTTTAGATGTGAAGTCGAGAACATCCAGAAAAACAGCAGAAACATGAAACTAAATGAAAGGTGAGATTTATGAACAGACACTTATAGTTTGTTGCATCACTTAATGTTAAACACATATTAACAAATCAGGGATTATTATTATAAACTGTGATTAAAACATTCATATACAGTTTATTTTGTCCACCATGATGAATTCATCATTATAATTAAACATCATCAACATATCAATAATTTTCAATTTCCTTTTTACCAGAAACTTTCTCTCTGGCATCAGTAGCTCTTGATAAAGGAAATAAATGTGTAAAATATATTTATAAACTGCTAACGTTACTGAGAGACTGTCAGAACCGACGGCCCCATCAAGTTTAATGCCACAGTGTCTTCAACCACAATTATTATTATTATTATTATTATTATTATACTTTTTACAAATGCCCGTTTTAAACAAGCAAATACAGTGCATTACATTTCACACTAAATATTCCAGGATATTTAATGCTGTACATTTAAAAACAATTGCATTTACTGATATGAAAAACAGCAACAAAGTTTGAGTCATGTGACTTCATTAAGGATTTTACATTAAAGTAATATAGCAATCATAAATGTATAGTAAAACCCGGAGAATGATGGTTTAAATGTAAGTCTGCATATTTTTAAACAAAGTTTAAAGTTTGGTGCAAACCGAATTATTAGATAAACCTTGATTTAATCTAGATTGAAGCTTAATCCATTTTTTCGGATGTCGAGAAAAATCAGTGTTTAAAGTTACATCATTTGTCGAAAATCAATACATGATAATTATTGCAAATTGAAAGTACAAATTTCACAGTGCTGGATATATATATATATATATGAGACCTGCGCATTTTGACTAATGGATTTCCATGACTTTTGTAGATGTTTATAACCACTTTTATTATTATTATTATTATTATTATTATTAAGAATTGGAGACCTGAATTCAAAGTTAGTAGATTTCACAATATTCATGATTCATTTTAACAGCAGATAAAAGTCTAATTCAAACAGTATCAGCCACTTTATTGCTCTGAAATTGAAAAAAAGCCATGAAAATGTTTTTATAACTCACCGATCAGACTCCAGCAGCTCAAACAGAATAAAACACACGTGTGAAACATTTTCTTCAGTAGTTCAGTGTGTGATGAAACTATCCACTGAAAACACTCAGTGTATATGTGAATCCTCCCACAACACAGTTTGACCCTCCTAGTTTCACTCGCTGCATTTGCACATGATATAATGTTATAGTTCATCTGGCCTTATTAAGACTTTAACTGTTCTTAATGGGTGAAATATTATTTTTATAATTTAACATACTTCTGAAAGAAACAGTTAAAATCATGCATGATCTCACATTACCATTTTTTCAAACTGAGTCAAACTGAGATCTGCTGTGGTTGGTTTTCTTCGGAAATGTGGTTTGATTTGGACAAACATCTTGTGTGTGTGAGAACAGGTATTTAGAGCAGGTGTGTGTAGCTGAAGGGCCTCTTCAAAGGCTTAGAATGATTTTTTTTTTTTTTTTTTTTCCTGTCTGTCAGGGCTTGGTTGGAAGGAGACAGTTGAAGGTCTTATTTGCAAAGCGGTATTTATTAAATACAGTTCAGGAAAACCACTGGAGGACAGCAAACCAAACCATACATTTATTAAAAAGCAAAACACACCTGAAGCACATTTTTTTGTTCTTCATTTTCCAGAAGTAGTTTAAAATCTTGCTGTATTTTCCTGTATATGAATCATGATGTGAGTTGTATGATGTTCATTAAGATTCAGATCATCCACGAGACTTGTGCATGTTTGTCTGATGGGTGAAAGTGTGAATCAATGATGTTCTTCTGCTGTTTGTTTGCATTATGAGTCCAGACATATTTCTCTTCCGACAATCTTTATGATCTGTACAAAAGCAATTAAACAGTAGGCCTACTGTCCTGTTCTGTATATATTTGTTCACTAAAAAAAAAGTTTTATACATTCTGTGCCACTGTTAGTGCTGTAATGCTGTTTAGCTGCTATTATTCAAAACCACCAGATGGCGCCACTCAAAATCGAGAATAAAAGTGTGTAGAAAGGTGTAAATATGAGTCTAAAATCGATTATCAGTCAATCTCTAATAATAATTATATATATTTATCATTAAAGCTTCAGGTCTGTCTTCTGGTCCTATAGCAGGATTATGTGTTGTTGTTCTGCTGGTGTGATTTACTATCACTGCACTCTCTGTGGAAATATGTAACAGTTTTATAGAGATTGTTACTACAGTAACTACAGTTGTACTGTGGTAATATGATAGACACCACTGTCTTTAAAAAATAAATTAAAAAAACGACAAAATTGATCTTACACTCTTACAAATTGATCTCACAATATGATTTTGTGGGAACAATAAGAGTTCGAGAATAATGTGGGAAATATGATTAAAATGGTTGAGTGCTTTATGGTTTAGTAATGCATCTGTTTTATTATTATTATTATTTATTAATACCCTAATCAAAGGAATAATATAAGAAATAGTAGATGCTTGGCAAAGCAAAACCCCCCTTTATCCTGTGGGATTGTCTCATCCCTCTAATGGTCACATGATGTATTAGTTTCATTAAAGCAACGGCAACTTTCTAATATGAACAGGATTACCCAATGATGGAAGGGAGGATATAGGTTTACAATACAGAAACATTAGGTGGAAGCACACATCAGTTTTGTTGCGGGATAGGCTAATTTACGTATAAGGAAATACGTTTAATATATATGAAGAGTTCAGATGCAAAAGCCTCTAAGTGCCATCTGAAATTTTATTCTAAAATTAGCATTTTTATCAAGCTCGTATATTTAGGTTCAGTAATTTCACTTTAATGACAAATAATAGGTAATTTGCAATCCCATTAAAGTGAAATAACTGAACATAAACATTTAAGCTTGATAAAAATGATCATTTTAGAAGAAAATATCAGATGGCACTTAGAGGCTTTTGCATCTGAACTCTTCATATATAGATTTGCAGTTGTCCATTGTCAGCATAAAATAATGCTAAATTCAAAACCGCATATACAGCTTTCTGCCTTAGAGAGATATGGTAGATAAATGAAGTAGTTTATGATTATTAACAGAGGGGGTCATTTAGTGCCACCTCAACCGTTTATTAATATGTTTTATATTCGTGTAGCGTAAGAACTTCGACTCATTTATGGACTTTATTTGATTAAAACCGAATGTTTATGTGTACATGAACTCCCTGGTGTCCGACATATTCGCATGAAGTCACAATCTCGGCAGCGTTGAAGTTATGGACTAAGAGTTGTGTCTGTCTGACTTAAAGTGGCGTGATGACACTTTTCTTTGTTGAAGTTGGAAATCACGACTTTCTGAGTTGAATTGAATGCAGAAGTATCTGTGTGTAAACTGTCCTGCACAGTTTCAGTCCTGTGCTCCAGACATGAATGATTGATTCTTCATATGTGTGTTGTTGAGGAGACGTGTGCTGTTAAATGCTGTTAAGACTCATGATTTCCCCCTGCTGGTGAATGAATCAGGTGAAAAGTCCCTCAGACGCACATTGAAGGAGGGACCCGAAACATATAAAACCAGAAGATCACAGAGACTGAGAATATCACAGAGATATGGGCTTTTTTGACCACCAAGCAATCACATGTAGCCGACTAAAAAGGTACTGAAATCCACCAGAACACCGCACTAACCACATATTCGCTAATTGTATGCCTTTTTGTTTATCGAGTATTAGCCAAAAGATAAGATTTTATCACAAAAAAATATATAATAAAATTAAAAAACAAACAGTTTGTTTATTTGTAGGATTAACATCCCTTCAGACTTGCCCTCACTCTGGTTTGTTCCTGACTGATGGCGGTTGAGAGCTGGAAATTAGGGTGAGATTTTTTTGGTCTACACTTTCTCTGATCTTGGGGTTCAACTTTGTCCTTCTCTTGAGAGTTAGCTGTTGAACAGTTCACCAAAACACATGATTAAATCCTCCTGGCCACTGGCATGTGGCTCTTCGCTAACAGATATCTGTAGAGCTGCGGGCTGGGCGACACCTAACACATTCGCTAGAAACTATAGCCTACGTGTAGAGCCCGTGTCCTCCCATGTTCTCACCCTGAACGGGTAGAAGCACTGTGAGTACCGGCTCTGTCGGCTTGCTGCACCCTACTGTGAATCCTTATTGCCCCAGAGTCAAACCTGTTTAGTCCACCAACACCCTCGGCCCGGATATGGCGGAGCGTCTGGTGCCAGGCCTTTATCCGCTGAATACTTGAGAACCGGGTCTAGGCTGGGTCCCATATGTGTGACCCTACGGGGATTGTGTCTATATTCTCCACGGCTGCTCCTAAATGGAAGACCGTGTCTTTCCCCTGGGCTAAGTCACCATTCATATGCAGTAAAACGGCAAATCATCTTGGGTTAGTCCATATGTGTATTCCCACATAACTCTTTTAAGAATGTGGCTTCCGCAGCGTTCCCCTCCCTCAGATTGGGCACGCTTTCCCAGTGTTATCCAATAATATCACTGTATGGGTTATCACGGGTACAACAGTAACAGATACACTCGGTGTAAGCCCTCTCCTATCATCCTTCCAGGCAAGAAGGTGTGGAGGCTTACTCAGGGCGCTGGATGGGGTGCAGCAGCTGTGGCCCTTTAGTTGGGATTCCTATTCGTCTGTCTTGACGTGGCGTCGACTGACCGACTGACCAAAAGGGAACGTCTCGGCACTGGCGTCCCCCAGGGGTACGTTCTCTCCCCACTGCTGTTCTCCCTGTGCACAAACGACTGCACTGCCAAAGACCCCTCTGTGAAGCTCCTGAAGTTTGCAGACGACACCACTTATCTGCCTCATGTTTCTGCTTACAGACTGGAGGTTAAAGAGCTGGCTGTCTGGTGCAGTCACAACAACCTGGAGCTGAACACACTCAAAACAGTGGAGATGATTGTGGACTTCAGGAGAAACATCCCAGTACTCTCCCACTCACCATTATGAACAGCACAGTGGCAGCAGTGGAGTCATTCAGGTTCCTGGGCCTGAATTGGGACAGTCACATTGACTCCATTGTGAAAAAGGCCCAGCAGAGGTTGCCCTGCCTTCTCCAGCTGAGGAAGTTCAACTCTCACAGGAGCTGCTGATACAGTTCTCTAACGCCATTGAGTCTGTCCTCTGCACTTCTGTCACTGTCTGGTTCTGCTCAGCTACCAGTCAGACCTCTGAAGACCACAGCGGATAGTCCGGACTGCTGAGAGAATCACTGGTACACCTCTCCACACTCTCCAAGAACTGCACTGATCCAGAGTGAGTAAAAGGGCTGGCAAAATCACTCTGGACCGCTCATTTAGAAGTGTATCGTGATGCCTGTTTCTGCCATGTAAATGTTTTGTCATGTCAGAGCCAAAATACTGTAATTTGTCAAACCCCTCCACAGTGTGTGTCTGTGTGTGTGTGTGTGTTGATGTGATAAATGACATTAAAAATATCAAATGAACATTCTCTGAATGGTGAATTCCTAGTTTTGACACTAGATGGTGGTCTAACACAGTCTCCATACTGCTTGTAATACACACTTTATGTATTAATGAAATATCAGGTAATTTATCCTCCTGATGTTTCAACGCAGAAGTAAGCTGAACGCAGAATGTGTGAGACTTCCTATTTATTAGCAGCTATAGAGAAATAATTAGAAGAATATATCAAAGTTCAGTGAACTTTAAACTGTTAGCTACAAACCAGCATGTTTATAGTTACTAAGATATGTAGATATGATATGTAATATGGTAAGGAGGCATATGACACTGGAAGCCAGACACATTAAAAGTACAAATGGCCGTGTCTGCTCTTATCTGAAAAATAAGGTGATAATAAGGGCACATTGTGTGGGATGTTGTTCTTACAAATAATTATAATAATAATAAAGATCATGGGAAACAGCAACAGTTATTATAGTGAAATTGAATGTGTGACTTAAAAAAATAAATGATTTTTTTTATTTTTTTATTTCTTTTACACTTTGAAGATCTCAAATTATAATTGTATAATAGGAACAACAACTCTACTATTTTGTGGAGAAATATAATTACCATGTTCAATCTCTCTATGCCATGGCAATGAACATTATTAATATCCTTTATAAAAACAGTATAGGCTTTGATGCTTGACAAAGCAAATATAGCTACCACATTTATTCTGGGTGTGAATGTGATTAATCCCTCTAGTGGTCAAGTGTTGTTATAGTCATTTCTGAGTGTTTAAATATCTGCTTTCTTTGAGTATTAGCGCATGTTGAAGTAAAAAGAAACGGAAACTATATCTCAGCGTTGAACTGGCAGGATTGTAGAAATGCAGTTAGGGAGGTTGTTTACAATACAGAAGCATTAGATGGAAACACATATAGGTTTGATGAAGGATATTATTTACGATTAGGAACATGGCAGCTATGAAATTATTCATTGTCAACACAAAGAACTTCGAATAATTTTCTTTATTTGATTAAAAATGTATGTTCTTGTGTACATCTCCCTGGATGAAGCCGTGTTCACGTGACGTCATCTTGGCGGCATCAAAGTTAATATTGTCTTCCGTATAAGCTGTAAATCTGACTTCGTCACTTTTCTTAGAAGTTGAAAGAAACATCAGAAAATCTGCAAGTAAACAGTTTCAGTCCTGTGCTCCGTTCAAGAATGATTCCTAAAATAATGTGTTGTTGTTGAGGAGACGTGCTGTAATTTTAAGTGAGCAGATTTTCACCTGAATGAAGATGAAAAGTCCCTCAGACACACATTGAAGGAGGAAACCGAGACATCAAACCAGAAGATCACAGAGACTGAGAAAAGCACAGAGATGTGGAGATGTGGGCACTTTGACCTGTAAACAACCACTCAGAGCACCCTAGGTAGCCTATTCACATCCACTAGAACACTGCACTAACTAGCCTATATATTTGCTAATAGGGATATTAATTTATCTTTAAAAAAAGATTAAAAACAAGTGGTTTGTATTATTAGTAGGATCAACACTTCTTCACCCACACCTGTGTTTTGTTCCCTGACTCGTCATCATCCTACAGAACTGGAGCAGGAGTGGATATCTTGAGCTGTCCTCATCACTGCATCTGGACTTTACCACTATCAAGGAAACTTAAGGTAAGATTTTCTATCAGATTATGATCTTGATCTCATTCTATACATTTCTACCTTTGTTTTATGGACAGGACCACTGTTATAAAAATATAAAAAAATAAAAATCAAGACTGTTTGTAGGGTTTAGTTAGTTTCTCGTCCATACTGATGAAAACAAAATAAATTAACAACTATCAAACATAAATTGTAAGCCATACATTGCATTTATCCTTAAAATTACGCAGACACTGGCAGGAAAATGATATGACCTTTGTAAGAATATGACCCTGAGAGTGTCGCACTGCTTAACTGCAGGATCACTGCATGAGTATTGATCATCACGCACGCAAAGTTTATTATATTTTTGTTAAACACCAGTGCTGAGTTCAGTATATTTTAGTAAAACAGGTTTTCTGTAGAGCAGAAGTCGACGGTTTCATGTGAGCTGGAATGGAAAAAGTCCTTCAACCACAGGCTATTCACAGACTATTCACACCTCAGACTGAGACGATCACAAACTGACATCAAACACACACGTCCATCAGCAGAAACACTCATGCACAAGTTGTCCATCCACCCAGCAGATCAAACCACATTTCTGTTCAGATGTGAATACATGAGACCACAGTGTTCATGAGTGTTTTGCATCTGTGTTTTTCATGAGATTACACGCATGTTCTCTTTAAGACTTTAAAAGTCAAACATGAAATGCTCCAATCAATCATATGATTTAATTGGTTAAAAAGGCAAGTTTGTTTGTAGTTTTTAGGAGACTCGGACTCGACGCAGGACTCCACACAGTTGGGTCTTGTACTTATAAAAAGACTGAAGTTTGTTCATCTTCTCATTGTGATTGGTGCATAATCCACATGATCCTCCTCTTCAACTTTCTGTAAAAAACACAACACAAGAAATATAGTTATATATAGTTACTGTATATAGTTTTTCTAATAACATTTATCAGCACTGCATGCAAACTTAAACATCTTGAAGATATGACATCAAACAACATCTTCTATATCAGTGGTTCTCAACTGGTTTTGCTAACATGTTAATCTGATACAATAACGTAAATTTATTAGGCTTAACAAAACATCATTTGTTTAACTTGGCTTGTTCTAGTCTTGTTGTGCAAACCATTAATTGTTTAAATGTTTTCCTCAATGCAATTACAATCCTTTATAGATGAAGTTTAGAGGTCCTGCTGTCTTTCAGTGTTTCTCAGTTTCTTTAAATATGTATTACATCTCAATCTGTAATGTGATCCAAACAACACAATAGGAAAATAACATACATTTTTCTTGCATTGATAATCTAATGGCTTTTATTAAACATCTGATTTGGTGCTGTTGTATTTGATGGATCATTATACAGTCAAAAACACAATTGCATCTGACTCACTGCTGAAATAATACAGAGAAACACAACATTACTTAATAATACATTGTCTTACCGTTTTCTGCACGTTTCTTTTGTAGAACGCTGGTTCAGCGTAAGTGATCTCGTCTTCACGAGTCTCAACTGTTTCAACAATAATAGATGCATTAAAACAACAAAACTCAATACTAATTAGATCTGATTCTTTAAAATACAGTATGTATGTATGTATTATTATTATTATTATTATTATTATGGGTGTCAAAGTTAAAGCACAAATGCACACATTTCATTAAACGTTTAACACAGCCCTTTAAAAAAAAAAAAGACATTAACAAATTTCATCACTATCAATTCAAAATACATATTTTTTTTTACATATAATTTATAAATCAAACCCAGGCAGGAAATTTAAGTCAAATGCATTCTTTGTTTGGTGAAATTGATGCTCAACAAGTTGAACAAAAGTAATCAATAACATATTTTAACTTTAGCACCAGCTGCATCTTTACACGTCACCTTCATTTATATAAATATATATACAATATAGATTGTTTCAAAGCAGCTTTACAGTGACAATAGGAAATTATGTAACATGTACATGGAATAATTATGGAACATGTAAAATTATGTTCATAAAGTGGTTACATTTTGGTGCAATTTGAGAAAAGAAGGATCTGTTTTTTTGTCTTTTTTAAACACTATCTACACATATTATTTTGGTTTCTTTTCATATTAATAATCTCAAGGGTGTTGTAAAATAATGGCAAATATTATTATTTTATTATATTTAGGATTATCAGTTGACTAAATATTTAGAGTATATTTAAGGGTATAAAGTTGTGTTTATTATAATGTTTAAAAGCAGTAAGTAACACTTGCCTTCCCTGTCAATGTTTCTACATTTCTTGCAGATCCAGAAGATCCCGAATCCAGCAACAATCATCAGAGATCCAGCAGAGATCAACACTATCAGAGACACTGAGACTGGAGGAACTGAAGGAGAGAGTCATTAGTGTGAGTGAATGTGTCTGATCTAGAACAGAAGACAGAGATCAGGTCAGTAAATACACACATATATCATCAGTGCTGTGGTACCTGCACATGTGTGACAGAGTGTGTTGATGTCCAGATGTGTGGTCTGGTTGCTGATGGGATTGTTCAGCACACAGCTGTAGGTGTTTTTATCCTGATATTCCACCTCCAGAGGTAGAGAGAGACTGATGCTGAGATCAGACGCACTGATGCTGGACAATACACTGATTCCTTTGTACCAGGAGAGAGTCGCATCACTCACATTCAACACTGATGAACACACCAATGAACAATTTGATGATTATGAAGAACATTGTGAAGAGTTACTGATGATGACAGGAACAGGCAGACGAGCTGAAAAACATGAGGGAATAAAGAGAAATCTAAACATCGATCTGGTGTAGTGTGTTACCAGTCAGTGAGTGTTTCCATCATCTCAAAATATAATGAGGAAACATTTCATTATGTAAATAATTAAAGGAATATTCAGAGTTCAGTACAAATTAAGCTCAGTCAACTGCATTTGTGATGCATGAAGTTGATAACCACAAAAGTAATTATGACTCTCTGCTTGTTTTAATTATTATAATTGTTTTAAGAAAAACTGTAGGTTACAGTGCGAGGCGCTTACAATGGATGTCAATGGGGTCAATCTGTAAACACTAAAATACTGCTTTAGGTCCTGTGTAAAGTTACATTCTTAACTTTGTCTTAACACCGCGAACCCTAAAACGCCTGGAAAAATGATGATTTAAACCGCTTTACAGCTCAAATAATACACTAGTGTTGACTAATTAATGTATGTGTTTTTATGAAATTACAAGCTTCACATTTCTACTTATATATATATAATTATTTTTTTATCTTCCATTGTAAGCGCATCAACGTAACCTTGATTTTTTTTTAATTTTTTTTTTTTATTCCTGACAAGTCAAATAATTTGTGTGGAAATCAACATTATAACACATATGCTGTGGATTCTGCTTGATTTGTACTGAACCAAAAAAATAATACGTGAAAGTTTGAGCAAATGATCTCTACTCACCATAGACAGAAACATTGAATGATTTTAATGTCAGTTTAGTTCCACTTATCTCTAGTTGATAAACTCCAGCATGTTCAGTTCTGATGTTGGTGATGATCAGAGATCCAGTTTGATCGTCCAGCTTCAGTCTGTCTCTGAATCTCCCATCAGTGCCGTTATATGTGTAGAAGATTCCATAATATCTACTGATTTCAGCAATAATGTACTTTTCAGCTCCATATCTCCACAGCATGTTGTTGTATTCTTCATGTATTTCAGTAACATCACTGTTTAGAGTGACAGAATCTCCCTCCATCACTGACACTGACTGTATTTCATTTTTTTCATCACCAAATACACCTGAAGAACAGATTTTACATGATTAATTAATGCTGTTGTTGGTTTAGAAAGCCTGAATTCAGTTTGTAAACTTTAACAGCAGCAAAAACACCAAACAAAATGAAAAGTCACATAAATTAACAGGTAGACTCGAGAGAATCAATCATTCCGTATTTTTATGTGTTTTAAAATGTTCTGCTGAAGAATAAAATGAAAATTATATGATAAATTAAATACAGCTTGAAAGTACAAGTTTAAATATGCTATATATATTCAACACATTTGTAATTACTGAATTGCCATTACTTTTGTAGTTGTTTATGATTACTGCAGAAGTATTTTAAATTATTTAAATTATTTTTTTAGACATTTCATGGGAGGATTTGCATTTGTAATCATTGAAATTAAAATACCTAAACCAACAAGAGAGATTTGATCACAGTGGATGAAAATAATCTAATTTGAACCGTCGCAGGAGTTTATTACTCTGAGATGTAAATAAACAACAAATATGTTTATAACTTACCGATCAGACGGCAGAAGCACAAACAGAACAAAACAAACATGTGAAACATTTGCAGCTGTTCAGTGAAACGCCTGATCTAATAAGACTATCAATGAACGCACAACAGATCTTAACAAACACAAGCTTGTGAATCCTCCCCCGACAGAGTCTGACCCTCCTAATGCACACACACACACACACACACACACACACACACACACACACACACACACACACACACACACACACACACACACACACACACACACACACACACACTCACACACACGCATATACACATGTTACATATGTCATATAAACACTACATTTCATGGTAAAATAGAGAGTAACTCGTGATTTAAAATTGTTGTATATATTTATTCAATTCTCAATTATAGTGTATGGGGAAAAGTACAACTTTAAAACCGTTATATCATAGTTTACTGAAGTTCAGCTTCTGAGTCAAACTGAAACCTGCTGCGGGTTTTTTTTTCTTTCTTTCTTTTTTCTTTTTGTTTGATCAGTTGGGTGGACGGACATCTTGTGAGACTGCTTTAAACTTTAATCTACAGAAACATGATGAGAAACTGTTTCACACCGAAACAGAAAAACAATAGAAACACAATGATCATATTTAACACTGCCATTCACAAGTTTAGTCTGTAAAAGTTTTTTTTTTGTATATATATATATTGGTATTTTGATATTTGATATACACCGATCAGGCATAACATTATGACCACCATCCTAATATAGTGTTGCTCCCCGTTTTGCTGCTGAAACAGCCCTGACCCGTGGAGGCATGGACTCCACTAGACTCCTGAAGGTGGGATGTGGGATCTGGCACCAAGATGTTAATAGCAGATCCTTTAAGTCCTGTAAGTTGTGACTTCTGATAGATACTGACCACTGCAGACCGGGAACACCCCACAAGAGCTGCAGTTTTGGAGATGCTCTGACCCAGGCGTCAAACTCGCTCAAATCCTTACGCTTGCCCATTGTTCCTGCTTCTAACACATCAACTTTGAGGACAAAATGTTCACTTGATGCCTAATATATCCCATCCACTAACATGTGCTGTGATGGAGAGATCATCAGTGTTATTCACTTCACCTGTCAGTGGTCATAATGGTATGACTGATCTGTATATATATATATATACATATACATATACATATATACACACTTTCACATACTAAAGGTTGTTCTTTCTGTCCGTAGCAATATGAGTGTCTTATCAACTGTAATTTTAAAAGCTTTTTATTTAATATAGCGTACTTAAGTTGTGGTGGATCTGATTTTTGATAGGTTAATTCCTGGTTATGCTCTAGTGTAGGCCTTGTCTTATGCGGAGGTTTAATAAAGCGTGATCAGTCACGTGACATTCACTGCTGGAGTCACACACACGCCAAAGACTAAACGGTAGGCTAAGAACTGCAAGTGAAAAAAAATGGCTCAAGTTGTTGAAAATAATGTTTTTATTGAATTTTGGTGGATTTATTATGTGAACCAAACCCATCTGTCACATAATAGCCTTAAGTAACTAAATTAAATGACAAAATGTGTAGTTAATGTGTTTTGCCTTGGATAACAGCGCTGCTATAACACTGATCATCTGCATGATGCCAGAAATAATACAACAGCGAGTCAGACAATGAATTTATTCTTAAAATGAGACTGACAGAAAAACAGGATATAATCTTTATAAGAATAGTGTGCTATATATGAAGCTTTGGCTCCTCTTGCTGGAAATATCTATTGAAACTACTGTAACACAAGCATATCAAAGCATGAGTATAAGGTCATGAATATGTGGATTCCCTTGAATATCAATAGGACTAATAATTTAATATTTCACAGTAATATCACAGTTTGATTTCAGATCACCTTTTAAGGTTTCCAGGGCTCTCTTTCACTTCTTTTGAGTATTTTGAGTCAAATATGAAAATGCTCCAGTGGGCCATACAATTTACATAATAAGTCCTTGTGTTACAATGCGAAGTCTCTTGAAGTTTTAGGAGATCATTTCATCAATCAATCTCTGAATATCTCACTTCAAACCCGTCAGAATGATCCGACTGTTTGTCCGCTGGGATTTTCTGATTATTCTCAAAGGAAAACTAGAGGGAAAGACTCAATCCTGCTGAAAATGAATCATCTTCTCATGCTGACAGACACATACTCCACAATACTCTCCTCTTCAGCTCTCTGTAAAAGACATCACACAAGATATAGTAAGATATTTAAAAAAATAAATAAATAAATAATAATAATAATTACACTATGTCTATATATATATATTTTTTTTTATGTAAATATGTAAATATAGTAATATTATCATGAACTGCACGGGTCTACATTTCCCAAAAGCATTGTAAGCCTAAGTTGATCATATTACCAATGGTTTCTATGATCAACTTAGGCTTACACTGTTTTTGGGAAACGCAGCGCAGGCCAAACTGTGTTACATCATAACCATAACACAAGCTGAATGCCTAAATACCAAACACAAGTGTGACCAATATTATATTAATATTAGCCTGAAGTGAAGAGTTTTATGAAGGAATCAGAAGAGTTTGAGTTTCTTCCTCCCTTTAAAAGTTAATGTGTTTTTTTATTGTTCTTTCTTTTGCACAATTATACAGTTGTATTTTATTCATTTTTTTCTGCAACACTTTTAGAACATTTTATTTATTATAATATTAAAATATCCTCCAATCTTTTAGTGTTTCTCAGTTGCTTTAAAATGTAAAAATGTAATAATTAGACTACAAAAAAATGACATGTAATGTGATCAATCACAAGATGTAAGTACCATAATCTGACTCCTTTAATTTACCTCTTTCATCAAAGCCACAAGACAATAAATCAACTATAGATGACTTTTACTCAAATATATAATAGTGTTAACAGTAAAATAGCTTATTTTGGAAATACATTAAAGAAAGAAAATATCTGACACATGATAATGATTATAGAAACACAATCACACACTGATCTCCATCTGACTCACTGCTGAAATGATACAAACACACACAACAGAAACTAATGATAAATGATCTTACCGATGTTTGTGTGTTTCTTTCATAGAACGATGGATGAAGTAACATAACAACTGAAGTTTTCTCATCTTCACGAATCTGAACTGTTTGAACAACAGGAAGAGATTAAAAATACACAACTTACATATTTTTTTACAATGTGTTTTTAGGGCTGTCAAAGTCTACTTTAATTATAATTGTTATTATTGTTATTTGTTATAATGCTTGTTAAAAGCAGCAGGAAACACTTGCATTTTGGGTCCGTTTTTCTGTGTTTCCAGCAGATCCAGAAGATCCCGAATCCAGCAACAATCATCAGAGATCCAGCAGAGATCAACACTATCAGAGACACTGAGACTGGAGGAGGAGAAGAAGAGAGTCATTATTGTGAGTGAATCTGTAAATACACACATATATCATCAGTGCTGTGGTACCTGCACATGTGTGACAGAGTGTGTTGATGTCCAGATGTGTGGTCTGGTTGCTGATGGGATTGTTCAGCACACAGCTGTAGGTGTTTTTATCCTGATATTCCACCTCCAGAGGTAGAGAGAGACTGATGCTGAGATCACACACACTAATGCTGGACAATACACTGATTCCTTTGTACCAGGAGAGAGTCACATCACTCACATTCAACACTGATGAACACACCAATGAACAATTTGATGATGATGATGAAGAACATTGTGAAGAGTTTCTGCTGATGACAGGAACAGGAAGACGAGCTGAGAAAGATGAGATAAATAAACAGAAATATGGATAAATCTACAGTGTTATTTTTAGTTCATTGTGTTGATGAGCAGTGATTGTGTCTGTCATCTCAAACTATAACATAATTAAACATTTCAATATGTAAATATCTAATAAAACAAGAACCACAGGAGGAATTACATCTCGACTCACCATAGACAGAAACACTGAATGTTTTTGATGTCAGTGTCTGTCCTATTATCTCTAGTTGATAAACTCCAGCATGTTCAGTTCTGGTGTTTGTGATGGTCAGAGATCCAGTTTGATCGTCCAGCTTCAGTCTGTCTCTGAATCTCCCATCAGTGCCGTTATATGTTAAGATCCCATATTTTCTACTGGTTTCAGCTATAAAATACTTTTCAGCTCCATATTTCCACGCTATGTTATTGTATTCTTCATGTATTTCAGTAACATCAGTGTTAAGAGTGACAGAATCTCCCTCCATCACTGACACTGACTGTATTTCATTTGTTTCGGCAGCAAACACTCCTGATGAACATGAACAGGTTTTCAGATTAATGCTCATGTTGGTTTAGAAAGTCTGAGATCAGTTTGAAACCTTTAACAGCAGCAGAGACTACAAACTAAATGAAAGTCACATAAATGAACAGGCAGACGTGAGAGAAAATGTGTTTTAAAATTGTCATGGTAAAATAAACATATATATATATATATGATAAATTAAAAACAGTTTGAAAGTACAAGTTTAAATATTCTGGATATAATATTCAACACATATTTTATTACTGAATTTCCATGACTTTTGTAGTTGTTTATGATTACTGCAGAAGTATTTCTTCAGTATTTAAAATTAAGACATTTCTTGGTAGGATTTACATTTGTAATCATTGAAACTAAAATACCCAAAACATCAAGAGATTTTGATCACAGAAGATGAAAATAATCTAATTTGAACCACCACAGGAATTTATTACTCTGAGATGTAAATAAACGTCACAAATATGTTCATAACTTACCGATCAGACGGCAGAAGCACAAACAGAACAAAACAAACATGTGAAACATTTTCTGATGTAATAACACTAGCAGAACTGATCTAAACAAACACAACAGAAGTAATGTGAGCAAGACCTCCCTCGACAGAGTCTGACCCTCCTAATGCACACACACACACACACACACACACACACACACACGCACAAACACACTCTCACACACAGATACACACGCACACACACTCTCTCTCTCTATCTCTCTCTCTCTCTCTCTCTCTCTCTCTCTCACACACACACACTCTCTCTCTCTCTCTCTCTCTCTCTCTCTCTCTCTAACACACACACACACACACACACACACACACACACACACACACACACACACACACATTTAAACTGTGTTCCTATGCCCAATTTACATTTACAGAAGATTAAAACAGATTTTTTAAATTCTCTCTGCTAGTCGAGTTCCCAGCATGCACTGCGGCAGGAATGAATGATGTAGTTACTGTGAGTGAATCTCATTGTTGTTGTTTACTCATTATGAGCAGCTCCTCGTCGAGTTATTCCAACTTTAATTTAATAATTATTTTAATAGATTTTAAATTATGCATTCAAATGGCACACAATTACTTGCCTGACTGTGTTAAATATGTAAAAATAGAAGAATATTTTCTCAATATTGGATGAATTAGTTTTCATGGTAAAATAAAGACTAACTCTAGGGATTTTAATTTTAAATTTTTTTATCCAGTTCGCAATTTTAGTATATATAGGTAGAGTTAAAAGCGTGTCTGATCTCACAGTTTTACTGACGTTCATCTTCTGAGTCAAACTGAAACTGCTGCGGTTGCTTTTCTTCAGAAATGTGGTTTGATCTGTTAGTGGACAAACATCTTAGGTGAGAAAATGGCCGTTCAGAGCTGGTGTGTTTAGTTTGTAGGTGAAGAGCTTCTTCCTGTCATGCTTTTAATCACACAAACATGTTGAGCATGTTGAGAAACTGAGGGAGAAAAGCAATAAATACACCATGATCATATAACACTGCCATTCAATAGTTTAGCTTGTTAAAGTTATTATTTTTTTGTTTTCAAATAAATTATACTTTTATGTCACATTAGTAAAAAAAAAGCACTGCATAAAAACGTACTTGGTTACTTACGTAACCTCGGTTCCCTTAGAGATAAGGGAACGAGTACTGCGTTGCAAACGCTGTGGGAAAACTCCTTTTCTCGAGAATATTGAAGCCTTTATTTTAAAATGCATTGCTGCAGCACAGGCAAGAGCATCAGGCTCGCGCGAGCGTGCTGATAGGCTGTGCTGTGGGCAACTGCACGAACCAATGGCGGATAGGCAGAGGCGCGCGAACCAATCAGGGCACTTGGCACACTGCCAAAGTCAAGCGCGCGAAACTACACGTGACCATAGAATATAAATACAGATAAAATCCGCCATTTGACAGGTATAATCGACTGAAGCGAAAACACCTGACACAAGATAAATAGCACGGCAAGGCAACGCAGTACTCGTTCCCTTATCTCTAAGAGAACCGAGGTTACGTAAGTAACCAAGTACGTTCCCTTACGAGAACGTTCTCTCGTACTGCGTTGCAAACGCTGTGGGAACACTATTTAAAACGCCGTGCTATAATCTTGTTGCCGCTCTGACTCACCAAGTACCGGGAAGTTACAGAATTGGCCAAGATAAACGAGACCGAAACATCGGGCCCAGAAATTTAAACCATAAGAAATGGCCAAGGGCCAGTCTTACGTAACCCACAACTCAAGGTGACAACCGTGTGTCTGAGTCAAAACCTAGTCTGGATCCACAGAGCCAGGGTCTAGATAGAAAGCACTCGTGCCTGCAGAGCAGGGACATCCAAGTTGTAAAATCTCACAAATGTGGACGGAGCGGACCAGCCGGCCGCCGCACAAATGTCCTCGATAGGAACACCACTCGACCAAGCCCACGAAGAGGCGACACCTCTCGTAGAGTGAGCTCTAACACCTATGGGACAGGATAGGCCCAGTGAGGTGTAAGCCAGAGCAATGGCATCAACTATCCATCTGGACAGCGTGAGCTTAGTGACCGGAAGGCCTTTGGTTCGGCCCCCGAAACAAACGAAGAGCTGTTCAGACTGTCTGAAAGAGGCCGAACGCTCTAGATAAATTCTCAAAGCTCTGACAGGGCAGAGCGTGAGAGAATCACTGTCCTCCTCAGTGGGAAGAGCTGACAGAGAAATAACCTGGGCTCTGAACGGAGTTGAGAGCACCTTAGGAACATATCCATGTCTTGGCCTAACAATGACCTTGGAGTCATTAGGGCCAAACTCCAGACAGGAGGCGCTAGTAGAAAGCGCCTGCAGGTCCCCTACTCTCTTCACTGACGCCAGTGCCAGGAGCAGGGCGGTTTTCAGAGAGAGGGGCTTAAGATCAGCTGACTGAAGTGGTTCAAAGGGAGGCCCCTTAAGAGCCCGCAGGACCAGTGAAAGGTCCCAGGCCGGTACAGACGGCGGCCGAGGCGGGTTAAGCCTTCTGGCGCCCTTAAGGAAACGAACTATAAGGTCGCTTTTATCTAAGGTGGCTCCGGCTTCCAATACGTGATAAGCAGCAATGGCTGCCACATACACTTTGAGAGTGGAGGGGGAACGACCCGCGTCCAACATCTCCTGCAGAAAAGAAAGCACTTTTGGTACTTCACACGTGTGTGGGTCGAGGCCTCGAGCTAAACACCAGCTGGAGAACACTGACCATTTAAGGTGATAGAGGCGTCTGGTAGACGGAGCTCTAGCCTCCTTAATAGTGTTCAGGACACCTTCTGGGAGATCCTGGGGTACCCGTTGAGTGGCCATACATGTAGGGCCCACAAGTCGGGACGGGGATGCCAGATTGTCCTGTTGGCCTGAGCCAGAAGGTCGCACCTCACTGGGATTGGCCATGGATCTGTTACAGACAGTTGCATCAGCTCTGGAAACCAAATCTGGGTTCGCCAGAGAGGAGCTACTAAGAGAACTGCGCTTTTCGTATTCCTGATCCGTTCGATGACCTGAGGGAGCATCGAGACCGGAGGAAACGCATAGAGAGGAAGGTTGGGCCAATCGTGGGCCAACGCATCCCTGCTCTTTGAAAAGAAGATTGGGCAGTGACAGTTGTCTTCTGAGGCGAAAAGATCTACTTCTGCCTTCCCGAAGACCTCCCAAAGCAGGAGAACTGTCTGAGGGTGGAGAGACCATTCCTCTGGGGGAACTCTGCCCCGAGAGAGCATGTCTGCTCCTATGTTCATCGTGCCTGGCACGTGAGCTGCCCTGAGCGAGCGCAGGTTGGTGTGAGCCCATAGCAGGAGCTGAGAGGCTATGGCAAACAGGTTGCGGGACCTGAGGCCGCCCTGGCGATTTATGTAAGAGACCACAGACATATTGTCCGTCCGGACCAACACGTGGTGACCAGCCAGGTATGGGAGGAAGGCTTTCAGGGCTAGAAAAACTGCTCTCATTTCGAGGCAGTTGATGTGTAGGCGTTTCTCCGAGCTCGACCAGAGGCCGGAGGCAGGCCTGCCCTCGTACAGAGCTCCCCAACCCAGGTTGGAAGCGTCTGTTGAAATCATCCTCCTCTCCGAAACCACCCCCATGCTTACGCCCTGCTGGTACCAGCTGGCGTCTTTCCAAGGGGCCAGGGCTTGAACACAGCGCTGGTCCACCTTGATAACCAAGTGGCCTGAGTGCCAGGCGTGGGGTGGCACCAGAGGTGCTAGCCACAGCTGAAGAGGACGCATACGCAGTAGGCCTAGTTGGAGTACTGATGATGCAGAGGCCATCAGGCCAAGGATCCTCTGAAACGTTCTGAGGGGAACATGAGAGCCCTCTAAGAACGATGCCGCGAGCTGCTGAATCGTTAAAGCATGGGCCGGTGTGGGCCATGCTTTCATAAGTACGGAGTCGAGAACTGTTCCCAGGAACGTGATGCGTTGGCTGGGCAACAGAATACTCTTGGAAAAATTGACCCTGAGCCCCAGACATTCCAAATGGCTGAGGAGCCAGGCTCTGTGAGTATGTGACTCCGCCTCTGACTGAGTCAGTATGAGCCAGTCGTCGAGGTAGTTCAGGATGCGCATGCCCCGCTGTCTCAGGGGGGAGAGAGCTGCATCCATGCACTTCGTGAAAGTGCGAGGTGCCAGTGCCAGTCCAAATGGTAGAACTGTGTACTGGTATGTCTGCCCCTCGAAGGCGAATCTCAAGAATGGCCTGTGGTGGGGGTTCACTTGAATGTGAAAGTAAGCGTCGTTCAGATCTACTGAGAAAAACCAGTCGCCTGGGCGAATTTGCGCCAGGATATGTCTGGTCGTGAGCATTCTGAACGGCCGTGATATGAGAGCCTTGTTCAAATGTCTGAGATCTAAAATGGGTCTCAGGCCGCCGTCTTTCTTTGGAACAAGAAAGTAACGGCTGAAAAAACCTGACTCGCTCTGAGAAGGGGGGATCTTCTCAATGGCCCCTTTTGCCAGCAGACCTAACACTTCGGTGCGGAGGACATGACTCAATGTGCTCCTTACCGTGGTTTGTATAACCGCGCGAAAACGTGGTGGTCTGCGGGCGAACTGAAGCGAGTAACCGCGCTTTATGATGTTCATCACCCAATCTGAGATTCCGGGGATAGCTTGCCAAGCTAGAGCCCGCAGAGCCAGAGGCATTATCATATCTGGAACGCCCAGTATCGGGGGCTCGAACTGACATGTATGTAGGTGAGAAATTTTGCTCGATTTGTGCTTTTTGTGGGTCGCTGTTAAAACAGCGTTTGTGTGCAGGGGTGCGTGACAGGTGACGGGCCCATGTACTGCATTTAAAACTGCTCCAACCGCCTGAACTGAAGAGGGGGCTGAGAGTAGCACTCGAGCGACTTTTGGGGCTGGTCCGGCCGCGGCGGGACAATGACCCCTCTTTATGCCGGTTAGGACGGCTTCTTGGGCTCGTGATCGAGCGTGAGCTTAGGCCGCGGGCCCTGGCGCTTCGGGAACGGGAACCGTTTAGCAGGCTTCGGTTGCTGGCTGGTCTCAGCCGCTGAGCGGGGCTGGAGGACCTGTGAAACCACCCTCTCAGGTCGCGGCGTGCTCTTGGGGCGCCGTTGGACCGAGCTAAAGCGTTTGGGCAGAAAGTGCTTCATAGCGCTGGAAGCTTTCTGAGCCTCGGTGAAGCGTTCTGCGAAGCCGCTGACAGACGGGCCGAAGAGACCGGATGGTGTAACTGGAGAGTCGAGGAAGGCGGTCTTGTCTGCGTCCCTGATCTCAGTTAAATTTAGCCACAGGTGGCGCTCTAAAACCACCAGGCTGGCCATGTTGCGGCCCAGGGCTTGAGCAGTGGTCTTAGTGGCCCGCAGCGCCAAATCCGTTGCACTTCTGAGGTCCTTAAAGGTGTCTGGGTCAGGGCCTGACTCATCCATGGAGCGGAGGACCTTAGCCTGGAAGACTTGAAGGGTCGCCATGGCGTGAAGTGCAGAGGCGGCTTGACCAGCGGCAGCATAAGCGCGGCTGGCGATGGCCGATGTGGTCCTGCACGGCTTAGATGGGTGCACAGTTTTAGACCTCCAACTACCTGCAGTGGGAGGGCATAAGTGTGCGGCGACCGCTTCCTCTAGTGGAGGGAGAGACACATAACCTTTTTCTTCAGCGCCGTCAACAGTGGAGAGCGTTGAAGAAGCAGATGAGCGCGTTCGCGCTGAAAAGGGCGCGCGACAGCTCTTAGTGAGCTCCTCGTGGACCTCAGGCAGAAAGGGGGCGGCGCGCTGACGATGGGCCTGATGGCACCCCGGCAGGAACCATTCGTCGAGGCGGCTTCTGGGAGGCTCAGCTGGAGAAACCCAGTCGAGTCCCAGCTCGTTGACAGCACGAGACATGACGCGGAAGAGTTCGGCGTCGATGTTCGCTCGAGTGTCAGAAGGATCCAACTGAGAGGGGGGGACGGGGTCCGCGGAGCCCGACCAATCCTCGCTCTCAGATGCCGCCACGGAAACTGCGTCATCCATTCCCTCAGCAGATCCGCCAAAAGAGACGAGTCCCGCCGCATCAGACGAGGGGCGTTGGTCGCTCCGAGAAAACAGAACTGGAGAAGAGGGCGTGGGCGAAGCACGTGGAGAAAGGCCCGGCGTGCATTCGCTAAACTCACTGCATTCAGGACGCCTCTGCTCGCGTCGCTTCTTCCTACGGGGCTCGCGGGGCGCCGAAGACGGAAGATGGGCGGGATCACTCACCGACGAAGCGAGGGCGAGTCTCGAGCGGAGAGTAGAAACAGGCATCCCGTCGCAGAAAAGGCAGCCGCCTTTAGTGAGCGCTGACTCGGCGTGCTCAGGGCCGAGACAGGCAGCACACTGTGTGTGTCTGTCAGACACATGCAGGGGAACCCCGCAGGATTGACAGAGAGAGAGAGGCATTTGAAACAATGCCTGTGCACTGTGAAAACAGCGATTTTGCTCTTTTAGAGATAGAAGAGAGAAAAAAGGATACTCGTCGGATGCCACAGCGAAACGCTCAGCTGGCAGATGCCGAGATGCGAAGCTGTTCCGCTGGAAGGCCTTTCAGACGACGAGCGGCTTCTATCCGGAGAAGATCAGCGACGAGGTGAGTCGAGCTGAAGGAGATTAAATCTGTCAAATGGCGGATTTTATCTGTATTTATATTCTATGGTCACGTGTAGTTTCGCGCGCTTGACTTTGGCAGTGTGCCAAGCGCCCTGATTGGTTCGCGCGCCTCTGCCTGTCCGCCATTGGTTCATGCAGTTGCCCACAGCACAGCCTATCAGCACGCTCGCGCGAGCCTGATGCTCTCGCCTGTGCTGCAGCAATGCGTTTTAAAATAAAGGCTTCAATATTCTCGAGAAAAGGAGTTTTCCCACAGCGTTTGCAACGCAGTACGAGAGAACGTTCTCGTAAGGGAACACATTTTTACATTCTCAGACTGGTTTTCTGACCCTCACAAACACCAGAAACACAGACTCTGGACTCTATAAACTACAGATCAACAGCAGAATCATAAAGAGCTTCAGTGTTTCTGTCGTTAGTAAGTGTTATTTAGTAATTCACTGCATTTTTCTTTAAGGAATGTTAAAATACACTTAGTATTTTGATAATCAGATTCATGTTGATTAATGTTGTCTTTGCCGAAACTGTCTTTGAAACTAATTTCACTCAGAAATTGCTAGTAAATGCCACAAATAATAGCTAATAATCAGCATATAACTTAGATAAATATAAATTATAAATGACATAATTAGTATTTCCTTGTAAACATGTACTCAAAATCATACTTCCAAGTGTAAAGCTCAAGCCCTAACTCATGTAAATATAGTGTTGGACGCACATCCTGAGTGGTCACACATATCATCAGTATAATAGTGTTTCCTGATGAGCTCACAGTGATGATGCTGTTCTTCAAAAACACACCAGATGGAGCCATTTATCAGTTTAAGCGATATCATACAACTGATGATCAATATAGAAGCCAACTAGCTGTTCAACTCAGTCCAAACTCAACCCTGTGTGTTGAGCGTTTAGAACTTGATATGTACAATCCCTTTGAAAAATCTGCACTTTCTTAACACCTTGAGTGGGGGGTAGGGGTAATCACTTCATTAGGGTCATCAGGTCAGAACCATCATTCCTTGGTGTTTTCGCTGATAGGCCCACGACACCTCCAAAGGACTCAAACACTGGCGTCCCAGGTGCGCTCCCCTCTACTTTTACCTCTCTTGGTCATTTTGTATGATCCACATGATCCTTCCGATTTATCCACAGCCGGTTTCTGCTTTGCTCATCAGTCCCTGACAGTGACATAACAGCTTGTCGGAAGGCCTGTCCTGTGACTGAACCCCTTCAGTACCCTGTGGCTACAAAACCTCTGCAACCAACCTCTACTGGGAGCAACTGGGTTTGTCAGCCCCGTTGTCCTGCTTCAGCTGCTAGGTCTGAGTACTTCAGCCTCATTCATTCGCTTCACTATCTGTAGCCTCCCATGGCACAGTTAATTCCACAATGAACAGGGACTTTTGCGAGGCTGACCACAGGATCAGGTCCGGCCTGAGGTTAGTTGTGATTAACTGAGCTTCCGGTCTAGGTTAATTTTCATTTTCCATTCCCGGGCAGCGTCCAGCAGGGTCAAAATACATTTTTGTTGCTGGCTTCCATAGACTGTAAAAAAAGATGGACGACGCCCCTTCACTCTCTTTCATTGGTGAAAAGTGAAGCCGCCAAAGTCCTAATCTAAGCTGACATCTTGCACTGATTTGGGACCTGATTCTGCTCAGTAGTGAGCGTGAAGTTTAGCCGTGATATCAAGGTCCCGCTCTCACTCCCGCAAAAACGGTTAGTGCAAAGTTTATTGCAGAGCAACTCATTGTGTCAGTGTGAAATAAACAGTTATGGAGATATAGAAATTAAAGTTGAAAACTCCAATCTCCTCCCGAAAATCCTCCAAAAAGTCCGTTGGACTACTTCATTTAGAGAAGCTGTCAATCATGACGTCACATTCCCGTTTTTATAGCATCAAATAACTAAGACCAAACTTATTTAAAAAATAAATGAACACTTAAACTTACATCAGCATGATAAATACTACTTAAAATGACAGAAAATATATTTGGAAAATATGTGACCCTGGATCACAAAACCAGTCTTATGTTGCATGGGTATATTTGTGGCAATGGCCAACAAAACATTGTATGGGTCAAAATTATAGATTTTTCTTTTATGCCAAAAATCATTAGGATATTAAGAAAAGATCATGTTCCATGAAGATATTTTGTAAATTTACCACCTTAAATACATAAAACATTTATTTTTGTGAATGGATGCAGCACTATCGCCAATAGAAATGGACAACTTTAAAGGCGATTTTCTCAATATTTCGATTTTTCTGTACCCTCAGATTCCAGATTTTCAAATAGTTGTATCTCGGCCAAATATTGTCCTATCCTAACAAACCATATATCAATGGAAAGATTATGTATTCAGCTTTCAGATGATGTATAAATCTCAATTAAAAAAAAATACCCATAAGACTGGTTTTGTGGTCCAGGGTCACATATGTATTTGAAGTGTAATTTGATTGTTTCGTTTCCATCACGTCCATTAGACTTCATGGGGAGGGCGGGGTTTATGAGCTATACTGTGACCAGCCACCTGGGGTCCAAAAAACCGTTGTCCCTGCTGCACCTGTCCTACAAAATACCCCCAACAGATTTTGCTTGCTGTATGGCCTCAGTCGATGTCCACTTTCTCCCAGTTGCCAGTCTGAGAGCAACAGCTTGTATTATAACTGTCACTTTAAAAGCTTTTTTTTTTTTTTTTGGTGGAGCTGATTCCTGGTTATGATATCTAAATCATGCTGAATGAATATGGCTTGTAGTATGCATACTATAGATTATTTATCATCCATTGTGTGTACTTCTCACCATTTTCACTTACTGGATGATAAACAGGTGGGAAAAAAATCCCCCAGACTTGCATTAAAGGAGGGACCTGAGCTATATAGAGACAGAAGATCACAGAGACTTGAGGTCGGCTCTTTTGACCGATAAACAAACACAGAAAGAACCCTAGTATTATTGTTCCAGATGTGAAGTCTTATTTTGAACACTAGATGGCGCTCTATACAGAGTCTGTTAGATTTAACTACACCATTATGTATAGGACAAGGCCTATTTCTACATTTAAAACTATTTATTTATAGTATTATAGCAGATGTTTCACCAGTGATTCACCTGCAATTAAAAACACATCCTTTGTAACATATATTAAACAAACATATTCAACAACTACTGAAACTGTTATTTGAGACCTTTTTGTCAAACATCAGCATTGATGGGTTCAGTATGTTGTTTGTTGTAAAGTCGTTTCTCTGTTGAGCAGAAGTCGAATGGTTTCATGTAAGCAGGAATGGAAAAAAACACCTTCAACCGCATGTTATTCACAGACGCATTTCACACCTCAGAGAGACGATCACAAACTGACACTGAAACTTTGTTGCAAGCAGAAAATCAGAACCAAATATGTATTGTGCACAAGTTTATTAACTAAATCACGAACACAACTAATCTAAACATAAACACATACACACAATCACACATACACGGGTAAAATGAAAAGTGACAGAATGAAACCGTAAACAGGGAATGAAGCTCTGAAGAAATTACAGCCTGACTCTGTTGGGTGAGTGAAGGTATAGCAGGCTGTGCTCAAGGCCTGCCGTTGCCCATGGGCCCTGGAGGGGGTCCCCACAGACATCAGCCCGAAGAAGCCGCAGTAGAAGCCAGAAGAGAGGGGGTCACTGTGAATTTGGCTCTAATAAAGCCTGCAGTCCCACCTCTCCGGGTTTGCTTGACCAATGCCCAATGATTGGTTGCTGAGGAAGACACTATTAAAGATTATTGTAATACTAATATGTTGTGCAGCCATCGACGTATAATATACACGACCATTACGATCTTCAAAGTACCAATTTATAGAGATCAAACATGATATAGGTGAGGTTAAATCATAAAATACATAGTATCAAAAAATAGTAGTATCAAAAGACATTACACAAGACAGTAATAATCATTTGTACAATGTCCGGGGGTCCATACTCATTTACAGATCAGTTTGTCCATAAATGAATGCAGAAAAGTCTGTTTTAAGGGCTGTGGGTCTTTCCTATGGCCTCTGCTTTTCCACATGACCACATTTTTAGAGCAATAAACTGTCTTATCAGTTGGTAGTCATGGTAACTGAGGCTCTTCTTGCCCTAGTTGTTCCTTTGGGGGATGGGTCCATAGATGCCAGAGTGAGTTTTAAAGATTATTTGTTAAATACAACAAATAATTGTGTGATTTGTCTCAGTCGTTACACTGCTGTGATTTCCTGATGAAACGTCATGATTATCACAATCCCAAAACTCAACCATTGACTCGGAGTCTGAGGTCGTTGGAGGTGAAATGATCACAATCTGGGTCTTGTACTCAGAAAAAGACTGAAGTTTGATCATCTTCTCATTGCGATTGGTGCATAATCTACACATTCCTCCTCTTCAACTTTCTGTAAAAAAAAATGCATAGGACAAGATATAATATTAAATGTGATATATAGTTTTTTCTAAGTAACAATACTTTAATAAATATCTGATGGTGCTGTTGTGTTTCGTGATTTATGTGATAGATCATTATAACATGGATGCCCATTTCCACCACATAAGAATAAAATGCTCTGGTAGATCATTGTTAAGACATAGTCATAATTGTGACATAGAAAGTGTTTCGTCCTTAGGGACGTTTAGAGTGTTTTTGGGTGTGTTTCGTGTGTGTTTCTCTTTTCGGTTCCTTGTGTCTCTCACTATAGGCTTGTTGCAGACCGATCGGCGGCTGACTTGAAGCAGCGCATGCCGGTTAGAAATTTTGTCCGACTTGATGCAGCGCCGACGCCACGTGACTGTGACGTGTGCCATCAAAGTACCGCGAGAGTGATTCGAGAGTAGCCGGAGAACTCAGCAAGCGCAGCTTCTCAAGAGCGGCTGCACAAGCTCTGATGACGACACATGACGACACAGCTGTTCCATGATTGGCCGGATTCACCGCATGACAACGATCACGTGTGTTTCGTGTTTATTCGAACACCTTTAGTTCCTCTAAAGCTCACAAATCAGTTTTGTATAACAGTAAACACTCTTTTCATGTAGTTGCGATGTTATATTGTGTAATGTTTATCAAATTAAAACTGATTAAAAAACGTAGACTCCACTTCATTGATAGTAGCTTATGTTGAACTTTATTCTTGTGCAAACAGACGCTGTATGAAGCAGTACATAAAGTATTGAATGAAAATGTCTCTGAAACATCTGTGCATTATTAGGCAAATATTGCATTTATTTCATTTCAGGTGTGGTAAAGTATGCAAACACCACGTGAGCAGCACTACGGGAACAAGAAAGTGTCCGACTTCACGTCTCCGTTTGCAGCTCCTCCCCGCCTTCACGTGGCTACTCTCGCCGATCGGTTACATCCAGCCGCAGCCGATATCAAACACACCTTATAATTTCACTTTAACAGGCAATGTGCTTATTGGCTGTTTTGCCTGTCAATCATCCGTGATGAGTTGATTGGCTGTGCACTGTGAGGGCGGGATAATCCAATTTTCAACACCTGGGGAAGCGCTACTTAAGGGACATGCTGCTGCCAGAGCAAGAGAGACATTTTTGTATTGAATTTGATTTGTGATGTGTTTTGTTTCTCCTGGTTTGTTAAGTTGTGTTAAGTGCTTTGACCATCATGTTAATCTTTCCTATTTTGACTGCCCTAAAAACTTCTCATTTGTGTGCTCTAAGCGATGTCACACGTTTTTTAGGCCAAAACATTTTTTGGCACATCCAGCAAACATCTCCTCACTATCCGCTAGCTGCCTGTCCCCTGAACACTCTGTAAAAAAACGTGGTCTCTGTAGACAGCCCAGGCTCCACAAACGGCAAGAAAAACAAACTGGCCCAGCCAATCACCGACAAGAATGATTTGGGGGTGGGGGTTGGGGGGTTAGTGCGCGTGCACATGAAGGGGGGGGTGGGGAGTGGAGGAGAGAGAAGCATGAAGAGGGAAGTTAGCTAGAGGAGAGATGTCCTGGACAATGACTAACGTTAAAAATTTATATTCTTGAGAATTTTGATATGGCCAACACACGACCAAAGAGACGACGTTCCGATGAACAAATAACAAAGAATAGGGAAAAGGAGAAGGAACGCGTGAAGTCCTGAATTTACTTCGGAAAAGCGTTCAAAAGGTGGCGAGAACTCCGCCGGCTGAAGGGCTTCCAATCTGAAATTCAGGTGGCTCTGTTTTTGCTGGACAGGTGTGTAAATCCAGTTTAGTTTTTCTAAATGGTTCATGACTGTTTCAGGAAGCACGGAAGGGAGGGGGAGGGGACGGGATGAGGAGGATGGAGGGTCGAGCTAGCCTCCGTTTTGTTTGACAATACTTTGAACGTCAACAAGAAGTGACGTCACCCAACATCGCTTAGAGCAAAACAGCTCTTCAAAGCTGGGTTAAGCTGGATGGAGGAGAGTTAGGTAAGCATGTCACGTGACATGCATGGCAAACATTTAGCTGGAATTTTGTCTATACACACTAGGTTAGGGATTTGTGCTACTCTATTTTTGTTTGGTTAGAGTAAAGTTACGACGTCGTGGTCGTTGAAGACTTTTTCTTTGAAATTTTCTTTTTAGTTTATGGTTAGATTGAAATGGTTTAGTAAGTTCCTTTTTGATTGTCTTTTATTTGGCACAAATTTGCCGGTGTGTTTAGTTTTCTTTTTGTGGTTGGTTTATTTATCTTTGTGTAAAGCTGCAACACATACAGATTTTATTTATTCATATGTAAAATAGTTATCCCTTTACGTTTATTAAATTAAGTTCATTCAAATTTTTGTCTTGTGTCTCTCGTTATTCTCAACCCATTCACAGTGATTATTGGTGACAGGGGTCCGAACTGGTTTAATGTTCCCCTTCTCAACCCATAGATTGTTAAGAGCCAAAGGAGGGTCGTAACAAAATTATGGCATACTAGGTCTATTAGTATGTCATACTGTAATTTCGACAAAAAGCTTTTCAAAACATTGTATGTGATATTTTCAACTTTTAAGTCATAATTGACTTTTTATTATCAGCATTTTGACTGTCATCATTTTTTAAAATTATTATTGTAAATTAACAGACCATCATTTTTTTTCTTGTGTGGTGGAAATGGGCTTCCATATTATTCAGAAGAAACAAACGCACACTTATATACATCTGAAATGATAAAAATACTCAATAACAATGTATTTTCTCACCGATTCCTGTGCGTTTCTTTTGTTGAATGTCGTCTCAGCATAAATGATCTCTTCTGAACAAGATGTCTCAGCTGTTTAAACAATAATAGATCCATTAAAACCTGCAAAATTCAATCTTACAAAGATGGTTCTTCACAATATTTGTTATTATTAGGGCTTTCAAACGTAAAGAAATAAACTTAACACTGCCGATTTTTAAAATAGCATTAACTTTCACCAGACACAAAGTTCTTAAACAAATGTGTTTGTCATATTTAGAGAGACATTTACACATAAATCAAACCAATTGGGTTGTTTATTTGTATTAACAAATGTCATCATTCATTTAGATTTTAATTTGAGCACCAGCTGCATGAAAGTTTTTATTTTTTTATTTTATTTTTTTTATGAATTTTCAATGTGTATGCTGTGTGCGAGTGAGACGAGTAAAGAGCGATGTTGAGGACCATTATAAAGACATAAATTCCAAAATGACTGTATTCTACAGAAAAAAACTACACATTATCAGCTTGGTTTCATATAAAGGTTAACTACAAAATTGAGAATCATTTTAATTTAATTATAAAATTGGGCTATCAGTTGACTTGTTTAAAGCATATTTTCAAAGTATTATTTTTTTATAATACTTGTTTAAAAGCTGTAGGTAACACTTGCCTTTGTCAATTTTTCTACATTTTCTGCAGATCCAGAAGATCCCGAATCCAGCAACAATCATCAGAGATCCAGCAGAGATCAACACTATCAGAGACACTGAGACTGGAGGAACTGAAGGAGAGGAAAAGAGAGTCATTAGTGTAAGTGAATGTGTCTGATCTACAACAGAAGACAGAGATCAGGTCAGTAAATACACACATATATCATCAGTGCTGTGGTACCTGCACATGTGTGACAGAGTGTGTTGATGTCCAGATGTGTGGTCTGGTTGCTGATGGGATTGTTCAGCACACAGCTGTAGGTGTTTTTATCCTGATATTCCACCTCCAGAGGTAGAGAGAGACTGATGCTGAGATCACACACACTGATGCTGGACAATACACTGATTCCTTTGTACCAGGAGAGAGTCGCATCACTCACATTCAACACTGATGAACACACCAATGAACAATTCTCGTGTAATGATGATGATGAAGAACATTTTCTGATGATGACAGGAACAGGCAGATGAGCTGGAAAACATCAGAGAATGAGCAGAAATATGAACACAACAATCAGTGTATTTTAGGTGTTGTGAGTGAATAGTAATACATTTTGTGTTGAGTGAGTGTTTAGTGTGTTCATGGTCACTAAATGTGTCTGTAATCTCAAACAATAAAATGATTAAACATTTGAATATGTAAATAGAATATATGAACGTTTGGACAATTGATCTCTACTCACCATAGACAGAAACATTGAATATTTTTGATGATTTTTCCGCTCTAATTATCTGTAGTTGATAAACTCCAGCATGTTCAGTTTTGGTGTTTGTGATGGTCAGAGATCCAGTTTGATCGTCCAGCTTCAGTCTGTCTCTGAATCTCTCAGTGCCATTTTTTGTGTAGAAGATTTTCTTCTTTTTTTTAATTTTAGCTAAAAGATAGTTTTCATCTCCAAATGTCCATATTATATCTTCATCTTCACGTATTTCAGTATCATCAGTGTTTAGAGTGACAGAATCTCCCTCCATCACTGACACTGAATCACCAAACACACCTGGAGAACAAACAAATGGCAACACTTTATTTCAATAATCCACTTAGAAGTTATCTCTAACTAACTGTCATTAGAGTATTAGTAGACTGGCTGCTCTATATCTGCTAACACTTTATTTTGATGCTCCTCAACAGATATTCTGCTGACTATAAGTAATTTGGCAACTAACCATAACCTAACAGTCTAATGAGAGTTATTTGACATGTAGTTGCAAAGTTATTTAAAGTTAGTAGAATGTCTAAAGTGGACTATCAAAATAAAGTGGAACCAAACAAATTCACAGATTAAGGTTTCTGATGGTTTACAAAGCCTGAAATATCAACAGTCTTTACATGTGCTACTGTAAACTTCTAACCACTACCGTTAAAGAGAGCTTGTCTGAATCAAGCAGTGAAACATTGCAGAAGTGCTTACAGGTTACTAGGAAATATATTTACAGTATCAATTAATGGACTAATACGGCAGCATCATTAGTGGAAAAAAGGCGAGATAATAGCTTAATGCTACTAATCAATGCAAGAATTATTATTATTATTACTTTTATTAATACTTTTAAAAATGTACATTTTTAACAAGCAAATTATTCAACAAGCCGTAATACTTTAGATTGTCGTACTAAATATTACAGGCTATTTAATATAGTAAAAAACATAAATGCATTAATTCCAGATATGAACTCAAAGCGGACAGGTTTCCAAAAAACAACAACAACTTTTCCCATCATAAATGAGTTTACTTTTAAGATTAACTTTGACCCTGTTCTTTAATGTAAAGGAACGCAATTCAGGCTCAAAATTATGGTTTAAATGTAAATCTGATTATTTCACAGTTTAAAGTTTGGCACAAGAGATTTATTAGTTAAACCTTAATTTAATATGGTGCAACACATCCTCAAACTTTAAATTGTTTTAAAATGATCTGCTGTTGAGGAATATCAATGTATAAAGTTACATATTTATTAAAAAACAAATACATGATAATTATTACAGATTGAACATGCAAGTTAATTGTGCATATATGTGACCCTGCACTACTAAACCAGTCATAAGTCGCACGGGTATATTTGCACGGGTATATTTGTGGCAATGGCCAACAATAGGTTGTTTTTTTATTGTTTTTTTCTTTTATGCCAAAAATCATTAGGATATTAAGTAAAGATCATGTTTCATGAAGATATTTAGTAAATTTCCTACCGTAAATATATAACAAATATTTTTGTGAGTGAATGCAGCACAATCGCAAACATAAATGGACAACTTTAAAGGCAATTTCTCAATGTTACGATTTTTTTGCACCCTCAAATTACAGATGATCAAATAGTTGTATCTCAACCAAATATTGTCCTATCCTAACAAACCATACATCAATGCAAATATTATTTATTCAGCTTTCAGTTGATGTATGAATCTCAATTTTAAAAAATTGACCCATGTGACTGGTTTTGTGGTCCAGGGTCACATATACACTTCTGATGTGAACCCATTAAAAATGTATTCGAAGATTAAGAAAACAGATTTACAGAAAATATCAGAAATTTACATTTTCTCTAGAGATTTCCATTAATTACCATGCCTTTCACCATTGTATTTCAGTTTAAAATTATGAACAGAGATTGAATTCAAAGTTAGTAGATTTCCTAATATTCGTGATTCGTCTGGTACATAACAGCAGATGAAAATAATTTCATTTGAACAGTAGAGCAGCTTTATTACTCTAATATGGGAAAAGAAAATGTTTTTATAACTTACCGATTAGACTCAAGCAGCACAAACAGAACAAAACTAACATGTGAAACATTTCCTTCAGTTGTTCAGTGTCTGATCTAATAAAACTTCCTGCTAAACATACAGCAGAAGTGTTGATGTGGTGTGTGAATCCTCCCACGACACATGACCCTCCTAGTTTCACAACCCTGAATTTGCATGATGTACTATTATAGTTTATCTCAACTTTAACTGTTCTTAATAGTTAATATATTCCTTATTTTTGTCATTTAACTTGCTTTTTGTAAGGTACAAAGGCTTTCAAATGGTACCTTATTTAGGGGGTGCATATTAGTATTGTAAATGTATGTACATAAAGTGTACATGTTACTGCCGAAATGGAACATAGGGGCTTTCGCACCGAGTAGTTCTAGAAACTAGCCATCAGGGTGATTCCCCGAGAACTAAATGTTTCGAAAGCTAGGGCCATTTTCCCGGTTGAATTTGCATCGCCATTAGGAACTCTGAATGCATTTTACCTATTGGGTCACCAAAATCTATAAATGTCTCCTTTGATAAAGTATAGAAATATAGTATAGACATACATTTTATCTTTATTAGAAATGATCTTGTTTTTTTCAGTTGACACCACCTACTTTGTCATGTCCCTTCCGAAAGTGTACTTGGGATATGAATACTAAAATGAGAAAAAAAGTCCATACATTTTGCCCTTCCCATGAATATCTGTCTGTGCTTTTTTGCTGGTAATGTTTTGTTTTTTCTCTAATTAAATTTATAATTATTAATTAAAATCACATTATTTAGTTCTGTGCCTCAGTAACCCCTCAACCCCGTTACACAAATCATCCCCCCCCCCCCCCCCCCCCATATAAAAATAATGAACGTATCCTTCAGTGACTTCAATAACAGGAAGTAACATATAAGTCTTCTGAACAACATTGTGTGCAGACACAGGCAAGTTACCACCTTCTTTTGTAACTATAACTTATTTAGAATTGTGATATTGTGGTTGTCAAGCTCAACGACTCAACCCTGTTACATCGAATAAAGGTATAATCTATTACTTGTGAAAATTATCTTTATTTCAACAATATACATGATTTCTTAATATCATGCATGCCATGTGCTCTCCTGTTATTCACTTCATGTAGAGCAGTGGCCATTTTGAGCAAAAAATCCCAACCCCATCACACTCAACCCCATTACTTCTTTGCCACATGTCATAACCCGGCTCGGAGTTTATGACAAAGAAGTAAAACAAAAACACTTAATAAAAAGATAACCAATTTATTTACCAAACAGAACCAAACCTAAACACAGAATGCTGGCAATAACAAAAACATAAAGGAGAAGACACGCCGGGGAGAGAACCACTCTCTCCCTGGAAGGCAGGAAGTAGGAAGCTTTTAACAGGACGTTAAACTCCAAACACAAGTGTCCTCCATTCACCCTCAGGATCGCAGCCCCGCCCTACTGAAACAAAGAATAACAAAGACAGGTATGCAGGCCGTCACACACAAAGCGTGCGTACATGAAAAAAAAAAAAAAACACACACACACACAAAAAAAAAAAACTATTTATATGTTAAGCTGTATTTGTCTCTTCAACCCTGTTACCCTAGTCTCAACCCTGTCACACCTACATTTCCCTTTCAAGAGGTTTTTAAAAAGCAGTGCAGCTGCACACCAGACGCCTAGCTGAGCACCTAGAGCGGTCATTGGCTGTGCTGCAACAACTTCACGAACCTATGGCGAGGCAGCTCATGCACGCAAACCAATCAGGCCGCTTCGCGCCCCTGGCGTGTCATAGCCCGCCAGAATGGGCATGGCTTATAGCTATATAAGGCCCCATTTTCGCCATAAAAACAGATTTAATCTCTTCAGCAAGTCTCCACTTCGCTGACTTCCGTATTAGAAACCTTCTTCGCCGCCTCGAACAAGCACCTGCAAAGCAGTCTGAGGATGCCGGCTCCTGTTTCAACTCGACGCCACCTTCAGCCCGCTGTTCTGCCGTGCCATTTGGCGCGCTGTATCCTTTTACATGTGTTGGAGAATTTCCTTTGCCTCATATAAAAGTCTGTATTGCTGTGTCTCAGTCAGAAACCAGGTTAAATCAGGATAAATCAGGTTAAATCAGGTCAAAGGGTCTGTGAGGATGGAAAAGTACCTAACTAGCTCAGAGAGAAGATGTGTATAGTTAGTTGATAAGATGGTACTAAAAATGTTAATTAAAAATGATGGATTGCACTAGAACACTGCAGGTGCAGAGAATCATGTTACCTGAGATAAAAAATTAAAAAAAGTTTTTAAAAAGATTTTTCCACCTATTAAAAGATGTATCCGGGAAAGATGATTCTAACGGTAGCGAGATCTCGAGGCGGAGAAAAAAGAGAAAGATTGCTGATTGGCTACCTAGTGATAAGAAAATGTATAAGACCTGAAGTTCGACGACCATTGCAAGTCAGATGAACAGCTGCATCTCACTTTGTTGCCTGGTACACAGCTCGGAACTTGCCCCCCTTATTATGTGGAGTACAGAAAATTCTCTCCTTTTTACAAGAGCTCTTTAAACGTGGGGCGTTCCCCGTCCACGCTCAAAGTATATAGAGACATAGCGTATTAGGCCATGCCCACACCCGGGGGGAAAACAATCCAACCGTCTCCATTGACTTTGCATTGCGAGAGGCTGCCTCCTTGTCATTTCTTGCTTCTAACAGAAGACAGAAAAATGCCTAAAAGCTGCTGTGTGACAAGGTGTACAGCAAACAAGCTAAAAAACCCAGAAATACGTTTTTATTAGCTCTCGACCCCAAAAAACGAGTGTTTAGGACATAAAAGTGGATACAGGCAGTTGAGACAGAGCGTCACGTGTCTCGTTACTTTGAGAACTAACGTACGCCCGCTGGAGGAAACCGTAATCGACAACACAGGATAGTTTATCTTACAGAAATATAATATATAAAACTGACATTTGGATATTTGACTCACCAGTGACCAAATGTTTAACTTACTGCACATGTAGTGTATTTTTAGTGCATACTGAGTGTCAGGATCCCACAATTTACCCATTCGTTCCAGCCTGTATCCACTTTTTTGTCTTCAAACGCTCGTTTTTTGGGGTCGACAGCTTATGAAAACTTATTTCTGGGTTTCTTAGCTTGTTTGCTGTACACCTTGTCACATAGCAGCTCTTAGGCATTTTTCTGTCTTTTGTTAGAAGCAAGAAATGACAAGGAGGCAGCCTCTCGCAATGCAAAGTCAATTGATCTTGACCGTTCACAGACCGTTGGACTGTTTTCCCGCGTGGCGCTCTGTCTCTATAGCGGCAATAGCAGCATTTCACGCTCATGTGGCTGGGCAATCAGTGGGAAGAAGGGACCTATTCGTGCACTTCCTCAAAGGGGCCAGAAGGCTAAACCCACCTCGACCCCCCTCCGTGCCTGTCTGGGACCTCTCCATGGTCCTGGAGGCCATGAAAGGAGCCTCATCTGAGCCACTTCAGCTCGCTGACCTGAAGCCTCTTTCACTCAAAACTGCTCTCTTGCTGGCGCTGGCGTCAGTCAAGTGAGTATGTGATTTGCAAGCGCTTTCAGTAAGTGCTTCCTGCCTTGAATTCGGGCCTAACGACTCCAGAGTTCCTAAAGTGCTCTCCACAGGAGTACAGGTCATTTCACTGCCAGCTCTTCCCTCGTCAGAGGATGAAAGAGATGCGAATTTGCTCTGCCCTGTCAGGGCCATTAGAGTTTATTTAGAGCGTTCTGCCCCGTTCAGTCAGTCAGAACAGCTCTTCGTATGTTTTGGCGGCCGCTCCAAAGGACTCACGGTCAGAAAGCAGAGATTATCATGCTGGATAGTGGACGCTATCTCGCTGACTTATGAGTCTAAGGGCCTCCAGTGTCCCATAAGCGTCAGAGCTCATTCCACGAGAGGTATGGCCTCATCTTGGGCATGGTCGAGTGGAATACCAATTGAAGATTGAAAGCCGGCTGGGCCTCCTCGTGATATTATAACATGGAAGTTCCCGCTTTGCAAGCAAAGATTCTTTCAATATAATAAGTGTTAAGCACATAACTATAAGGCCAATGCATATATCTGGTCCTAGTTTATACATATTAAAACGAACCGGCTTCGTGGAATGACCAAATCGTACTGGTTTCGTGGAATGACTCCTTTAGTATACAATCTGTTTAACAGCCCTGTCTAATACGTTATTAGATAGAACTGTTATACAAAGAAAGTAGACAGTATATGAAAAGTCTTAGCATTTGCTGTGTGGTTGATATCCAGTGGCACTAGCTGAGCAGGAATACGTAATCATGTTTCACTTGGTCTCCTCAAAGTTGCGTTAGATTTCCTCCTTAGTTATAAGGTCGAGAGGTCGATTTATCACTTTTTTCCATGTTCAAAGAGTTAGTTAGTGTTGTAAATATATAGGCTATAAACTGTGGCTGCATCCGAAGACTTGTTGCCTCCCTGCCCTTTCAGACTATGACTTAGCAGACGGTGTTTACACATAAAGATACCTCATCAACTGATTTCAGACAGTCTTCTGAGGCAGCGTAACGATTTAATGATTGATGACAAAATAGAGAGAGCTTTGGAGACAAAAAATATTTAATTACTACAATACGAACTTCCCGCTAGAAATGTCATCAAAAGAGGGAAAAGTTGGTCAAAATCACTTCACACACAAACTGACCTCTGACCTCAAATTTCAAACGCCATCTTTATTTTTCAGGGATTGGAATGCACAGGATTGTGGGATTTGTCAAGGGAACCAGTGTGATGCTAACTGGACTCATCTCTCATCTCACACTGGTTGGCCTACAAGGTGACGTCATACCTTCACCACTCTGTAGCGCTGGTTTTGACCCTAATCTGAAGTAGGAGCTAAATTAGTTCCTCCAAAAGGAGTTCCTAGAACTAAAGTCTTTAACAGTTATTGAGGTGTGAACACACCAAAAACTGGGTACTTCCGCCAATAGTTCTAGGAGCTGTGAAAAGGTTTCTGGTGCAAAAGCCCCTATTAGTACCTTTTGAAAAGGTACCACCTCAGTGACCCCATTTCCAGAAAAGATGGGATATTTGTGAAATGCAGTAAAATCAAGAATATGTGATTTTTATTAATTCTCTTGAACCTTTATTTAACTGCCGAAAAGAAAAGATTTCCAATGTTTCCACTGACCAACTTAATTGTATTTGGTAAATATAAACACATTTTGATTTTGATGGCTGTAACACATTCCAAATAAGTTGGGACAGAGGCAAAATGAAAGTGAAAAGATTATTGTCATGGCTAAATTGCAAAGATGTTTAGAAAAAACGACATTGAGTTCTCAGTCCCAAAGACGAAAGTGACGATCCATACTTTCATCAGAGACAGATGCAAAAGCAAACATCTGTAATGGTATGGTGGTGCACCAGTGCATATTCGTGACAGTATCATTGACGTGGAGGAGAGGTGTTGGTATTGCACATACATCCATCAAGATGACATTGTTCCTGGGAAGTCTATGGTTAGACAATCATTCTGCACGTGTTACAACAGAGTGGTTTCTTATACACACTCTACACCTGCAGTCCAGATCTGTCTATTGCTGATAATTTATGGCCCATCATGAAAAGGAGAATTGGTCAATGACGACCACAGACTGTTGAGCGGCTGTCTTAGATCAGGCGCGATTGCTAGAAAGCCTAACTCTAGTGATTTTAAAATGATGTATATTTTGTCTAAATTTTAGTGAATGGAAAAACCCAAAGTACATCAATAAAATCGTCTGCCACCTCACAGTGCAGTTTTACTGAAGTTCATCTTCTGAGTCAGACTGAAACTCCTGCGGTCGGTTTTCTACAGAAAAGTGGTTTTGTCTGTTGGTGGACAATTTTCTTGCAGGTGAGAATGTGTTTTCAGTGCATGAGTGTTTAGTTTGTAGGTGAAGAGCTTCTTCCTGTCCTGATACTATCAGATTTGTTAAAACTCTTTAGGCCTAATCTACTGGAGAAAAAACAAACAAGATGAGCAACTGTTTGACACAGAGGGAGAGAAACGGTAACACAATTATCATATTTAGCTGCTCAACAGTTTAGAATGTGTGTCTTTTTCTTTTCTTTTCTTTTCTTTTCTTTTCTTTTCTTTTCTTTTCTTTTCTTTTTTTTTTTTTTTTAATCTGGGCTTCTTCGCCCGAAAACGGGCGAAAACTTGAACGTTTCGAATTGTTTAATTTTTTTGCTTCATCGGATGGGGGTGAAACTTTGTGACTTTTGTTGTATTACCTATATGAACACACACAAAAAATCAAGGAGATGATTCTGATATGTTAAAGGGTCGTAAAAAAAAAAGTCACACTTAGCTTCCTCCCGCCCGAAAACGGGCGACATAGGAAATGAACGGGAAATACGAAAAAATAGGAAAACTCAGAGAAACTTTTGGTGGTACAAGCTACAGATCAGCAACTGTGCTGAAAAAAAAAAGTGTACAGCAATGAAGGGGTGACACTCTAAAACAGCCATTCTCAAACTGTGGTCCGCGGACCACTAGTGGTCCGTGAGGGTACTGCAGGTGGTCCGTGGAAAGGCTAAATAAAATATAAAATAATATTTTTTTTACCTTCATTTTACCAGGAAATTCCCATAAAAAAAGAAAAGTAAAAAGAATATGTAGGCCTATATTGATATAACATTTTAATTAAATTGTCAAGTTATTGTGTGATTACTAAAATAGCCTAGTGGTGTTCGGCCGTGACATTCAAGTTCAGTGCCGTTAGAACCACAACATTGGTTCGGTGGATAGCAACAGGTTCTCTGAAGAGAAAAGGGCAGAGGCAAATATGTTCTCATTATCACATCACACGCATAGCCTTTAATGGTGCGTTCACAACGGACGAAATTTCGCTTCAAACTTTTGTTTTTACGCGCGTCAATTTAGCTCTTGACGCGCGAATTGATACAAAGTGGTCAAGCGTATCACTAGACGCGGTAGGCGCGAATTTGACATATGATCCCTTTTTGAATTTGACGCGCTATTCGCGTCCGGTGTGTGAACGCACAGTTAGGCATAGGCAGTTTATATGAAACGAAATGTTTATAAATGGAATGAATAAGGCCTGTTATTATTTAATTTCCAGTTAGTTTCTTGATCTCGCGTTTCTGAAATGTTTTGCAGATGTGCTGTTAAGTGGACAAACTTTTTGAGGACTTGTAAAACTCTGAAGATTAATAATAATAATTCCCTAAAATCGCCAAAGGTTTTGAAATGTTGACTATATTCCAGTGTTCTTATTACTGTATAGATTTCATACTACATTGCTATGGAAATAAGCCTGTTGTTCAAATGAACCTGATTATGCCCTGGGCACTTGAGTAGCCTAAATAAATAAATTAAATATGTGGCAGCCGTTGTGTGCAGTAAACTTTCCTTTAACAAGCCTGTGATGTGATGACCAGTTATAGTTTTAGTGCTAGTAAGCCTATTTAGAGGTGCAGATTAATTCAGGTAGGACTGTGTGTAGACATATTTTATTATGTGTATTATGAGGTGGTCCGCGAAAATTCTTGATTACAAATAGTGGTCCACACACTCAAAAAGTTTGAGAACCCCTGCTCTAAAACATCAAGAGTGCAAATAAGACACCCCCCCCCCCCCCCACACACACACCCACACACCCACAAACACACACACACACACACACACACAGAGAGAAATGAACTGGTAAGACTGAAACAGCAAATTTTGCCCCAAACTATATAAAAATTATATAATCATAATAACTCCAAAACTATAGCAAGGAGAGTCAAAAGTTAGGTATCGTTTGAAAGAACTCTTTTTAAATTTTTTGAAAATATAAATTACATTACATTTGGACATTGTCCTGCCAAGAAACGGCGGATAAAAGACAATATATATATATAATTTTTATCATGATTTTGCATATCTTTCTTATTTGTCATGGAATAACTCAGGAAGGAAATAAGGTAGGAGGAAAATTCTTTTTTAGTGAAGTCCCCCTACATGTTAGCTGCATCTGGATAAAAAAATTAAAAAATTTGGATAAAGGAATCAAAAGTTACAGCATTTGGAAAAGAGACAGCCTTTTTGTACAGTCTTTGACACCCCCTCATGGGCAATTTTTTCTCCATGAAGAATATCTTGTCATAAAAGCAATAGAGTATGTTAATTTTGGGCTCATTTTAATTGTTATAATATGCTGTAAAAAAATGAAGTGCCATTTTCAATTATCTGAGAATGTTTCATGAGCTGTATGATGTTTTTGACACATTGCAGTACATTATTTTATAGATTATGAAATTATTTTTTATATTTATCAGCAAATAACTCAGCAATACTTAAGAGTTTTTCAAAGTGGATACATTCACTGTAAAGTTCAAACTCTAAGCTTTCAAATGACATCAACTTTGTGTTAATCAAGGCAAGATTTTTGAAAAATATGGTAATTAATATTTTCGCAGCTAGGTGGCGCCTGCTGGCGGTACACTCGGTTTTAGAGGGATTACTCAGCACTCGTTAGGAGTTAATACATGTAATTAGATGCATTAAAAAGCTGAGATCCTAAGCTTTAAAATGATATATAATTTGTGTTGTTCCATTCAGTGGTTGCTTAGTAATTAATTTGTTTCTTTCCGAATGGGAATCAATCAAATAAATAAATAAAAAAGCTATAGGCCGCCTATAGGCGGTTATAGGACATGACACAAATTAATACATTTTGAAGCCACTAGATGGCGCTCTTCTCACTTGAATTTTTTTTTTTTTTAGGCCTGCACTCTATTTTGATGTGAAATGTTGCATTTATTGAAAAATAAAATAAAATAAAAAAATATATATTAATTCTAATGGAAAAAATTGCTCATAAAAATTATATAATTAATGCAAAGTATCATAAAAAATTCTAAAAATTCTAAATAATAATCAGAAAACATTATAGAACAAAAATATATTTGATTGGTTATCCTGGGAAAAAGTAAAGTAAAATGTTAAGGCTTCGTCCGTTTTCGGGCGGGAGGAAGCTAAGTGTAACCCATTTACGAAGAAGGCCAGAGGGTTAAATTGGTTGGTTGGAAGGAGAAAGTTGATACATTATGAGTCCAGTCATTTTTCTTACCCACAATCTTTATGTAGAAAAAAACTATTTAACAGTTTTAAGTGCTTCAATGTTTCTGTCATTAGTAAGTATAATTTAGTAATTCACAGCATTTTCCTTTGAGGATGTTAAAATACAGTTGAATATTTAGTTACATCGATCTAATAAATGAAAATGTGAGCTCTGACTCAGTATTAAAGCATAACTGAGATCATCTCTATCACCTTCACATGCACATCAAGTGACACCATTTTCACATTGTCACATGACTCTTAGTCCTAAAATAACCTGTTGCATTGTGCTGTAGCCTAATGCTGTTTTAGCTGCTGTTATTCAAAACCCACCAGATGGCGCCATTTAATATCGAGAATGAAAGTGATGACAGTAAATATGAGTCAAAGACAGTCAATCTGTAATAACAATAACTGTATCTATTTATCATTACAGCTTCAGGTCTGTCTTCAGTTCATATAGCAGGAATATATATGTTGTTGTTCTGCTGACTGCTGGTGTGTTTTACTATATAAGCTAAGTAATAAAAGTAGTAGGCTAGGCTAATAACTCTGTGAAAATGTGTTTTTATTCTAAAAGACCAAAGTAATCTGTGATAAACAAGCATCATGAGGCAGCGCAGTAATCAGTAAGGTGTCTTTTTTATTTAGTTTATTAGTAATGGGAGAAACAAAGCTTTTCGAAACTTTGAATCAATTGAACCATTGCTTCATAAAAAAAAAAATGATTCACTGTTTCGAATCGCTCGAATCTCCACACGCTGGCGACCCCTGCTGGTCAAAACTGTGGAAATGCAGCGAAAACTCAGACCAAACATGAATAAAACACCTTTTACAAGCCCATTGTAAATGTTTTATTGAAGGTGTAATCTATTAAAGGCAATTAACAAATCATATAATAGCATTAAATAAAAAGTGTTTTTGTCATTTTATTAAATTGTAGGATTGTTGGTTAATCAGACCAATTAGAGACTTTTAACTGAAGCTCTTCCTTTTTATTGCACAAATCATTCAATGTCTAGAAATGTATAAAATTGTAATAGAAAAATTTTATAGAAATGTATAAAATAAAATGTATAAGAAATGTATGAAATGTATAAAAAATCCAAGATCAGGTAAAAATCATGTAGACCAGTGGTTTTCAAACTGTGGGTCGCGACCCACTTGTGGGTCACACAGTGAGAAAAGGTGGGTCGCACAAAGGCACTTAGCTGCAGCTAAATTTACGTTACGATGAGTGAAACAAAACCAGTCCGATTAATGACCAAACGACTATGAGTTTTAGCGCCCGCCAAAGTGTTATTTGATCGCTGAGTAATGTAGATGAACTGCTGCGCTTGTGACAGAGTCACAGTGCATGTTTAACTGAAAGAACGAGCAGAGAGAGACTCGGTCGCGCGCGCACTCTCTCTTCAGAGTCAGGCGAAAGTGTACAAAATACGTCACCGTCTCCAAACTAAGCGCTGTCTTGCTCTCTCTCCCTCGCACATATTAATCAAAATAAATCGACACGGTGGTAAAAGGTCGGAAGACCAAAGTTTCATGTGGAGCATTCGGAGATTTTTTTTTTTCTTCCTCAATTACCGCTGGGTGTGAATTGTGCTAAATAAGTTGTTGCCTTATCTTCTCTGAAAAGCGTCCCAGACATTCAGCTGACATAAAACAACACTTTAATTAAACGAAAAAAACTATCCAGTGATGAAATGTTTTCTGTGTTGACACAAATCTTGGATGTCTATGTCCTAACTGCTGGGATAATCACACAACGCGCATGACACGTCCAATTCGCAAACTAATGACTCCTTTGAACGATTCATTTTAATGAATGGACAACTGATCTTTCCAACAGTGAACTCAGGAGACGTTTGAATCAGTAACACTTTACAATAAAGTTCTATTGATTACATAAATTACATAAAAAGTACAGTTTGCTTACTCAAGCTTAAGCTTTAAAACATGGGTCACCAAACTAAGGCCCGCGGGCCGACTCAGGCCCGCCACCCCCTTTTGACTGGCCCCCAAGCCCCTCTGCCCCCCACTACTTTAACCGGCCCTATGAGGCAATCCCCAAAAGTCGTCATGGCCTATTATATAAATATAAATAAAACTTGCGTGCAAATTAATGAATGCAATGCGGAACTACTGTTAGATACGCGGGTTCTTTAGGGACACCTAATCTGTAGGTCCGCCTTAGCTCTGAAGCTCTGAAGCAGGCTGCGAATGCGATGTAAAGATTGCAATGCTTGAATATGTTGAGAGAGAGGTGTGGGCGCGATCGAAAAGTCGCAAAGTGTTTACTTATATTTGTGTGTGTGTGTGAGTGAGGCGCGGGTGTGATCGAACAGTAGAAACATAAAAACATACTCCGTCATTTCGTTTTTACAGGACATCATTCAAACTGCAAAGTGTTTAAGTTACTGTGAATTAAAATTTTAAAGAAAACAAATATATTATTCTGAAATGTAGCAAATTCATTTTCAATTCATTCAGGTACAATTACCAAACATATCTCAAGGTCTTTTTGTCTTTTTATTAATTTAATTAATAAACTAATTATATAAAACTACTGTCAGTGCACTACAAATAAACTGGTTCTATGCCTTTACTTTATTAATAAAACTTATTTAAAAAAATACAAGGCTTAAGTAATTTATTTTCCTTTGGTGGGACAGCCTGAGACATGCACAAGCCTTCTGCATTTTTGTTTTGCTTTTCCCTCCATTGTACCGAACTCGTACCGAACCGTGATGTCTGAACCGAGGTATGAACCGAACCGTGACTTCTGTGTACCGTTCCACCCCTAATAGAGAGTGCAGAGTTTTCAAAGAATAGTGGACCAATGATTATTTTTAAAGTGAAGAATAACTTTAATTAAAACAAAGTGTGAAGACTCGATTACTACTTTTGCAAACCACTAGTAAAGATAAACAAATATGTGCCAGGAATCAAGTGTTGATATAGTAGTGGGGATGGCTGTGCCAGGCTAGTAATCTCTACTACACAATGAGGCCTGCTGGTGGTCATTTTGGTCTGGGTCATACAATTCTATGTTATATAGCTGACCCGGCCCCCCCCATCACAGTCAGGAACGATAATGTGGCCCCCAGAGAAAAAAGTTTGGTGACCCCTGCTTTAAAATAAATAAAACCCCTTGTTTTTTTGTTTTTTTTAAAGCATATGACTACATTTTTCCACACAGTGCCATCAAGAATCGATAAGAGAATCGTTAAAGAATCGGATCGATAATCAGAATCGTCAGTGGCATTATTATTATTGATAAAATCTTATCATTTCCCATCCCTATGTGAAGACGGTAAAATTATAATCAAACATTAAAGAACACACATGTTTTTAAAAGTTTTTTTAAGAGTTAAAAGTTTATAATATTTTGCTAACATGAAGGCTTGTCACTGTCAGTCTTTTTACATCAGTGCAAAACTAGGGAATGCAGATTAAGACCATCAGCATGCATTGATTAATCCCATGGCATGTAGCAAAAAAAAAGAAAAATGTGCGACCAAATCATGCTGGTGCGACCAACTGAGAAAGTTGGTAGCACCAGTGCAAGTGGGTCTTGAGATTGATTATACTTGTCTAGGTGGGTCCTAGAACGAAAAAGTTTGGGAACCCCTGATGTAGACAACCATGGGTTCACAGATATCATCGCCCCCTAGCAGCAAACCATCGACATTTCCGAGCAGTAATGACGTAACGGAACCTCTTCTACTGAAATCATGTGACTTTTGGCAGAAAAAATAAAAAATAAAAATCGAATTTGGCTTTCTAATTGTTTCAAAACAAATTAAAAAATGTTTCGAAAGTGCCCATCATTATTTCATATTTGTTCTTCAGCTCATCCTCTGTGAGACCAGCAGCTGTATTTATAGCGCACTGTCTCGGGTAAAAGTAGCACTGCATGTTATTAGAGATGTGATTTTATCTATGGATTTTATGCATTGGACAGATCATTTTCTATTTATTTAAACAGGTGTAGACCAAGTGATCGAGAACAGTGAATGGTGATAACAACATTTTATAAAGTTTCCATGTGCTAAAAATAAAACATTTAGTTGTTTCTGGATGCTGTCTTATTTGTGTGCCATTAAATTAAACTAATACACAGCAACACAATTGCAGACTTAACAATAGTGCTTATGAGAGTGCATGTGTAAAAATAATAATTCAAATAAAAACATTAGATGAGTTAGAAGAAAAACATCCTGGCAGAGATGCTGTATTCGATCACCATTTTGGGGTGATATTTCCATACACGGCCTCCTCTGATTTCTGCAAGGAAAAATATACAGTCAATCAATATACAGCCATTTTAATTGATTGTAGCCTATGGCCTAACCTGGGTATCGCCCATCATTTGCATAAGTTTGATCTCTTGTTGATCACGGTCACTGTCCCGTATCGGCAGAAGTCATCAGCCTATCCAAATGAATGATGTTCGATCACTTTGTCACTGATAATCACACACTTAACATAATACTGAATAAGTGACTGATTTCAGCCCAGTTAATAATGTTGGGGGCGGGACTTCAGATTCAAGAGAGCATTTGATAGGACAGGAAATCTGATGTGAAGCTGAAGTGCAGAGTGATGTCTTCAAAAATCATTGATTAATATTGGCAGAAGTGAGAGATGGGAAGTTTTGAACTTATATCTTCTAAACGTGAATCTTGTCATTGTTTTGAAGCACACTAGCTTATAGATAACCTTAACCCTTTCACACGTAAGTTTAAAATATTCTGGCTGACCCCGCCAGCGTGAGTTTTTCAAGGCGACCGTTATTTAGAACGTGTCACTTTATGGTTTCCATGGTGACGCGTCATTGCTTGTCACGTGACACACCGCAGCTACAACAGCGCTGAATGAATGAATGATGATCTGCTTTTATGTCTTTTTTATTCAAAATATTCTAAAATGTGTTAGCTATGGCATGAAATATATATGATATTCCGATTGTCAAATATATGCAAGTGGATGTGTTAATTGTTGTTTAAACTTTAAACACCTTTATAACGATCGCGTTAGTTGAGCTGGATTTACAACACGTGAATTCATCCACTTCTCCCGAAATACATTAAAGTAAGTGGCCGTTGAACTGGGAGAAGAATAGAGTGAACTTTAAAATGACGTACACAATGTGATATGTATTTTTGTTTCCATTTGTTTAATTTCAAGATCTGAGGTGAATTGTCGATTGTTGCTTGTACAGCTACAAAGCTGGAGCACTAAATGATATTCAAAGTCACATTACACGCTTTTAACATTAAACAAAGCACAAGCAGTACCTGAGATTATTGCCGCACTTTAATTGTGTTTGTTGTTCCAGCGCGACGTCGCAGAAAAATAGAAACCGTTCAAAAGCGTGTAATGTGACTTTGAATATCATTTAGTGCTCCAGCTTTGTAGATGTAAAAGCAACAATGGATAATTCACCTCAGATCTTGAAATTAAGCAAATGGAAACAAGAACGTTCAAGTGCATTCTTTGACAAAGATTGTTTTAGTAACTCAGTAGCCTATGTATTTGAAAAAATGTTTAAATGGTGTAATATTTGTGCATTTGATCATCCTACATCCATTTTTTTGCGAATGCCGTCACGATTACTGACTGGTGCTGTGCGTGTGCACTTGCCGCGAGACTCCGCCCACATGCTGTTCTGATTGGCTGTCTAGTGTGGACAGACAAATAATGCAGCTCTTCCTCATCAAGTCTCCCCGACCACGACAAACACGAAAGTCTACCGTACCGTTACAACCCACGATGGAGATAAACTTGCTTCCGGGAAACACAAAAGGTGGTAGTAGGCAGAGACTGGCAGTTATAGTTCACTTTAAAAAAAATATGCAATGAAAGTGAATGGTGACTGAGGCTGACATACTGCCTAAAAGAAACTCATAACAGTGCGGTGAGTAAATTTAAGACTTTTTTTTTTCTTTTTTGGATGAACTAATCATAATAATATGTTATTGTTATTGAGGAAAAATACAATACATCTGTTCACTGACCATCTGATGCATATTGAATACAAAAATTCAAACAGACAACAACTTCTTGCAACAAAGTCATGAATGGTCTTACCCTTTTTCGTCTGGTTGGTTTACACAATGCAGCATCATTCATGTCTTTCTCCTGGGTCCGAACTGCATTAACAATACCATAATGCATACATGTTAAAAACAACATATTTTTTTAATCTATTGAAATTGGCCTTATAAAAGATAAATATTTCAACAAATGCATTAATTGTTTGATCTCGTTACCTAATTTTTTCCTGCAGATGCAGAAGATCCCAATGACTGCAGCTACAATCAACAGAGATCCAGCAGCAGCAGCAGAGATCAACACTATCAGAGACACTGAGACTGGAGGAGGAGAAGGAGACTGTGTTGTAATGTCTAAAGAGAGATTAATGTAAGTGACTGAATCAGATCGACAACAGAAGACAGAGATCAGGTCAGTGAATACACACATATATCATCAGTGCTGTGGTACCTGCACATGTGTGACAGAGTGTGTTGATGTCCAGATGTGTGGTCTGGTTGCTGATGGGATTGTTCAGCACACAGCTGTAGGTGTTTTTATCCTGATATTCCACCTCCAGAGGTAGAGAGAGACTGATGCTGAGATCACACACACTGATGCTGGACAATACACTGATTCCTTTGTACCAGGAGAGAGTCGCATCACACACATTCAACACTGATGAACACACCAATGAACAATTTGATGATGATGATGAAGAACATTGTGAAGAGTTACTGATGATGACAGGAACAGGCAGACGAGCTGGAAAACATGACAGAATAGAGAGAAATATGAACAATCAGTCTATTTTAGTTATTGTGAATTTTGTTTTGAGTTGGTGTTTAGTGTGTTAATGGTCACTGAATGTGTCTTTCAGTTCAAACTATAAAATTAAAATGTGAACTTTTGGACAAATTATCTCTTCTCACCATAGACAGAAACACTGAATATTTTTGATGATTTTTTAGCTCTAGTTATCAGTAGTTTATAAACTCCAGTATGTTCAGTTGTGGTGTTTGTGATGGTCAGGGATCCAGTTTGATCGTCCAGCTTCAGTCTGTCTCTGAATCTCCCATCAGGAACATCATCATATGTGGAGAAGAGTTGCTTCTTTTTTTTTATTTTAGCTATCAGAGAGTTTTCATCTCCAAATGTCCACAGTATATCTTCGTCTTCATGTATTTCAGTATCATCAGTGTTTAGAGTAACATAATCTCCCTCCATCACTGACACTGAATCACCAAACACACCTGGAGAACAAACAGATTTACAGATTAAGGTTTTTGATGGTTTACAAAGCCAAAAATATCAACAGTCTTAATATGTGCTACTGTAAACTTCTAACCGCTACCGTTAAAGAGAGATTGTCAGAATCAAACAGACAGAGAAAACATTGCAGCAGCGCTTATTAATTGCTTCCAAGTTTAAAGTTTGGCGCAACAGATTTATTAGTAAAACCTTTATTTAAGATGGTGGAACAGATCCTCAAACTTTAAACTGTTCAATGTATAAAGTTACATATTTATTAAAAACAAATACATGATAACTATTGCAGATTGAACGTGCAAGTTTATTTTTGCATATACACTTCTGATGTGAATCCATAAAAAATGTATTAGAAGATTAAGAAAACAGAGATTTACAGAAATATATGTAGATTCACTGTAGAGATTTCCATTAATTTCCATGTCTTTCAACATTATATTTTAGTTTAAAATTCTGAACAGAGTCTGAATTCAAAGTTAGTAGATTTCCCAATATTCGTGATTCGTCTGGTACATAACAGCAGATGAATCTAACTTCATCTGAAAAGTAGAGCAGCTTTATTACTCTAAAATGGGAAATGAAAAATTAAAATTAAAATGTTTTATGACTTACCGATTAGACTCAAGCAGCACAAACAGAACAAAACAAACATGTGAAACATTTTCTTCAGTTGTTCAGTGTCTGATCTAAAAAATGTCCTGCTAAACATACAGCAGAAGTGTTGATGTGGTGTGTGAATCCTCCCACGACACAGTTTGACCCTCCTAGTTTCACAACCCCGCATTTGCATGATGTAGGCCGCCTACTATTATTGTTCATCTCAATTTTAACTGTTCTTAATAGGCAACGTATTAATTATTTCTGTTATGTAACTAGCTTTTTGTAAGGTACAAAAGCTTTCAAATGGTACCTTATTTAGGGGGTACATATTAGTATTGTAAATGTATGTACATAAAGTGTACATTACTGCTGAAATGGTACATATTAGGGGCATATTGTTGTGACTTTTATTTTGACAGCGCTGAGAATGTACTCGGTTACTTGCGTAACCTCGGTTCCCTGAGAGATAAAGATCCAATCAGAGCACTTGCTCGCCTTGAGTGCGCCAATATGTGCGTGGTTAAAGGTTATAAATTCGACAGAATTTGCCATAGAGACAGGTTAAATCGTCTGAAGCGAAGCACCTGACATGAGCAAAATAGCACGGCTGGCAACACATACTCGTTCCCGGTATCTCTCAGCGAACCGAAATTACGCAAGTAACCGAGTACGTTCCCTTTCGAGAACGGTTCACTCGTATTGCGTTGCAAACGCTATGGGAACCCATTTTAAAACGCCGTGCTATTAGCAGATGACTGCTCTGGAGCTGTCCAGGTAGGCCCGAGACTTATAACAGAGTAGTCCGAATCATCGTAGACCAGAAGTGTTGGGTCCTAGAATGTTATAAACTGCATACAGTGATTAGTGCAGAGGGCCACCGTGGGGGAGCCTCAGATATACATAGGTCTGGACCAGTTGGTGCTAGGGCCCTAAATGGAGAGGACTCGTGCCTGCGAGGCAGAAACCTCTAAGTTGTAGAATTCTGCAAATGTGGACGGAGCAGACTAGGGCTGTCACTTTATGCTCGAAAATCGTTTGCACAATCGATCGGGCCACCAACACAAGTTTCGAAAACGAAAATAGGGAATCGACTTTAACGGTCTTTTTTTGGAGCGCGTCCAGCTCGTCATGATGCGAACGTGCGTCACACAGCAACTGCAGGCTCTGACAAACACACATAACAGCAAATTATACTTCTGCATAATGTTTCTCTTTTTACTACAAAAATGTGAATTCTGCCAGTATTCAGACAGCCTCATGCATACAGATTCGGGCTACGGTCTACAATCGCCTACATAGGCAAAATTTGTTTGACATTTATAATCGTAAACACAGCCAAGTTGAAGCCTGCATTAATGTTTTTCATTGATGTTATGGCAGTCCACTCTGCTTATTGTTTTTCGAGAATGTTGCACTCCTGTTTGTCATTGTGCACGAAACTTCACGCCAATAAATCATCAGGAATATTGCTGACTCAAGCGCCCTCTTTATGTTCGTCCTAATGCCTGTAGTTGTTTGTGGATGTGCCCATATTTGGCGTTTAAAATGGAAACAACAATTGATTCAATGAACACTCATGTCTCAAAAATCAAACAGGATTTTTTCACAAAAGTGAAGCCCTAGAGCAGATCAGCCACCCACCGCACAAATGTCTTCTATAGAAACTCCACTGGACCATGCCCAGGAGGAAGCCATGCCTCTTGTGGAGTGGGCTCTTACACCTATGGGGCACGGAAGGCCCATGGAAGCACAGGCCAGATAGATAGCATCCACTATCCATCTTGACAGTCTATGTTTCGTGACTGGAGAACCCTTGGTGTGGCCACCGAAACAGACAAAGAGCTGTTCCGACTGCCTGAATGGGGCAGAACGCTCCAGATAAATTCTCAAAGCCCTAACGGGGCAGAGCATGTATGCATCACTATCGTCTTCTGAAGAGGGAAGAGCAGAAAGGGAGATAACCTTTAGGTACATATCCATGCCTTGGTTTAAAGACGACTCTGGAGTCATTAGGCCCAAACTCAAGACAGGAAGCGCTCGTGGAGAGTGCTTGTAAGTCCCCAACTTTTTTAACCAACGCTAGTGCTAGTAGTGGAGCGGCTAAGTGCGTATGTTTGGCAGAATCGTTCAGTTTATGATACAAGCGTGAAAATTGGCATGAGCAGTCTCCATGGGTCACTTGACAAGAAAATTGTCCGAGCCACTTGAAATTTCAAGATGGCAGCCATTTTTCAAGATGGCCGACACCTTAGTGGAGCAGTTAAGTGACATAGTGGTTTATTTGGTGATACAAGCATGAAAATTGGCATGAGCAGTCTCTGTGGGTCACTTGACAATAAGCCACCTACAGCTACTTGAAATTTCAAGATGGCGGCCATTTTTCAAGATGGCCACCACCTTAGTGGAGCAATTAGGCTTAAGAAATCATTTAGTTGGTGATACAAGCATGAAAATTGCCATGAGCTGTCTCAAAGGGTCATTTGACAAGAAACCGCCCACAGCCACTTGAAATTTCAAGATGGCGGCCTTTTTTTTTCAAGATTACCACAACTTAAATGGAGCAGTTAAGTGATATAATTGTTTAGTTAGTGACATAAGCATGCAAATTGGTATGAGCAGTCTCTAAGGGTTGCTTGACAAGAAAATTGTCCGAGCCACTTGAAATTTCAAGATGGCAGCCATTTTTCAAGATGGCCGACACCTTAGTGGAGCAGTTATGTGACATAGTGGTTTATTTGGTGATACAAGCATGAAAATTGGCATGAGCAGTCTCTGTGGGTCACTTGACAATAAGCCACCTACAGCTACTTGAAATTTCAAGATGGCGGCCATTTTTCAAGATGGCCACCACCTTAGTGGAGCAATTAGGCTTAAGAAATCATTTAGTTGGTGATACAAGCATGAAAATTGCCATGAGCTGTCTCAAAGGGTCATTTGACAAGAAACCGCCCACAGCCACTTGAAATTTCAAGATGGCGGCCTTTTTTTTTCAAGATTACCACCACTTAAATGGAACAGTTAAGTGATATAATTGTTTAGTTAGTGACATAAGCATGCAAATTGGTATGAGCAGTCTCTAAGGGTTGCTTGACAAGAAAACACTCTCAGCCACTTGAAATTTCTATTTTCTAGATGGCCGACCCCTGGATCCTCAAAAGATCAATTTTCCGATAGAAATGTATTGTTTTTTTTTTCATTAAGGACGATTTGGTGTCAGAAAATGTGGGTGACGTTTGGCAAAGGAGAGAAGACAAGATGGATCCCTATACATGAGGTGGTTTCAGCCATAGGACCAGAGAAAACACGTGGTATCCTCTTCTTCCTTGCCTTCAGTGGTTGCGACATTGTGTCATCCTTCCATGGCAAATCAAAGAAGTCTGCCTGGAAAACATGGGACGTGTGTGATGAGGTCTCAAACACATTTTCAAGACTCAGCAAATGTCCCTCTGCAGTGGAGGATAGTGACCTGCAAGTTTTGGAGCGATTTGTTGTGCTAATGTATGACAGGTCCAGCGATGTCACCACTGTGAACGAGGCCAGGCTTGATCTCTTTGCCAGAAAGCATAGACAATATGACTTGATCCCACCAACTCAAGCAGCACTCAAAGAGCATGCCAAACATGCTTCTTATGAGGCTGGATACGTGTGGGGACAGGCATTGAAGCGACATCCACAAATGCCAAGCCCATCCGACTGGGGATGGGTTAAAAAGGACGAAGAGTGGAAAGTCTTCTGGACTCCACTTCCACCTATTGCAGAGAGTTGTTGGGAGTTGACCAAATGTGGGTGTAACAAGGCATGTACTGGAAGGTGTAAGTGCTTCAGCTCGTATCTCACTACTCTACCCTGCCAGTACATACAAAGATAGATCAAAGTGACATTACATTAACCAACCATTAACCAACCTGTTCGAGCCTTAATTGTCTAACTTTTTCGGGGTCATCATCTTGTTCCAGGTCCGATTCCGGTTCAAATTGATACAGTTCCACAGATACGGTTGCACAGATGTTTCCTCAGAGACTCCCGCTGCCATTCTTTCTCCAAAATATACCCTCAACTGTTGTCAAGGAGTTGTCACGTGGCGTGTGTTGTGTCAAAACGCCCCACAGAACAGAGGGGCGGGTGTGAGCAAAGCTCATTATCATTTAAAGACACATGCACTTAAATGGCGTGCTGAAAACAGAGCTGTTTTTGACCAGGTAAAATTTGTGTTTTCTTACAATACTAATGAGAATTTTTAATTAAAGTATATTACAAACTTTTCATTTAGACCCTAAAGAATCATATTAACTTGTACAAAAATGGCATTATATGACCCCTTTAAAGGTATATATTAGTACTTAAATGTAACGACTGAGACAAGTCAGACACAAGTGTTTGTTATAGTTTAACAAATGATATTTAAAACTTACTCTGGGATCTGATTTTCCCGCTTGGAAATTCCACCCTTCTCATTGGTCAAGCAAACCCGGAGAGGTGGGGCCTTTCTCAGGCTTTATTAGAGACAAATTCACAGTGACCCCCCTCTCTCTTCTCTTCTGGCCTCTACTGCTGCTTCTTCAGGTTGATGTCTGTGGGGACCCCCCACTGGGGCCAGAGGGCCCCAGCAGGCCATGACGACCGCCTGCGACCCTTTTACTCTCCCAAAGGAGTCCGACTGTATTTTCTTCAATCCAACTCAGAAGAAAACTGTAACCTTACCATCACTGAATGGGCAACGATCCACTCTTGGCCTTCTCGGTACATTCAGGGTGCCGTGCTGTCCAGCGTGGCCTCAGCAGGCCCCAGGGCAGCAGGCCTCGACTCACAACCAGCCATGTGCTCATTCAGGAGAGAGAGGACTCTCTCAACCACAACAGAATCAAGGACAACCTGTGGACAACGTCTTCATTCAATGCAGAAGAAGTCCATCGCAACTCCCACCATTTGCTCTGCGTGTCCTCTCTGGCCCAGGGCCTGCAGGCCACAATCTGCACTCCAGCCATGATAACAAAGTCGAACTAACCATGCAAGTTCATAATAGCTTCTTCATCCAACGGAGAAGAAAACGATTGCACTTTAACATTTGACACTCACCGAACCATCAACATCCTTTTCAACAACTTCAAGAATTGTGTCCACTGCACAGACATGCAAGTATCAATTTAATGAGGTGAGATAAGCTGATGGTTCTTTTCATAGTTAAATGGATCTTTCCCATAGTTCCATCTCCTGCTTCCAAATTCCATTCTCACTCACCCTTTTACCCGTGTATGTACAGTGGGGAGAACAAGTATTTGATACACTGCCGATTTTGCAGGTTTTCGTACTTACAAAGCATGTAGAGGTCTGTAATTTTTATCATAGGTACACTTCAACTGTGAGAGACGGAATCTAAAACAAAAATCCAAAAAATCACATTGTATGAATTTTAAATAATTAATTTGCATTATATTGCATGACATTAAAGGTAGGGTATGAGATTTGCAAAACGGCCGGCAGATTTTGAAAATACACAACTCAAATAGTCCTACCTTCTTTCCTCCAACGCTGGCCCTGACTCCACCCATGCGAAGAGTGCGAGGGGGATGGGGGGAAGGGGTTCTGGTACGACCGTTTGATTGACAAACTTACTGTCCAATGATTCTAGTTGGTCTTGGAAATAATTGGGTTTTTTGAGTCCTGCCCATTCCACAGATGATTAAATTGCTTAATTTTCATTTCAGTGCTTCTAACTCAGTGGCTGTAAGTGGGTTAGGAATAGGATTTCAAGTGATTTTGAAAAAATGGACAAAAAAGAGAATCACATACCCCACCTTTAACTGCACCTGTTTGAACTAGTTACCGGTATAAAAGACACCTGTCCACACACTCAATCAAACAGACTCCAACCTCTCCACAATGGCCAAGACCAGAGAGCTGTGTAAGGACATCAGGGATAAAATTGTAGACCTGCACAAGGCTGGGATGGGCTACAAGACAATAGGCAAGCAGCTTGGTGGGAAGGAAACAACTGTTGGCACAATTATTAGAAAATGGAAGAAGTTCAAGATGACGGTCAATCTCCTTCGGTCTGGGGCACCATGCAAGATCTCACCTCGTGGGGCATCAATGATCATGAGGAAGGTGAGGGACCAGCCCAGAACTACACTGCAGGACCTGGTCAATGACCTGAAGAGAGCTGGGACCACAGTCTCAAAGAAAACCATTAGTAACACACTACGCCATCATGGATTAAAATCCCACAGCACACGCAAGGTCCCCCTGCTCAAGCCAGTGCATGTCCAGGCCCATCTGAAGTTTGCCAATGACCATCTGGATGATCCAGAGGAGGAATGGGAGAAGGTCATGTGGTCTGATGAGACCAAAATATAGCCTTTTGGTCTAAACTCCACTCACCGTGTTTGGAGGAAGAAGAAGGATGAGTACCACCCCAAGAACACCATCCCAACCGTGAAGCATGGAGGTGGAAACATCATTCTTTGGGGATGCTTTTCTGCAAAGGGGACAGGACGACTGAACCATATTGAGGGGAGGATGGATGGGGCCATGTATCGCAAGATCTTGGCCAACAACCTCCTTCCTTCAGTCAGAGCATTGAAGATGGGTCGTGGCTGGGTCTTCCAGCATGACAACGACCCGAAACACACAGCCAGGGCAACTAAGGAGTGGCTCCGTAAGAAGCATCTCAAGGTCCTGGAGTGGCCTAGCCAGTTTCCAAACCTGAACCCAATAGAAAATCTTTGGAGGGAGCTGAAAGTCCGTATTGCCCAGCGACAGCCCCGAAACCTGAAGGATCTGGAGTAGGTCTGTATGGAGAAGTGGGCCAAAATCCCTGCTGCATGCAGTGTGTGCAAACCTGGTCAGGAACTACAGGAAACGTATGATCTCAATAATCTATACCAAATATTAAGTTCTCCCCACTGTATTTGTGTGTTTAGATTTAGTTATGTTTGTGATTTAGTTAATAAAATTTGTGCACAATACGTATTTGGTTCTGATTCTCTGCTTGCAACAAAGTTTACTTTACGATTTAGATTTTGACTACAGGCTCTTAGTACTGTACAGTAAGAAAGACGTTTCCCTTCCCCGGAAATAAAAATTTCTTAGAATGAATAAACAATTAACGCTGATTGTTCACAAGACGAACAGGTGGATTGATTGTAATATTAATTTTACTACATTAAGTTAATTATGTTAAGGGATCCAAATATTCATAATCAATAAAAAACTGTTATTATTGATTATTAATATTTCATAGAGCTAATGCGTTACATAAATTATTATATTACTTTTGAAAGTGTGTCACCCCAGTGACAGCTTTTGTACCTTTTTTTTCTGAGTTTGTAGCAGCCACTGTATTACTCTGAAATGGGGGAAAAAATAAACCATAAAAATGTTTTTATAACTTGCCAATCAAATGGCACCAGTACAGACAGAACAAGATGCATGTGAAAAACGTGTGAAACATTTTATTCAGTAGTTCAGTGTCTGATGAAACTGTCCACTGAAAACACTCAGTCTATACGTGAACCCTCCCACGACACAGTTCGACCCTTATCATATAATCTTATAGTACTTCAAGCCTTTATTGAGACTTGAACTGTTCTTAATGGGTGAAATATTCTTTATTTTTATCGTTTAACATACTTTTTGAAAAGTAGTTGTAACTGTGTTAAATGGCTAAGAGCATAACTGATTTTAAAATGGTTGCATATAATTATTCAGTTCTTAAATTTAGTGTATGAAAAAATAATAAAGTACAAAGTTAAAAGCGTATCTGATCTCATAGTTTTACTGACGTTCATCTTCTGAGTCAAACTGAAACCTGCTGCGGGTTATTTCTTTCTTTTTTTCTTTTTTTGTGGTTTGATAATTTGGGTGGATGGGCATTTTATATGTGAGACTAGGCATTCAGTGTGTGTGTGTGTGTTTGTGGTAGTTTGTAGATAAAGAGTTTCTTCCTGCCCTGCTATGAACAGCTTTAAACTTGAATCTACAGAAACATGATGAGAAACTGTTTCACACAGAGACAGGAAAACAATTGAAACACAATGATATTTAACACTGCCATTCGAAAGTTTAGTCTGTAAAAGTTATTTATTCTTTTGTTTAAAAAAAAATATTTTTTTATATCAATTGGGTAAAGAATAAAACATTCACATTCTAGAGATTGTACTGTGATGCTTAGAAATCAGGATGTGAGTTGAATGTGCATTAAGTTGTTCAAGATCATGAGACATGTTTGTCTGAGAGTGAAAGTGTGAATCACTGATGTTCTTCTGCTGTTTGTTTGCATGTTACATTTACAGACTGAAGCTGGATCATCAGACTGGATCTCTGATCATCACAAACACCAGAAACACAGACTCTGGACTCTATAAACTACAGATAATCAGAATTATAAAGAGCTTCAGTGTTTCTGTCATTTGTACGTGTAATTTAGTCTTTCACTGCATTTTCTTTAAAGGTGAAATTTTTTTGCCCCTTTTCACAAGATGTAATATAAATCTACTGTGTTCCCAGAATGTGTCTTTGAAATATCAGCTCAAAATACCCCACACATCATGTATTATAGCTGGTCAAATTTGCCCCTTTTTGGGTGTGAGCAAAAACGCACCATTTTCACGTGTGTCCATTTAAATGTAAATGAGCTGCTGCTCCCCGCCTCCATTCAGAAGAGTGTCGATCCTTTACACAAGCTCCCCGCCTTCGTTCAGAAGAGTGTCGATCCTTTACACAAGCTTCGGATACTCCAGCAATGACAAAACACGCAAATAATCTCACTTTTCCAAAATCTCAGAGATAACCAGTTGCGAGTGCATCCTTACAGAGAGACTCAGGTAGAGGTTTAACTTTTAGACGCACCTGGACATTTATGAATGGTTAGTGGATACATTTATGTAGTTGTTTTGGAGTTACATTGATTCATCACATCGACTTGCATGTACCGTCATGTTTAACTTTTACACAAGTTGACGTCAATTTTTCACGTTTTCTGGGTTGGTAGATGCACCGGTACCCTTTAGATGTACCCTTTAAGGAATGTTAAAATCCAACAATATAGTGTTGGACGCACATCGTGATGGGTCACCCATATCATCAGTATAATAGTGTTTCCTGTTGAGTTCACAGTGATGATGCTGTTCTTCAAAAACACACCAGATGGAGCCATTAATCAGTTCAATATCATATCAATATTGTTGTATAATATCAAGAAAATGCAATTACCTGCCTCCTTGTTTATTGTAGATGCCTTTTTGTTACACATATTTAGCCAATGTATTGGATATAATGCATTGCATTCAATGTTGTTATTTATTTTGTTTGTAAAAGATGGCTTATGTTGTTTTGGCATAGATGTACAGTAATTGGTTATGTATGTATATGTGACTGTGCCAAACCCATGTTGAGAGGAGCAGAAAAGTGCGATTATGTGTGTGCGCTAGAGGACTCCTAGAACTTTAAATGAACTCAGCCATCTTAGTTGAGTTTACTGGAGTTCAAGGACATGAAGAAGTGGACCGCTTGCACCTGCCTGGAGAAGGATCTGGGAAACTTTGGAGGAGTACCAACCTAATGCCTGTTGTAAACAACAGGAGTATAAAAGACTGATGAACTGACTGCCTCTTGGGATACTGATACGCCAGTGCCCCCGACGCCACGAAGCCCAGAGCTGTGGACAAGAAACCCCAAGCAGAAGATAAGAAGCCCAGAGCTTACTACACCTTTGATTCAAAACGTGATTATTGTATTTTATACTCAAACGAAGTTCTATTTGCCTTTATATTTTTGTTTATTATAAAAAGAAAGTAACCAATTAAAATAAATTTAATTAATTACAAAATCTGCCTACTGAGATTTATGATGCTGGAAGACTTTTAATGAGAACATACCACAGAGGAGTCTTCTGACCAAATTGTAAGTACCTTTTGAATGCTTATGGTTTAGGTCAGATTAGACTTTCTTTACCTTACCTGAGAATAATAAATAAATAGGTAAAAGGTGTTAAAAGTAAAGTATACACCGTAAAACAATATCATACAACTAATGATTAATCCAGAAAAAATATCAAGTATCAAACATATCAAAGGACCTCAACTTTTGACCTTTACTCAAACCAACTAGCCATTCAACTGTGTGTTGAGCGTATAGGACTTGATACTGTAATGCAATCCCTTAGAATAATCAGCACTTTCTTAACATCTTGAGTGGGGGGTAATCACTTAATTTGGGTCATCAGGTTGGCACCCTCCTTCCTTGGTGTTTTCGTTGATAGGCCCACGACACCTCCAAGGGGCTCAAAAGCAACAACTGGTGTCCCAGGTGCGCTCCCCTCTACTTTTACCTCTCTTGGTCATTTTGTGGCCCATTTGGGATTCTTACGATTTAGCCACAGCCAGTTTCTGCTTTGCTCATCAGTCTCTGACAGTGACCCAACAGCTTGTCGGAAAGCCTGTCCTCTGACCCCCAACCCCTTCAGTACCCTGGTTGTTGCTGTGGCAACAAGTACAGTTAAAGTACAGTTTATCTGGACTTCTTACACTTAATAATCGTAACACAGTGATTAAACCAGAGATTAAAGCAACGTTGGGTAGGTTAAACAACAAAACACTTCCACTTGCATGTATTTGACAATCGGAATATCAGATATTTCATGCCATATCTAAAAAATTTGTGAATATTTTGAATAAAAAATGGAAAATGACATAAAAGCAGATCATCATTCATTCAGCTCTGTTGTTGCTGCGGTGTGTCACGTGACAAGCAATGACCATGGAAACCATAAAGTGGCACGTTCTAAATAACGGTCGCCTTGAAAAACTCACGCTGGGGGGTCAGCCAGAATATTTTAAACTTACGTGTGAAAGGGTTAAAAATAATGACATACATATTATCTTTATATTATAAATTATCTTGTTTTTTTTCAGTTGACACCACCTACTTTGTCATCTCCCTCATGGCCTTCTGAAAGTGTACTTGGGATATGAATAATAAAATTAGAAAAAAGTCCATACATTTTGCCCTTCCCATGAATATCTATCTGTACATTTTTGCTGGTAATGTTTCTTTTTTTTCTCTAATTAAATTCATGATTATTAATTAAAATCACATTATTTAGTTCTGTACCTCAGTAACCCCTCAACCCCGTTACACAAATCATTCTCCCCCCATAAAAATAATGAACGTATCCTTGTGTGACATCAATAACAGGAATTAACATCATATAATTCTTCTGAACAACATTGTGTGTAGACACAGGCAAGTTACCACCTTCTTTTGTAACTATAACTTATTTAGAATTGTGATATTGTGGTTGTCAAGCTCAACGACTCAACCCTGTTACATCAAATAAAGGTATAAATCTATTACTTGTGAATTATCTTTATTTTAACAATATACATGATTTCTTAATATCATGCATGCCATGTGCTCTCCTGTTATTCACTTCATGTAGAGCAGTGGCCATTTTGAGCAAAAAATCACAACCCCGTCACACTCAACCCCATTACTTCTTTGCCACGAAGCGTGCGTACATGAAAAAAACACACACACACACACACACACACACACACACACACACACACACACACACACACACACACATAAAAAGCACACGTTATGTTTTATGTTGAGGTCCTATTCAGTCATTTTATAATGTTCTAATGTATACTATGTTATTGCTGTTTTTCCTGCAGTCGGCTCAATAAAACTCAGTTGCAATTGCAATTTATATCTGTTGTCTTTCTTACATAATGAAATACAGTGCTTATAGAAAATCTTACAGTGAATTTGAGTAAAAAAACAACAACTATTTATATGTTAAGCTGTATTTGTCTCTTCAACCCCGTTACCCTAGTCTCAAACCTGTCACACCTACATTTCCCTTTCAAGAGGTCTCTTGTATTGCATGAGTAGCTTACGCTATGGGAAAACTTCTCCTCTCTCAGGGAACCGAGGTTACGTTAGTAACAGAGACGTTTTATTAAAAAGTAATTTAATGTGTGTTGAACTCAGTCTAAATTGTTCAAAGCAATCATAAGAATACTCATTTTAGTTCAATTTCTGAAGTACCTTTTGAAAAGATACCACCTCAGTGACCCCATTTCCAGAAAAGATGGGACATTTTGTAAAATGCAGTACAAACTAAATATGTGATTTTATTAATTCTCTTGAACCTTTATTTAACTGCCAAAAAGAAAAGATTTCCAATGTTTCCACTGACCAACCTAATTGTATTTGGTAAATATAAACACATTTTGATTTTGATGGCTGCAACACACTCCAAAAAAAGTTGGGACAGAGGCAAAATGAAAGTGAAAAGATTACTGTCATGGCTAAATTGCAAAGATGTTTCTAAAAAACCGACATTGAGTTCTCAGTCCCAAAGACGAAAGTGACGATCCATACTTTCATCAGAGACAGATGCAAAAGCAAACATCTGTAATGTTACGGTGGTGCATCAGTGCAAACGGCAGGGGTGACTCGCATATTCGTGACGGTATCATTGACGTGGAGGAGAGGTGTTGGTATTGCACAGAGACACATACAGCCATCAAGATGACATTGTTCCTGGGAAATCTATGGTTAGACGATCATTCTGCACGTGTTACAACAGAGTGGTTTCTTACACACTCTACACCTGCAGTCCAGATATGTCTATTGCTGATAATATATGGCCCATCATGAAAAGGAGAATCAGACAATGACAACCACAGACTGTTGAGCGGCTGTCTTAGATCAGGCGAGATTGCTAGAAAGCCTAACTCTAGTGATTTTAAAATGATGTATATTTTGTCTAAATTTTAGTGACTGGAAAAACCCAAAGTACATAGATAAAATCGTCTGCCACTTCACAGTGCAGTTTTACTGAAGTTCATCTTCTGAGTCAGACTGAAACTCCTGCGGTCGGTTTTCTACAGAAATGTGGTTTTGTCTGTTGGTGGACAAACATCTTGCAGGTGAGAGTGTGTTTTCAGTGCATGAGTGTTTAGTTTGTAGGTGAAGAGCTTCTTCCTGTCCTGATATTATAAGATTTGTTAAAACTCTTTAATATACTGGAGAAAAAACAAACAAGATGAGCAACTTTTTGACACCGAGGGAGAGAAACAGTAACACAATTATCATATTTAACTGTTCAAAAGTTTAGAATGTGTTTCTTTTTCTTTTCTTTTTTCAAATTGGTTGGTTGGAAGGAGAAAGTTGATACATTATGTTTCCAGTCATTTTTCTTACCCACAATCTTTATGTAGAATAAAAACTATTTCACAGTTTTAAGTGCTTCAATGTTTCTGTCATTAGTAAGTATAATTTAGTAATTCACAACATTTTCCTTTGAGGATGTTAAAATACAGTTGAATATTTAGTTACATCGATCTAATAAATGAAAACGTGAGCTCTGTCTCAGTATTAAAACATAACTGAGATCATCTATCACCTTCACATGCGCATCAAGTGACACAATTTTCACACTATGTCACATGACTCTTGATCTTAAAGTAACCTGTTGCATTGTGCTGTAGCCTAATGCTGTTTTAGCTGCTGTTATTCAAAACTCACCAGATGGCGCCACTCAATATGGAGAATGAATTTGAGATGACGTGACAGTAAATACAGTCAATAATAATTCATTGTATCCATTTATCATTACGGCTTCAGGTCTGTCTTCAGTTCCTATAGCAGGAATATATGTTGTTGTTCTGCTGACTGCTGGTGTGATTTACTATAACTCTCTGTGAAAATATGTATTTTTATTCTAATAGACTAAAGTAATTTGAGTTTGTTATTATTATTATTGTAAACAGGCATCATGATGCAGCGCAGATCAGTTACATGTATTATTTATTTAGTTTATTAGTAATGGGAGAAACGAAGCTTTTCGAAACTTGAATCAATTGAACCAATTGCTTCGAAAAAAATGATTCACTATTTTGAATCGCTCGAATCTCCTCGCGCTGGCGACCCCTGCTGGTCAGAACTGTGGAAATGCAGCGAAAACTCAGACCAAACATGCATAAAAACACCTTTTACAAACCCATTGTAAACGTTTTTATTGAATGCGTAATCTATTAAAGGCAATTAACAAATTATATAATAGCATTAAATAAAAAGTGTCTTTAATATGTTTTATTTTTTATATAATAGCATTAAATAACAAGTGTCTTTAATATGTTTTATTTTATTAAATTGTAGGACTTTTGGTTAATCAGACCAATAAGTGACTTTTAAGCTCTTCCTTTATATTGTACAAATGTGTCATTAAATGTCTGGAAATTTATGAAATTGATCCGAGATCAGGTAAAAATCATGTGGACAACCACTGGTTCATGGGTTCACAGATATCATCGCCCCCTAGCGGCAAACCATCGACATTTCCGAACAGTTATGATGTAACGGAACCTCTTCTACTGAAATCATGTGACTTTGGCTTTCTGATTGTTTCAAAACAAATTATTAAAAAATATTTCAAAAGTTCTCATCATTATTTCATATTTGTTCCTCAGCTCATCCTCTGTGAGACCAGCAGCTGTATTTATAGCGCACTGTCTCAGGTAAAAGTAGCACTGTTAGTAGAGAGATGTGATTGTCTGCTTTAGAGAATTTTCTATTTATTTAAACCGGTGTAGACCAAGTGATCGAGAACAGTGAAGGGTGATATCAAACTTTTATAAAGTTTCCATGTGTTAATGTTAAGCTAAATTTAAAACATTTAGTTAAGTTTCTGGATGTTATTTGTGCGCCATTAAATTAAACTAATACACAGCAACAAAATTGCAGACTAAACAATAGTACTTATGATATTGCATGTGGAAAAGAAAAGAAAAGAAAAGAAAAAAAAAGAAAGAAAGAAGAAAAACATCCTGGCAGAGATGCTGTATTTGATCACTGTTTTGATCAATTTTCATACACGGTCTCCTCTGATTTCTGCAAGAAAAAATATACAGTCAATCAATATACAGTCATTTTAATTGATTGTAGCCTATGGCCTAACCTGGGTATTGCCTATCATTTGCATAAGTTTGATCTCTTGTTGATCACAGTCACTGTCCCGTATCGGCAGAAGTCATCAGCCTATCCAAATGAATGATGTTCGATCGCTTTGTCACTGATAATCACACACTTGTAACTAGTAGGCTTATTCAGAGCTTTGCATCTATGATAATCTTATTTACTAATAAATCTTCAACACTTATGTGTGGTGAAAGGATACTTTGCGATTTTGTGCAAAAAAAAAAAAAAAAAAAGTGAAACCAGACTTAATTTGACCCAGTTGCACTGTGTGCCATTCACCATGTAGAAAATAATACTTGTGTGAATAAGTGACTTTTCATTTTTGGGTGAACTAACCCTTTAACATAATAACAAAAGCCAAAAACTTCAAGATCAACTTCAAGGAATAACAAGATCCTTTTGTGATTTCTCCTTGTGATTTTGCACATGCAGCAAAGTCAGATTGATTAGAGGAATTGCAACGTTATCTCACAATCAATTTGTAAGAACTCATAAAAGGTGGCTAATTCGTAGGAATGAGATCAGGATGGACGCCATCAAACCGCATAAGGATGACTTTTTGGTGGGTTATATATATAATATAATAATAATAATATATATATTATTAATTTTATGGTAGCCTACTTTTGCTTTTCAAGTAACGAAATAACAACACCAAAATCATGTAGGAAGAACGTTTAATTGTAGCCTATTGATTTTTTTTCCGGAATTGACAAATCTGCGCCGATTGTTCACATCTGGAGTCATAAACATCAGCCATAGGGTTGAATCGTAACGCCAGGTAAAATGTCCACTCACCCCATTGTAATAGTATAGCCTAAGGTGTGTGTGTGTGTGTGTGTGTGTGTGTGTGTGTGTGTGTGTGTGTGTGTGTGTGTGTGTGTGTGTGTGCGTGTGTGTGTGTGTGTTTGTTTTTTGTTTTTTGTTTTTTATATATATATATATATAGGCTACAATTGTCGTTATTTTATTTCCATGCTGTTGTTCCTGCGTAGGCCTACATGTTTAAGCATATTTCCAAGTGGCAAATAAAACAGCACGATTAAATAAGGAGGAGCGACTTAGGCAGCTCTTCCTCATCAAGTCTCCCCGACCACGACAAACACGAAAGCTACCGTTGACCGTTACAACCAAGCGGCAACCTCCCCGTCTCTCTCTTGAAACCAACACGGAAGTGAGTTAAACTGCAATTCATTGACTGGCCGCCTGGGCTGGCTGCAGAAGTGAGTCAAATCTGTATCTCCCCCATGTTAAAATGACCAACTTTACAGCAGAAAAAAACATGTTTACATCCTGGTTCTCTATGTGGCTTTGGTCTATACAGCTAATTTTGCCCTTCATAACAACTGTGAGGGGGGTGAATTTTTTTATAACTCATCCGTTTAGTTGATTAATATTTAAAGTTCTGCACAATTAAGGGTGTGGCCACTTGAGTGACAGGTGGATTGCCGCTGATGTCAATGCTAGCCGTTTGTCTGCTGTTAGCCGTCACTTCACCTCAGCATTATGTTAGCTGCTGAACTTGCCATCTCTGCAGTGTTTTGTGCTTTTTTTTCGGGATTATTTCATACAATTTAATACACCCATTACTTCGCCCACGGCTTAGGATTCCGTCGTTGTCGTCGAGTATCGTTCGAGAGAACAACCAGCGCTGTATTTCAGTTGTTTTCCTCTGTGAACATGCACTAATGGATGTCTGACAATTTCGTTGCTTTTTGGAGTTTTCAGATTTAAAAACGTCAATAAAGGCTCGTTCGTTCTGCTCTCACGGAACAGATAGATTATAATATGCTTATGTACGACCAGGTGTCAGCGCTTTCTCCGTCCACGCAATAAATGCACATCCTTGCATGAGCGTGGATTTTCTAGCGCATTTACTTGAACTTCATAAGCAATATATCTATGGTTTAACCCATTTGAGAGGCGGCCAAAATCAGAATTTAAAATGGACTGAATAAGCTCTCTACGAACTTGACGAGCGATGCCGGGCTGACGGACCATAAAAAAGAGTGACTGACATGTATGCACATAAATCACTTTCACACACACTCTCTCAGAGTAATATTAAGTTACTGCATAATACATTTTCAACTAGCAGAATAGTACAGAATCACGATACACAGTCTCACTTGTAGCCATGTCTTAACTATTACAACATTTTGAAGGGCAAAAATAGGAACTTTTAATTAGCTTTACATCATCAACTGTCACTTTAGCGCGAGGCCCTGTGCAGTCGCAGACTTGGTACTGTCAGAAGCATAACGTTAGAGCATTACCTCCCCAGCCTGAGCTAACTCGATCATGTCGAGCTAGGTGGGCGTGATTTCAGATAGCCAGGCTCCTCAGCTCCACTCACGCCCCGCCTCTTTGCCCATTTTCTGTTAATCCAGGAGTAACGCAAGGCCAAGATGGCGACGGCCGGCTCCGCCCACTTTAGGCTTCAAAAATGCTCTTCAGAAACCTACGGGTGACGTCACGGACACTACGTCCATATTTTTTTACAGTCTATGGTTACAACCAGACCAACGATGGAGATAAACTTTCTTCCGGGAAACACAAGGTGGTGGTAGGCAGACACTGGCAGTTATAGTTCACTTTAAAAAATATGCAGTGAATGGTGACTGAGGCTGACATGCTGCCTAAAATAATCTAATAACAGTGCTGTGAGTACATTTTTTGAGACTTTTTTTTGTTGGATGAACTAATCATTGAATATAATCATATTTTATTGTTATTGAGAAAAAAATACAATACATCTGTTTACTGACCGTCTGATGCATATTGATTACAAAAATTCAAACAGACAACAACTTATTGCAACAAATCATGAATGGTCTTACCTTTTTTCGTCTTTTTGGTTTACATGCAGAATAATTCATGTATTTCTCCTGGGTCTGAACTGCATAAACAATAACATAATGCATACAAGTTAAAAACAGCATTCAGTCTATTGAAATTGGCCTTATAAAAGATCAATATTTCAACATATGCATTAATTGTTTGATCTCGTTACCTATTTTTTTCCTGCAGATACAGAAGATCCCAATGACTGCAGCTACAATCAACAGAGATCCAGCAGCAGCAGCAGAGATCAACACTATCAGAGACACTGACACTGGAGGAGGAGAAGGAGAGAGTCATTAGTGTGAGTGAATGTGTAAACACACACATATATCATCAGTGCTGTGGTACCTGCACATGTGTGACAGAGTGTGTTGATGTCCAGATGTGTGGTCTGGTTGCTGATGGGATTGTTCAGCACACAGCTGTAGGTGTTTTTATCCTGATATTCCACCTCCAGAGGTAGAGAGAGACTGATGCTGAGATCACACACACTGATGCTGGACAATACACTGATTCCTTTGTACCAGGAGAGAGTCGCATCACACACATTCAACACTGATGAACACACCAATGAACAATTTGATGATGATGATGAAGAACATTGTGAAGAGTTACTGATGATGACAGGAACAGGCAGACGAGCTGGAAAACATGAGAGAATAGAGAGAAATATTAACAATCAGTCTATTTTAGTTATTGTGAATGTTGTGTTGACATTTACATTTACATTTAGTCATTTAGCAGACGCCTTTATCCAAAGCGACTTACAAATTAGGACAAAAATTCAGCGAGTCATCATAAAGAGGCAAAAACAACAACAACGCAAGAAGTGCTCAAAATACGAAGTTCAGGTATTATTCAGAGTAGCATAAGCCTGATAAGTGATGTTTCAAAGGGAAAGGTTTTTTTTTTTTTTTTTTTTTATAAGGTAAAGTGCTCACGGAAGAGATTGGTTTTCAGCTGTCTTTTGAATGTTGTCAGGGATTCTGCATTCCGGATGAGGGTGGGGAGAGCGTTCCACCAGCATGGAACTGTGAATGAGAATGTTCTGGAAAGTGATTTTGTGGCTTTCTGTGATGGAACCACGAGACGTCGCTCGTTGACCGATCGTAGGTGTCTGGTAGGGATGTAGACTCGTAGGAGTGAGTGAAAGTAGGAGGGAGCTGAGCCTGTGATAGATCTGTAAGCAAGCGTCAGTGCCTTGAACTTGATGCGAGCAGCGAGAGGTAGCCAGTGCAGAGAGATGAACAGAGGAGTGACGTGGGCCCTCTTGGGCTCGTTGAAGACAACGAGGTGGTGTTTAGTGTGTTAACGGTCACGGTATAAAATTAACATGTGAACGTGTGGACAAATTATCTCTGCTCACCATAGACAGAAACGTTGAATGTTTTTGATCCTTTTTCAGCTCTAATTATCTGTAGTTTATAAACTCCAGTATGTTCAGTTGTGGTGTTTGTGATGGTCAGAGATCCAGTTTGATTGTCCAGCTTCAGTCTGTCTCTGAATCTCCCATCAGTACCATCATATGTGGAGAAGATTTGCTTCTTTTTTTTTATTTTAGCTAAAAGATAGTTTTCAGCTCCAAATGTCCACCATATATCTTCATCTTCACGTATTTCAGTAACATCAGTGTTTAGAGTGACAGAATCTCCCTCCATCACTGACACTGAATCACCAAACACACCTGGAGAACAAACAAATGTACACAGATTAAGGTTTCTGATGGTTTACAAAGCCTGAAATATCAACTGTCTTTACATGTGCTACTTTAAACTTCTAACCGCTACCGTTAAAGAGAGATTGTCTGAATCAAGCAGAGAGAGAAAACATTGCAGTAGTGCTTATGAATTGCTTATAAATAAATATAAATATGTTAAAAAATACAAATTAATGGACTAATACAGCAGCATCATTTATGGAAAAAAAGGAGAGATATTTAGCCTGGTCCTACCAGACTCTCGTACATTGAGTACATAAATCATACTGAAGGAAAATTAAAATTGAGCGGAAGTACGTAGGAGGGCGGAGCCAGTCTAGAGACAATAGCTTAATGCTTCTATTCTTATGCAAGACTTATTATTATTATTCATACTTGTACATACTTGTATTCATACTTCTACAGATGTACCGTAAATATTAAACAAGCAAATGACCCAACAAGCCGTAATACATTGGATTGTCATTCTAAATATTACAGGCTATTTAATATAGTAAAAAACATAAATGCATTAATTACAGATGTGAACTCAAGGCGGACAGGTTTCCAAAAACAACATATCATATACGACTTTTAAGATTAACTTTGACCCTGTTCTTTAATGTGAAGGAACACAATTCAGGATCAATGTATAAAGTTACATATTTATTAAAAACAGATACCTGACAATTATTGCAGATTGAATGTGCAAGTTTATTTGTGGATATATACACTTCTGATGTGAATCCATTCAAAATGTATTTGAATACATTGAAAACAGAGATTTACAGAAATATATGTACAATCAGTGATGCAGAGACATTTCCCAATATTCGTGATTCGTCTGGTACATAACAGCAGATGAAAATAATTTAATTTGAACAGTAGAGCAGCTTTATTACTCTAATATGGGAAAAGAAAAATTAAGCCATAAAATGTTTTTATAACTTACAGATTAGACTAAAAATTAACATGTGAAACATTTCCTTCAGTTGTTCAGTGTCTGATCTAATAAAACTTCCTGCTAAACATACAGCAGAAGTGTTGATGTGGTGTGTGAATCCTCCCACGACACAGTTTGACCCTCCTTTGACCCTTCCTGCTCAGCTCAGCTACCGTTCGGACGCTCTTGCTTACTGCTCCGCGCTTTGCTCTATCGCTTTTATATTTTATCTTCTATATTTTTATATTTTAGCTCCTTTTATCACCTAATTTTAACTTCAGCAAATCAGCACAGTGCTCAAACGACAAAGTTTGGATTACCACAAAAACGCAGAATTCTTCTACCCGACCAGCTTACATTCCGGGGAAAGGAAAACACAACTGCCTACAAGGATAAGAGAGAAAATGCCCCTTCTGGAATCTACTTGCTGCACTAACTGCCACAGACTTTTACAAAGGATTGCAGTTCTTGAAACAAAGTTATTTACGGGACCACCAAACCAGACGGAACACACAACAGAGCTTCGTCATGGACGCCCTCAGCATATAGCCGGTGAGTCCCATGAAACTAGTGCTCCTCAACAGGTAGAGAAACAAGCCGATCGACTTACAAATCGATGGCACAAACAGGGAGCGAGACCCAAAGGCACTCGAGACATCAGATTGTCACGAGCCCCACATATTGCCGCAGTAGCATCCTCTACCCCAGATACAGCTCTGACAAGGACTGCAAACACTGGTCTCCTACCAACACCTATACATCTTGAGAACAGATTTGAAGTACTAATGAATGTAAATGAGGAATCCCCAAACGTGATGAATGTGATCGAACACAGACTGTATCAGCCAGTAGCTAACACTGATGCTAACTGGCGCTCAAGGTCGAGCAGACAGCGGCACTCAGCTCAGAGCACAGCCGAGCCCAGGACTCTGATAGTGGGGGACTCCATAATCAGAAACATTAGCAGCAGGGATACAACTACATGCTGCCTTCCACAAGCTACAACTTCTGATATAAACAGGGAACTTCAAAACATTCTGATGAAACATAAGACTGCAAATCGACTCATAATTCATGTGGGGAAGAATGATATTCATAAAGAGCAGTCAGAACTCCTTAAGAAGGATTTCAATGAACTTTTTGAAACACTTAAAAGACTGAAAGTTCAAACATTGATCAGTGGACCACTCCCAGCAAGAGGAACAAACAGGTTTTCACGGCTGCTTGGGATTAATACATGACTGCAAAAAACCTGCAATATAAAAGGAGTAAACTTCATTGACAACTTCAATCTTTTCTGGAGTCAGAGACAACTATTTCATCGGGATGGCCATCACCCAAACAAACTTGGTTCAAGAGTGTTAAAGGACAATATCGACTTCTCCCTCAATCATCCTTCTGCAGTGTGTGTCAATCTGAACGACACACACACACCTGGAAACAGTATGAATGAACACGGGACTTCACTTCAGCAGCAAAATGGACATGCGGTTGACATATCACACAAGGACAATGATAACACCACTGAGCCACAACAACCTCTGCTCACGGACACAATCTCAGCTGAGCCATGCCCACAGAGCTCACCACAGACAGACATATTAGAACTGCTCCAAGATTCAGCACCCAAGGACGACTTCCTGGAAAACATCCAGGGAAGCCAGGACAGCATATCCCAGCCTCCGATAACACCTGAGCAACAGCCCCTTTCACCAGATACTTTCTCCCTCTCGCCAGCAACTCCACTCCTGTGCTTCTCACAGAAAATGGAAGAACTGGTGCATGCTGGAACCAGACTATCCCACTCTTTTGCTGCAAGCCCCCAGATACCAACCAAAAAACGTCAGGCACCTCAAACACCGAAGCCTGCGCGCCGAGCTCGCCCTCCCCCTCCTCCTGTGAGAGCTCTTCGGCCTCTTCGGCCAAAACGCCAGGGCCCACACCCTCCTCCATCTGCTCGAGGTGAACCAAAAACAACTGATACCAGCTCTCAGTGATGTGTTTTGGGTTCCTACTATGATAACAGTAACTTTCTCAAATGTTTACAGAACAAGCGGGAACCCAGTGTGCCTGTATCTTTCTCTATTGCTGTTCTATTACAAGATAGAAAGTCTAAGGCCTTCAATAGCCGTACAGCAAACCCAACTAATCTGGTGCCTATTACATGTCAAACTAAGATTGCTGTGGGGACAAAAAGTAAGACTGTTAAGTTAGCACTTTTAAACATTCGCTCACTTAAAAATAAATCACTTCTAGTCAACGACTTAATAACCACAAACAACCTGGACTTTATGTTTCTAAATGAAACCTGGCTAGAAGACAGCTGCAGTGCAACAATCCTCAATGAAACATGCCCTCCTAACTTTACTTTTATGAGTGTCTGCAGAGCTGTTAAGAGAGGTGGGGGTCTAGCTGCTCTTTTTAAAGATATCTATCAATGTAAGCAAATATCATTTGGGAATTACCCGTCTTTCGAATATCTGGGTACTGTGTTAAAAGGTGCTCCTCGCATTTTACTTATCATTATTTACAGGCCTCCAAAATATTCTCCAGCCTTTGCTGAGGACTTTACAGAACTGTTATCAACAATTTCCTCAGAGTTTGACTGTTTTGCCATTGCTGGAGATTTTAACATTCACATAGATAATGCAGAAAACAATATGGCAAAAGAAATCAAAACTGTTTTAAAAACTTTTGATCTGACTCAGCATGTACATGGACCCACACACAATCATGGACACACTCTAGATTTACTTATCAGTAAGGGTCTAAACATTTCATCGATTGTTATTAAGGATGTAGCACTGTCTGATCATTTCTGTATTTTCTTTGATATATTGATCTCTCCTGCCATTGAAGCTAGATCTGTGTCTGTCAAGAAAAGATGCTTAAATGAGAACACTAGTGTACTATTTATGAAGGCTATATCCTTAACACCAAGCATATCTGCTGACTCTGTTGATTTTCTCCTTGATTCTTTTAACTCAAAAGTTAAAAATATAATTGATGATATTGCTCCTGTGAAAGTCAGGAAGAAGAGTGGCAGACTAAAAGCACCTTGGAGAAACTCAACAGCAGTGCAACATATGAAAAGACAATGCAGAAAAGCAGAGCGCATGTGGCGGAAGACAAAACTTGTAGTCCATTATAACATCTACAAAGACAGCCTGCATGCTTTCAATATGGAACTAGGCAAAGCTAGACAGACTTTCTTCTCAAATATTATAAACAGCAATTTAAACAACACACGCACTCTTTTTGCTACTGTAGAGAGACTGACAAACCCCCCAAGCCAGATTCCTAGTGAAATGCTCTCAAACAGCAAGTGCAGTGAGTTTGCTTCTTTCTTCTCTGAAAAAATCAATAATATCAGAAAGGTGATCAGCACATCCTTGAGTTGCACTGAGGTCAGACAGATCAGACCACCTGAGAAAGTAGTTACTATGTCTGACTTCAAAGAAATTGATGGCAAAATTTTGGAAGAAACCGTACAACACCTTAAAACATCAACATGCGCCCTTGACACACTTCCCACATCTTTTTTCAAAAGTGTGCTAAACAGTTTAGAAGCAGATCTTCTAGAAGTGGTAAATGCCTCACTTCTCTCTGGGAGTTTTCCAAACTCCCTGAAAACTGCAGTTGTCAAGCCCCTCCTGAAAAAGAGCAATCTGGATAAGACCATATTAAGCAACTATAGACCGATCTCAAATCTTCCTTTCATAGGCAAGATCATTGAAAAAGTTATCTTCAATCAGCTGAACAAATTCTTAAGCTCGAATGGATACTTTGACAATTTTCAATCTGGTTTCCGACCGCATCACAGCACAGAGATAAAGATAATAAACGATATTCGCTTAAATACTGATTCAGTGCATTTATGTTATCAGTGCTGGTACTACTCGACCTCAGTGCTGCATTTGACACTGTCGATCATAACATACTTCTTGACAGGCTGGAAAACTGGGTGGGGCTTTCTGGGATAGTCCTAAAATGGTTCAGGTCATACTTAGATGGGAGAGGTTATTATGTTAGTATAGGAGACCATAAGTCTGAGTGGACATCCATGACATGCGTGTCACAAGTTTGTCCTGTCTTGTTTTGCACTTGGGTGTTTGTTATGTTGAGCCATGTGCTCGTGTTCATTGTTAGCCCCGCCCTTCTTGTTATCTTGTTATTGGTTTAATTAATTCCACCTGTTGTCATCGTTACCTTCTTTTGTTTGCCTCCCTATTTAGTCTCCTTGTGTCTGTTGTACTGTGCTGTTACGTTGTCTAATGTTCTTGTGTTTTGTTTCCAGTGTTTAAGTTTGTTAATATATTCTAGTGTTTTCCCCCGCGTGGGAGTTTTGTTTTGTTCTTGTATTTTTTGCCTTTTCCTTTATTAAATTCCTATTTTTCTGCAATTGAGTCCTCAGTTTTGTTTTTTGAACCGATCGTGACAGAACGTAACAGCCATTTTTTGAGGACTCAGCAGAATGGATTCTCGCAGACCCTTACCCACAACATGGGACAGAGAATCTTTTAGAGGGACTCGGCTGGTCATATTTAGAGGAATTCGTGGAGGACGTAGGGGAAGAGATACGACAGGTGGGCACCGACAGCATTCTCCAGTTTGGTCATTTCCTGACCAAGGACCGGCAAGGTTCAGCCCCGAGCGTTTTTCTTCACATGTTCCCATGATTCCAACGCCGGTGACTCCAGCGCCAGTGATTCCAGTACCAGTGGTCCAGAGTTTGGGGACTCCGAGACGCAGAAGGAGAAGAAAGACCGGCACGCCTGCCGAGCCTGTGTCTTTGGACAAGATGGCCGTCGCCGAGCCTGTTCACGTCACGCCTGCCGAGCCTGTGTCTTCGGACAAGATGGCCGCCACCGAGCCTGGGTCTTCGGACAAGATGGCCGCCGCCGAGAATGTTCACGTCACGTCTGCCGAGCCTGTGTCTTCCGACAAGATGGTCGCCGCCGAGCCTGTTCACGTCACGCCTGCCGAGCCTGTGTCTTCGGACAAGATGGCTGCCGCCGAGCCTGTTCACGTCACGCCTGCCCAGCCAGAGATCGTTCATGTCACGTCTGCCCAGCTAGAGACGGTTCACGTCACGTCTGCCCAGCCAAAGACTGTTCATGTTATGCCTGCCGAGTCTGTGTCCCCTGACATGACGTCTGCTGAAACATTGTTGAATTATTTTTCAACGCTGTTTAATATCCTGGAGGTTCCCGGGAAGGTTCATATCACGCCTGCCCAGCCAGAGATGGTTCATGTCGCGCCTGCCCAGCCAGAGACTGTTCACGTCACGCCTGCCCAGTCAGAGACTGTTCACGTCACGCCTGCTCAGTCAGAGACGGTTCACGTCACGTCTGCCCAGTCAGAGACTGTTCACGTCCCGTCTGCCCAGCCAGAGACTGTTCATGTCCCGTCTGTCCAGTCTGAGACTGTTCAGATTACATCTGCCCAGCCAGAGATGGTTCTAGCCACGTCTGCCCAGTTGGAGACAGATCGGGAAATTCCCATTCTCATGGCCGGGGGGGCACTGACCGGCTATTTAGAGCATTTAGCTCGGATCCTGGAGACGCCTTTCAAACCTTTAGTGTTTGTTCCTGAACCGGAGCCAGTTCTTATGCCTGATCCGGTGGTGTCTGTTCCTGAGCCGGAGCCGGTGTCTGTTCCAGAGCCGGAGCCGGTGTCTGTTCCAGAGCCGGAGCCGGTGTCTGTTCCAGAGCCGGAGCCGGTGTCTGTTCCAGAGCCGGAGCCGGTGTCTGTTCCAGTGCCTGAGCCGGTGTCTGTTCCAGTGCCTGAGCCGGTGTCTGTTCCTGAGCCGGAGCCGGTGTCTGTTCCAGTGCCTGAGCCGGTGGTGTCTGTTCCAGTGCCTGAGCCGGTGGTGTCTGTTCCAGTGCCTGAGCCGGTGGTGTCTGTTCCAGTGCCTGAGCCGGTGGTGTCTGTTCCAGTGCCTGAGCCGGTGGTGTCTGTTCCAGTGCCTGAGCCGGTGGTGTCTGTTCCAGTGCCTGAGCCGGTGGTGTCTGTTCCAGTGCCTGAGCCGGTGGTGTCTGTTCCAGTGCCTGAGCCGGTGGTGTCTGTTCCAGTGCCTGAGCCGGTGGTGTCTGTTCCAGTGCCTGAGCCGGTGGTGTCTGTTCCAGTGCCTGAGCTGGTGTCTGTTCCTGTGCCCTGGCCGCCCGAGGGGTCGTCTCCGCCCTGGCCGCCCGATGGACTGTCATCTCCGCCCTGGCCGCCCGAGGGAAAGTCTCCGCCCTGGCCGCCCGAGGGAAAGTCTCCACCCTGGCCACCCGATGGACAATCTGCTCCGCCCTGGCCGCCAGAGGGAAGGTCTCCGCCCTGGCCGCCCGATGGACAATCTGCTCCGCCCTGGCCGCCCGAGGGAGGATCTCCGCCCTGGCCGCCCGAGGGAGGATCTCCGCCCTGGCCGCCCGAGGGAGGATCTCCGCCCTGGCCGCCCGAGGGAAAGTCTCCGCCCTGGGCGCCCGAGGGAAAGTCTCCACCCTGGCCGCCTGATGGGCAGTCTGGTCTGTCCCCCCCCGTTCCGCCCTGGTCTGTCCCTCCAGTCCCGCCCTGGTCTGTCCCTCCCGTCCCGCCCTGGTCTGTCCCTCCCGTCCCGCCCTGGTCTGTCCCTCCTGTCCTAGTGGAGCGTCTGGTAGCCGCTCCTTAAGGAGGGGGTTATGTCACAAGTTTGTCCTGTCTTGTTTTGCACTTGGGTGTTTGTTATGTTGAGCCATGTGCTCGTGTTCATTGTTAGCCCCACCCTTCTTGTTATCTTGTTATTGGTTTAATTAATTCAACCTGTTGTCATCGTTACCTTCTTTTGTTTGCCTCCCTATTTAGTCTCCTTGTGTCTGTTGTACTGTGCTGTTACGTTGTCTAATGTTCTTGTGTTTTGTTTCCAGTGTTTAAGTTTGTTAATATATTCTAGTGTTTTCCCCCGCGTGGGAGTTTTGTTTTGTTCTTGTATTTTTTGCCTTTTCCTTTATTAAATTCCTATTTTTCTGCAATTGAGTCCTCAGTTTTGTTTTTTGAACCGATCGTGACAATGCGGAGTCCCTCAAGGCTCAATTCTTGCGCCACTCCTGTTCAACCTGTATATGCTCCCAATGAGCCAAATAATGAGAAATAACCAAATTGCTTACCACAGCTATGCAGACGACACACAGCTGTACTTAGCCCTATCGCCTAATGATTACAGCCCCATTGACTCCTTGTGCCGATGCATTGACGAAGTCAACAGTTGGATGTGTCAAAACTTTCTTCAATTAAACAAAGACAAAACTGAAGTTATTGCGTTTGGAAACAAACATACCTTCACTCTAGGGGTCAAACAACTAAACATCAAGTCAGGAATCTTGGTGTGACACTAGAGTCAGACCTTAGTTTCAGTAGTCATGTCAAAGCAATAACTAAATCAGCATACTATCATCTGAAAAATATTGCAAGAATTAGATGCTTTGTTTCCAGACAAGACTTAGAGAAACTTGTGCATGCTTTCATCACCAGCAGGGTGGATTATTGTAATGGACTCCTCACTGGCCTTCCCAAAAAGACCATAAGACAGTTGCAGCTCATTCAGAACGCTGCCGCTAGGATTCTGTGCAGAACCAGAAAATATGAACATATCACACCAGTCCTCAGGTCTTTACACTGGCTCCCAGTTAGATTTAGGATTGATTTTAAAGTATTATTACTGGTATATAAATCATTCAATGGCCTAGGACCTCAATACATTGCAGATATGCTCACTGAATATAAACTCAACAGATCACTCAGATCATTAGGATCATATCAGCTAGAAATACCAAGGGTTCACTCTAAACATGGTGAGTCTGCTTTTAGCTATTATGCAAGCCATAGCTGGAACCAGCTTCCAGAAGAGATCAGATGTGCTCCTACAGTAGTCACATTCAAATCCAGACTCAAAACACTTCTGTTTAGCTATGCATTTACTGAATGAGCACTGTGCCGCTGTTCGTCCGACTGTTTGTACTGTACTGTTACTGTATTTTATTTTATATTTCTAAACTGTTTTAATTATTCTTATTTCTTTTAATTATTTTAATTTCTCCTATGTCAGCAGGGCATTTAGCCCGTAATTGTAAATGACCACTCAGAAGGTGATAATGTGAAAGTGACGTGTATTAATGTGGGTTTGAAAGTAGAACAGTATTTAAATGATGATATTAAAGTTTTCGTCTGAGAAAGAATGTGAACGCAGTGCTAAAGAAAGTGAAAAGAACGTGTGAGTAAATGAGGGAGAAAAGAAAGTTAAAGGAAAGTTGATAGATGGAAGTCGTAAGAAGATTGAAGGTTAAAAGAAGGTTGAAAGATTTAAGTCTTAAGGGAATCCTTTGAAAGGAAAGATCTATAATAATATTCTTTTTTTTATTTATTTTTTAAGTACTGTATTTTATTTTATTTTTCTAAACTGTTTTAATTATTCTTATTTCTTTTCATTATTTTAATTTCTTCTATGTAAAGCACTTTGAATTGCCATTGTGTATGAAATGTGCTATATAAATAAACTTGCCAAACTTGCCTCCTAGTTTCACAACCCCACATTTGCATGATGTACTAGTTCATCTTAACTTTAACTGTTCTTAATTGGCAATATATTCCTTATTTTTGTAATTTAACTTGCTTATTGTAAGGTACAAAAGCTTTCAAATGGTACCTTATTTAGGGTGTGCAATGCATATTAGTATTATAAATGTATGTACATAAAGTGTACATATTACTGCCGAAATGGCACATATTAGGCGCTTTCACACCGGGTAGTTCTAGCCACCAGGGTGGTTCCCCGATAACTAAATGTTTCCAAAGCTAGGGCAATTTTCCAATTTTTTACGCCACTAGGAACTGTGAAGTGACGTAAGCCGCGCTTGTTGTTGTGACTTTTATTTTGACAGCGCTGAGAACACCGGAGCCTGATAACACAGCACTCTTATTCTCCATCTTTAGTTTACAATCTGTTTAACCGCCCTGTCTAATACGTTATTAGATAGAACTGTTATACAAAGAAAGTAGACAGTATATGAAAAAGTCTTAGCATTTGCTGTGTGGTTGATATCCAGTGTCGCTAACTGATCATGTTTCGTTTGGTCTCCTCAACGTTGCGTTGGATTTCCTCCTTAGTTATAAGGTTGAGAGGGCGAGAGGGCGATTTATCACTGTTTTCCATGTTCATAGAGTTAGTTAGTGTTGTAAATATATAGGCTACAAATTGTGGCTGAATCTGAAAACCTAGACAGTGACTTGTTGCCTCTCTGCCCTGTCAGACAATGACTTAGCAGACGGTGTTTATGTATAAAGATACCTCACCAAACTGATTTCAGAAAGACTTCTGAGGCAGCGTAGCGATTTAATGATTAATGACAAAATAGAGAGAGCTTTGGTGACAACAAATTGAATATTTTGATTACTACAATATTAACTTCTCACTAGAAATGTCATCAGAAGAGGGAAAAGTTGGTCAAAATGTGCACTTTACACACAATCTGACCTCCGACCTCAAATTTCAAACGCCATCTTTATTTAACTGTCACAGAATGGAATGCAGAGGATTGTGGGATATCAAAGGCAGTAAAGGATACATCAATGCTGCCTTCAAAAATCAATCAGATGAAGGTCTCCTGATGGATGTAACACGACCATTGGATTCGGGCCTTGTTACCTTCCTACCTCCTTATCCTGTCTGTAATTTTTCAGATTTCGGATGCAGCCTGTGTGTTTGAACCAAGTGATCTTGGCGAAGCTTCCTGTCTCTCTCCTGAATCCAACACAGAAGTGACTTAAACTGCAATTCATTGTCTGGCCACTAGGGACAGGCTCCAAAAGAGAGCCAACCCTTCCTCCACCCCCCCCCCCCCCCCCATGTTAAAATGTCCAATTTTATGGCAGAAAATGTCGGTTTAAAATTCTGAACAGAGACTGAATACAAAGTTTGTAGATTTCACAATATTCATGATTAATTTCACACATAACAGTAGATGAAAATAATCTAATTTGAACAGATACTGTCAGGAAAAAAGGTACAAAAGCTGTGACTGGAGCGAGACCCTTTCACTTATTAATCCCTAAAGGATGCATATTAGTATCGTTAAGGTACTAGTACTTAAATTATTATATTACTTTTGAAAGTGTGTCACCTCAGTGACAGCTTTTGTACCTTTTTTCTGAGCGTGTAGCAGCCACTGTATCACCATCAAAAAAAAAAAAAAAAAACATAAAAATGTTATTGTAACTTACCAATCAAACGGCACCAGCACAGACAGAACAAAACGCATGTGAAAAACCTGTGAAACATTTTCATCAGTAGTTCAGTGTGTGATGAAACTATCCACTGAAAACACTCAGTCTATATGTGAACCCTCCCACGACACAGTTTGACCCTCCTAGTTTCACTCGCTGCATTTGCACATGACATAATGTTATAGTTTATCTGGCCTTATCAAGACTTAAACTGTTCTTAATGGGTGAGATATTCTTTATTTTTATCATTTAACATACTTTTTGAAAAGTAGTTGTAACTGTGTTAAATGGCTAAGAGCATAACTGATTTTAAAATGGTTGCGTATATTTATTCAGTTCTTACATTTAGTGTATGAAAAAAAAAAGTACAAAGTTAAAAGCGTATCTGATCTCATAGTTTTACTGACGTTCAGCTTCTGAGTCAAACTGAAACCTCCTGCGGGTTATTTCTGTCTTCTTTTTTTTTTTTGTGGTTTGATCATTTGGTTGGACGGACATCTTATATGTGAGACTGGGCATTCAGTGCGTGTGTGTGTGTGGTAGTTTGTAGGTGAAGAGTTTCTTCCTGCCCTGCTTATACGAACAGCTTTAAACTTTAATCTACAGAAACATGATGATAAACTGTTTCACACAGAGACAGGAAACCAATTGAAACACAATTACACTCACCTAAAGGATTATTAGGAACACCTGTTCAATTTCTCATTAATGCAATGATCTAATCAACCAATCACATGGCAGTTGCTTCAATGCATTTAGGGGTGTGGTCCTGGTCAAGACAATCTCCTGAACTCCAAACTGAATGTCAGAATGAGAAAGAAAGGTGATTTAAGCAATTTTGAGCGTGGCATGGTTGTTGGTGCCAGACGGGCCGGTCTGAGTATTTCACAATCTGCTCAGTTACTGGGATTTTCACGCACAACCATTTCTAGGGTTTACAAAGAATGGTGTGAAAAGGGAAAAACATCCAGTATGCGGCAGTCCTGTGGGCGAAAATGCCTTGTTGATGCTAGAGGTCAGAGGAGAATGGGCCGACTGATTCAAACTGATAGAAGAGCAACTTTGACTGAAATAACCACTCGTTACAACCGAGGTATGCAGCAAAGCATTTGTGAAGCCACAACACGCACAACCTTGAGGCGGATGGGCTACAACAGCAGAAGATCCCACCGGGTACCACTCATCTCCACTACAAATAGGAAAAAGAGGCTACAATTTGTACAAGCTCACCAAAATTGGACAGTTGAAGACTGGAAAAATGTTGCCTGGTCTGATGAGTCTCGATTTCTGTTGAGACATTCAGATGGTAGAGTCAGAATTTGGCGTAAACAGAATGAGAACATGGATCCATCATGCCTTGTTACCACTATGCAGGCTGGTGGTGGTGGTGTAATGGTGTGGGGGATGTTTTCTTGGCACACTTTAGGCCCCTTAGTGCCAATTGGGCATCGTTTAAATGCCACGGCCTACCTGAGCATTGTTTCTGACCATGTCCATCCCTTTATGACCACCATGTACCCATCCTCTGATGGCTACTTCCAGCAAGATAATGCACCATGTCACAAAGCTCGAATCATTTCAAATTGGTTTCTTGAACATGACAATGAGTTCACTGTACTAAAATGGCCCCCACAGTCACCAGATCTCAAGCCAATAGAGCATCTTTGGGATGTGGTGGAACGGGAGCTTCGTGCCCTGGATGTGCATCCCACAAATCTCCATCAACTGCAAGATGCTATCCTTTCAATATGGGCCAACATTTCTAAAGAATGCTTTTAGCACCTTGTTGAATCAATGCCACGTAGAATTAAAGCAGTTCTGAAGGCGAAAGGGGGTCAAACACAGTATTAGTATGGTGTTCCTAATAATCCTTTAGGTGAGTGTATATTTAACACTGCCATTCTCAAGTTTAGTCTGTAAAAGTTATTTATTCTTTTTTTTAAAATATATAATTTTAAATCAATTTGGTAAAGAATAAAACATTCAAATTCTAGAGATTGTACTGTGATGCTGAGAAATCAGGATGTGAGTTGAATGTGCATTAAGTTGTTCAAGATCATGAGACATGTTTGTCTGAGAATGAAAGTGTGAATAAATTATGTTCTTCTGCTGTTTGTTTGCATATGTTACATTTACAGACTGAAGCTGGATCATCAGACTGAATATCTGACCATCACAAACACCAGAAACACAGACTCTGGACTCTATAAACTACAGATCATCAGAATTATAAAGAGCTTCAGTGTTTCTGTCATTAGTAAGTGTAATTTAGTCTTTCACTGCATTTTCTTTAAAGGTGACATTTTTTGCCCCTTTTCACAAGATGTAATATAAATCTACTGTGTTCCCAGAATGTGTCTTTGACATTTCAGCTCAAAATACCCCACAGATCACGTATTACAGCTGATTAAATTTGCCCTTTTTGGGTGTGAGCAAAAACGCGCCATTTTCGCGTGTGTCCCTTTAAATGTAAATGAGCTGCAGCTCCTCGCCTCTGTTCAGAAGAGTGTCGATCCTTTACACAAGCTTCGGATACTCCAACAATGACAAAACACGCAAATAATCTCACTAGCGAGTGCTGCCTTACAGAGAGACTCAGGTAGAGGTTTAACTTTTAGGCGCACCTGGACATTTCTGAATGGTTAGTGGATACATTTATGTAGTTGTTGTGGAGTTACATTGATTCAACTCATCGACTTGCATGTACCGTCATGTTTAACTTTTACACAAGTTGACGTCAATTTTCACGTTTTTTGGGGTTGGTAAATGCCCCCAGGGACCAGGCTATAGCACTTAAACAATATTTACCCTTTAAGGAATGTTAAAATCCAACAATATAGTGTTGGATGCACATCCTGATGGGTCACACATATCATCACTATAATAGTGTTTCCTGTTGAGTTCACAGTGATGATGCTGTTCTTCAAAAACACACCAGATGGAGCCATTTATCAGTTCAATATCATATCAATATCATACAACTAATGATTAATGCAGAAAAATATCAAGTATAAAACATATCAAAGGACCTCAACTTTTTACCTTTACTTAAACCAACTAGCCATTCAACTGTGTGTTGAGCGTATATGACTTGACACTTTAGTGCAATCCCTTAGAATAATCAGCACTTTCTTAACATCTTGAGTGGGGGGTAGAGGTAATCACTTCATTAGGGTCATCAGGTGGGCACCCTCCTTCCTTGGTGTTTTCGCTGATAGGCCCACGACACCTCAAAAGCAACAACTGGTGTCCCAGGTGCGCTCCCCTCTACTTTTACCCCTCTTGGTCATTTTGTGGGCCATTTGGGATTCTTCCGATTTAGCCACAGCCAGTTTCTGCTTTGCTCATCAGTCTCTGACAGTGACCCAACAGCTTGTCGGAAGGCCTGTCCTCTGACCCCCAACCCCTTCAGTACCCTGGTTGTTGCTGTGGCAACAAGTACAGTTAAAGTACAGTTTATCTGGACTTCTTACACTTAATAATCGTAACACAGTGATTAAACCAGAGATTAAAGCAATGTTGGGCAGGTTAAGGCTTCTGAGCACAGCGAGGTGGAGGAGTGATACACACCGGCTAAAGGGAAGGAGGAAACCTGATGTTTCAACGCAGAAGTAAGCTGGACGCAGAATGTGCGAGACTTCCTATTTATTAGCAGCTATAGAGAAATAACGAGAAGAATATATCAAAGTTCAGTGAACTTTAAACTGTTAGCTACAAACCAGCATGTTTATAGTTACTAAGATATGTAGATATGATATGTAATATGGTAATATGGCAAGGAGTCATATGACACTGGAAGCCAGACACATTAAAAGTACAAATGGCCGTGTCTGCTCTTATCTGAAATATAAGGTGATAATAAGGGCAAATTGTGTGGGATGTTGTTCTTACAAATAATAATAATAATAAAGATCATGGGAAACAGCAACAGTTATTATAGTGAAATTTAATGAGTGACTTAAAAAAATAAATGATATTTTTTTTTATAATTTCTTTTACACTTTGAAGATCTCAAATTATAATTGTATAATAGGAATCATAACTGTACTATGTTGTGGAGAAATATAATTACCATGTTCAGTCGCTCCATGCCATGACAATGAACATTATTAACATCCTTTATAAAAACAGTATAGTCTTTGAAGCTTGAGAAAGCAAATATAGCTACCACATTTATTCTGGGTGTGAATGTGATTAATCCCTCTAGTGGTCAAGTGTTGTTATAGTTATTTCTGAGTGTTTAAATATCTGCTTTCTTTGAGTATTAGCGCAAGTTGAAGTAAAAAGAAACAGAAACTATATCTCAGCGTTGAACTGGCAGGATTGTAGAAATGCAGTTAGGGAGGTTGTTTACAATACAGAAGCGTTAGATGGGAACACAATATAGGTTTGATGAAGGATATTATTTACGATTAGGAACATGGCAGCTACGAAATTATTCATTGTCAACACAAAGAAATTCGAATCATTTTTTTTATTTGATTAAAAATTAATGTTCTTGTGTACATCACCCTGGATGAAGCCGTGTTCACGTGACGTCATCATGGCGGCATCAAAGTTAATATTGTCTTCCGCATGAGCTGTAAATCTGACTTCATGTCACTTTTCTTAGAAGTTGAAAAAAACATCAGAACATCTGCGAGTAAACAGTTTCAGTCCTGTGCTCCGTTCAAGAATGATTCCTAAAATAATGTGTGTTGTTGAGGAGACGTGCTGTAATTTTAAGTGAGCAGATTTTCACCTGAATGAAGATGATGATGAATCAGGTGAAAAGTCTCTCAGACACACATTGAAGGAGGAAACCGAGACATCAAACCAGAAGATCACAGAGACTGAGAAAAGCACAGAGATGTGGGCACTTTGACTAGTAAACAACCACTCAGAGCACCCAGGTAGCCTATTCACATCCACTAGAACACTGCACTAACTAGCCTACAAATTTGCTAATAGGGATATTAATTTTATCTTTAACAAATATTAAAAACAAGTGGTTTGTATTATTAGTAGGATCAACACTTCTTCACCCACACCTGTGTTTTGTTCCCTGATTCGTCGTCATCCTACAGAACTGGAGCAGGAGTGGATATCTTGAGCTGTCCTCATCACTGCATCTGGACTTTACCACTATCAAGGAAACTTAAGGTGAGATTTTCTATCTAATTATGATCTTGATCTCATTCTATGAATTTCTACATTTATGTTTTATGGATAGGACCACTGTTATAAACAAATTAAAATAATCAAGACTGTTTGTAGTGTTTAGTTAGTTTCTCGTCCATACTGATGAAAACTAAATAAATTACCAACTATCAAACATAAATCATAAATTGCAAGTCATACATTGCATTTATCCTTAAAATTACGCAGACACTGGCAGGAAAATGATATGAGTTTTGTAAAGATATGACCCTGAGAGTGTCGCACTGCTTAACTGCAGGATCACTGCATGAGTATTGATCATCACGCACGCAAAGTATATGATATTTTTGTTAAACACCAGTGCTGAGTTCAGTATATTTTAGTACAGCAGGTTTTCTGTAGAGCAGAAGTCGACGGTTTCATGTGAGCAGGAATGGAAAAAGTCCTTCAACCACAGGCTATACACAGACTATTCACACCTCAGACAGAGACGATCACAAACTGACATCAAACACAAATTCATCAGCAGAAACACTCATGCACAAGCTGTCCATCCACCCAGCAGATCAAACCACATTTCTGTTCAGATGTGAATACATGAGACCACAGTGTTCATGAGTGTTCTGCATCTATGTTTTTCATGAGATTACACGCATGGTCACTTTAAAAGTCAAACATGAAATGCTCCAATCAATCATATGATTTAATTGGTTAAAAAGGCAAGTTTGTTTTAAGTTTTTAGGAGACCACTTCATTTAATACTTTAAATATTGATCCTGCTCTACGTCTGCTGGGACGTCCTGATACAATATGGTGATTCTCACCAAAAACTCAACCATAGACTCGACGCAGGACTCCACACAGTTGGGTCTTGTGCTTATAAAAAGACTGAAGTTTGTTCATCTTCTCATTGTGATTGGTGCATAATCAATGTAATTACAATCCTTTATAGATGAAGTTTAGAGGTCCTGCTGTCTTTCAGTGTTTCTCAGTTGCTTTAAATATGTATTACATTTCAAATGACTAATTACTTGCTAAAAATGTAATCTGTGATGTGATCCAAACAACACAATAGGAACATAACAAAAGTTTTTCTTGCATTGATAATCTTATGGCTTTTATTAAACATCTGATTTGGTGCTGTTGTGTTTGATGGATCATTATACAGTCAAAAACACAATTGCATCTGACTCTTTTAGAATAAAGATTAAGGAGAAGGAGATAGATGAGGTACATTAATTAAAATGTCTAGGGGTTACTTTAGATTCTCATCTTAAGTTTGATAGTCATGTAAAGAGACTGTGCAGAACTGTCAAGACAAATTTAAACTGCTTCTGATTAATAAGACAATATATACCCATTAAGGCAGCACAGCAGTTTATGCATTCTATGATATTTTCTCATCTATCGTATTGCATTACTGTTTGGGGTCAGGCCAATCAAACAACAATTACTCCCGTTAGGTCATTATATAAACAGCCATTAAAAGTAATGGACCAGAAACCTGTAAGATGGCACCATTGCCTCATTCTAAGGAAGCATAATGTTTTGAGTTTTGACAGTTTTGTAAATTATTCATTTCTAAAACTACTTTTTAAGTGTGTGAACAACCTTGCACCAGAAATATTCTGTCAACTAGTAGTGAAACAAAAGGGCGGAATAAGAACTAGAGGCACAATAAGTGGAAACTGTATAGCCGCAAAACGTAGAACAACATTTGGTCAGAAATCATTTTCAGTAAGAGGAATACAATTGTGGAACGCCTTACCATCAGAAATTAAAACATTGACAGAACTCAAGGTTTTTAATACACATTTAAAGCAATGGCTGAAACTGAAACAACTCTGTGAACACTGACTGTACAGGATACAACACAATGCATACAAACATAAAGTTGCATATAGCATGCACAGACATATGCACACTTTTGTGTTTTTGTATTGTTAAATGTGTCTAGACTCTGTTTTATAGTGATTTCTACATCCAGTTAAGCCCATATCTTATTTCATGTATGGGATGTATTTATTGTATGTATTTTATTAGTTATACATTTTTAATTCAATACTCTGTTAATTCTGTTTTAATTTTACAAGCCTAACCAGGGACAGGGGTTGCAAATTAGTCATGGCTATAAACCTGTATGCATGGCATCTACTTTGTATTCTTTATAAAGCAATGTTCTATGCATTTGTCCCTGTCAAATAAACATTAAATAAATAAAACTCACTGCTGAAATGATACAGAGAAACACAACATAACTTAATAATACATTTTCTTACCGTTTTCTGTGCGTTTCTTTTGTAGAACGCTGGATCAGCGTAAGTGATCTCGTCTTCGCGAGTCTCGACTGTTTCAGTGATAATAGATGCATTAAAACAACAAAACTCAATACTAATTAGATCTGATTCTTTACAACATACTGTATGTATTATTTTTATTATTATTATTATTATGGCAGTCAAAGTTAAAGCATAAATGCACACATTTCATTAAATGTTTAACAAATTTCATTCCACTAAATTTAAATTTGAACTATCACTTAAAATTAGTAAATAAAATTAGAGAGACATTTTTTACACATAATTTATAAATCAAACCCAGGCAGGAAATTTAAGTCAAATGCATTCTTTGTTTGGTGAAATTGATGCTTAACAAGTTGAACAAAAGTAATCAATAACATATTTTAACTTTAGCACCAGCTGCATCTTTACACGTCACCTTCATTTATATAGCGCTTTCAACAATATAGATTGTTTCAAAGCAGCTTTACAGTGACAATAGGAAATTATGTAACATGTACATGGAATAATTATAGAACATGTAAAATCATGTTCATAAAGTGGAGAAAGCTTTTGTATTTTCAATCTTTTGGTGCAATTTGAGGAAAGAAGGATCTGTTTTTTTGTCTTTTTTAAACACAAACTACACATATTATTTTGGTTTCTTTTCATATAAATAATCTCAAGGGTGTTAACTACAAAATAATGACAAATATTATTTTTAAAATATATTTAGGGCTATCAGTTGACTAAATATTTAGAGTGTATTTTAGGGTATAACGTTGAGTTTATTATAATGTTTAAAAGCAGTAAGTAAAACTTGCCTTCCCTGTCAATTTTTCTACATTTCTTGCAGATCCAGAAGATCCCGAATCCAGCAACAATCATCAGAGATCCAGCAGAGATCAACACTATCAGAGACACTGAGACTGGAGGAACTGAAGGAGAGAGTGTGTCTGGCTCTGTAATGATAAAGAAAGAAGTGAATGCCTCAGTGTGATCTACAACAGAAGCCAGAGATCAGGTCAGTAAATACACACATATATCATCAGTGCTGTGGTACCTGCACATGTGTGACAGAGTGTGTTGATGTCCAGATGTGTGGTCTGGTTGCTGATGGGATTGTTCAGCACACAGCTGTAGGTGTTTTTATCCTGATATTCCACCTCCAGAGGTAGAGAGAGACTGATGCTGAGATCACACACACTGATGCTGGACAATACACTGATTCCTTTGTACCAGGAGAGAGTCGCATCACACACATTCAACACTGATGAACACTCCAATGAACATGAGGATGATGATGATGATGAAGAACATTGAGAAGAGTTACTGATGATGACAGGAACAGGCAGATGAGCTGAGAAAGATGAGATAAATAAACAGAAATATGGATAAATCTACAGTGTTATTTTTGGTTCATTGTGTTGATGAGCAGTGATTGTGTCTGTCATCTCAAACTATAAACATTTCAATATGTAAATATCTAATAAAACAAGAAGCACAGGAGGAATTACATCTCGACTCACCATAGACAGAAACACTGAATGTTTTTGATGTCAGTTTCACTCCAATTATCTCTAGTTGATAAACTCCAGTATGTTCAGTTGTGGTGTTTGTGATGGTCAGAGATCCAGTTTGATCGTCCAGCTTCAGTCTGTCTCTGAATCTCCCATCAGTGCCGTTATATGTGTAGAAGATTCCATAATTTCTACTGATTTCAGCAATAATGTACTTTTCAGCTCCATATCTCCACAGCATGTTGTTGTATTCTTCATGTATTTCAGTAACATCAGCGTTTAGAGTGACAGAATCTCCCTCCATCACTGACACTGACTGTATTTCATTTGTTTCATCACCAAATACACCTGAAGAACAGATTTTACATGATTAAGTAATGCTGTTGTTGGTTTAGAAAGCCTGAATTCAGTTTATAAACTTTAACAGCAGCAAAAACACCAAACAAAATGAACAGGCAGAATGTGAGAGAATCAATAATTTCGTCTTTTAATGTGTTTCTGCTGAATAATCAAATAAAAATGATAAGATAAATTAAATACAGCTTGAAAGTTTAAATATGCTATATATTTTCAACACATTTTTAATTACTGAATTTCCATGACTTTTGTAGTTGTTTATGATTACTGCAGAAGTATTTAAAATTATGTAAATTATTTTTTTTTTCAAGGGAGGATTTGCATTTGTAATCATTGAAATTAAAATACCTAAACCATCAAGAGAGATTTGATCACAGTGGATGAAAATAATCTAATTTGAACCACCGCAGGAGTTTATTACTCTGATATGTAAATAAACAACACAAATATGTTTATAACTTACCGATCAGACGGCAGAAGCACAAACAGAACAAAACAAACATGTGAAACATTTGCAGCTGTTCAGTGAAACGCCTGATCTAATAAGACTATCAATGAACGCACAACAGATCTTAACACATGTTACATATACATATGTCATATAAAAACTACATTTCATGGTAAAATAGAGAGTAACTTGTGATTTAAAATTGTTATTCAATTCTCAATTATAGCTTATGGGGAAAAGTACAACTTTAAAACCGTTTATGATCTCGTTGCTTCTGAGTCAAACTGAAACCTGCTGTGGGTTATTTCTTTCTTTCTTCTTTTTTTTTTTTTTGGGGTTTGATCAGTTGGGTGGACGGACATCTTATATGTGCGACTGGGCATTCAGTGCGTGTGTGGAGTTTATTTCTGTCCTGCCAAGAACAGCTTTAAACTTTAATCTACAGAAACATGATGAGAAACTGTTTCACACAGAGACAGAAAAACAATAGAAACACAATGATCATATTTAACACTGCCATTCACAGGTTTAGTCTGTAAAAGTTTTTTATTTTTTTTATTTCATATTGGTATTTTGATATTTGATATACACCGATCAGGCATAACATTATGACCACCATCCTAATATAGGGCCCTATCTTGCACCCAGCGCAAGTGACTTTGTACACCGACGCATGTATCATTCCTATTTTGCACCCGCGCAAAGCGGACTTTTCCCTCCACAGAAGCACGTCGGTTAACTAAGAAATACACTTGCGCTCCCGGGGGCGGATCAGCGCAAAGAGGAGGCATGTTCCGGCGCAAACGTTCCTTCTTGCTATTTTGCAGGTTTAGAAAACAATTGCGCCACTAACCAGGAAAAAATAGTTTAAAGTCAGTGGCGCGTTGCGCATGTTATTCATAGGCTATTTTAAGGGCGCATGCTTGGCCATAATCAATGTAGCGTGTGCACAACGCGCATACACTTTGATTCTCTCATCTACACAGAAGCAGCAGTTTTCATTTTTGCAAATCATACATTATTACGATAGATAGATAGATAGATAGATAGATAGATAGATAGATAGATAGATAAACAATTTATTATAAAAGCATACATCTAGCTTACACATTTACCCAAATTAACCGAAGTTAATTTGGGTGGGTTTCTCCATTTCAATGTAACTTCTCTCTTTTACGGCCGTGACGAGAGCGTTGCTCTCCTTGGCTGTGAACCGCTGCTGGCGCGCGCCTGGCAAATCCGCCGTTACAATAGCAATCTGCTATGGAAAAAGCGCATCTGCTCTTAAAGGGAATGTGAGATGACGCTCTGATTGGTTTATTTCACGTTACGCCCAAACCACACCTATGAATAATGAAGCTACTTCAGACCAACCCATTTTAGATTTGCGCCTGGCGCAAGAGTCATTTATCCCGCCGGGAAAATAGCAACAGCGCCGAGACCCGCCCACAAAGTTACTTGCGCTTTGCGCTTTGACACTTGCGTTTCAGATCGTTAAAATAGGGCCCATAGTGTTGCTCCCCGTTTTGCTGCTGAAACAGCCCTGACCCGTGGAGGCATGGACTCCACTAGACCCCTGAAGGTGTGATGTGGGATCTGGCACCAAGATGTTAATAGCAGATCCTTTAAATCCTGTAAGTTGTGACTTCTGATAGATATTGACCACTGCAGACCGGGAACACCCCACAAGAGCTGCAGTTTTGGAGATGCTCTGACCCAGGAGTCTAGCCGTCACAATTTGGCCCTTGTCAAACTCGCTCAAATCCTTACGCTTGCCCATTGTTCCTGCTTCTAACACATCAACTTCGAGGACAAAATGTTCACTTGCTGCCTAATATATCCCACCCAATAACATGTGCTGTGATGGAGAGATCATCAGTGTTATTCACTTCACCTGTCAGTGGTCATAATGGTATGACTGATCGGTATATTCACATTCTAAAGGTTGTTCTCTCAGTCCTTAGCAATATGAGTGTCTTATCAACTGTAATTTGAAAAGCTTTTTATTTAATATAGCCTACTTAAGTTGTGGTGGAGCTGATTTTTGAAAGGTTAATTCCTGGTTATGCTCTAGTGTCGGCCTTGTCTTATGTTTAATAAAGCGTGATCAGTCACGTGACATTCACTGCTGGAGTCACACACACGCCAAAGACTAAACGGTAGGCTAAGAACTGCAAGTGAAAAAAATGGCTCGTTGAAAGTAATGTTTTTTTTTTAATTTTGGTGGATTTATTACGTGAACCAAACCCATCTGTCACATAACAGATCAGAGCCGTAAATAACTAAATGAAATGACAAAATGTGTAGTTAATGTGTTTTGCCTTGGATAACAGCGCTGTGATAATACTGTAGAAATAAAGTTGTTTAACAGTGTTTCTCACTGAAAACTACAACCACTGATCATCTGCATGATGCCAGAAATAATACAACAGCGAGTCAGACATTGAATTTATTCTTAAAATGACACTGACAGAAAAACAGGATATAATCTTTATAAGAATAGTGTGCTATATATGAAGCTTTGGCTCCTCTTGCTGGAAATAACTATTGAAACTACTGTAACACAAGCATATCAAAGCATGAGTATAAGGTCATGAATATGTGGATTCCCTTGAATATCAATAGGCCTAAACATTTCATATTTCACAGTAATATCACAGTTTGATTTCAGATCAGCTTTTAAGGTTTCCAGGGCTCTCTTTCACTTCTTTTGAGTATTTTGAGTCAAACATGAAAATGCTCCAATGGGCCATACAGTTTACATAATAAGTCCTTGTGTTACAATGCAAAGTCTGTTGAAGTTTTAGGAGATAATTTCATCAATCTCTGAATATCTCACTTCAAATCCGTCAGAATGATCCGGCTGTTTGTCCGCTGGGATTTCCTGATTATTCTCAAAGGAAAACTAGAGGGAAAGACTCAATCCTGCTGAAAATGAATCATCTTCTCATGCTGACAGACACATACTCCACAATACTCTCCTCTTCAGCTCTCTGTAAAACACATCACACAAGATATAATAAAATTATTTAAATAAAACAAAAACAAATAATCAGGCTATGTCAATGTTTAAAAAATAAATAAATAAATATTGAAATGTAATAATATTAGCATGAACTGCACAGGTCTGTGTTTCCCAAAATCACTGTAAGCCTGTTGATCGTAGAACAATTGCCACCAATGTTCTCTATGATAAACTTACTCTTAAAATGCTTTTGGGAAACACAGCGCAGGCCTAACTGTGTTACATCATAACCATAACACAAGCTGAATGAGAAAATTTACAATTTTGTAAATGCCTAAATAACAATACAAGTGTGACCAATATTATATTAATATTAGCCTGAACTGAAGAGTTTCATGAATGAATTTGTGTCTGAATACATTTTGAGTTTCTTCCTCCCTTTAAAAGTTATTTTGCACAATCATACGGTTAGTTGTATTTTATTCATATTTCCCGGCTGTCTGCAACACTTATAGAACATTTTATTCATTTATTATAATATTAAAAAATCCTCCAATCTTTTAGTGTTTCTCAGTTGCTTTAAAAATGAATTCCTGTACAAATGACCAATTACATGAATTTGCTAAAAATGTAATATGTAATGTGATCAATCACAATATGAAAGTAACATAATCTGACTATTTTTATTTATCTCTGTGTTACATCAAAGCCACAAGACAATAAATCAACTATCACTTTTAATCAAATATCTTATCTTTATATAATAAAATACTTAAGATTTATATTCAGCTTTTTTAAGAACTACATTGAAGAAAGAAAATATCTGATGCGTGATGATGATTATAGAAACACAATCACACACTGATCTCCATCTGACTCACTGCTGAAATGATACAAACACACACAACAGAAACTAATGATAAATGATCTTACCGATGTTTGTGTGTTTCTTTCATAGAACGATGGATGAAGTAACATAACAACTGAAGTTTTCTCATCTTCACGAATCTGAACTGTTTGAACAACAGGAAGAGATTAAAAATACACAACTTACATATTTTTTTTTACAATCTGTATTGGGGCTGTCAAAGTTTTTTAAAAGTCTGCTATAATAATAATGATAATAAAAAAATAATTCTTATTGTTACTTGTTGTAACTCTTGTTAAAAATAGTAGTTGCCTTTTGGGTCAGTTTTTCTGTGTTTCCAGCAGATCCAGAAGATCCCGAATCCTGCAACAATCATCAGAGATCCAGCAGAGATCAACACTATCAGAGACACTGAGACTGGAGGAACTGAAGGAGACTGTGTTGTAATGTCTAAAGAGAGACATTAGTGTGAGTGAACGCATCAGTCTGATACAACAGAAGACAGAGATCAGGTCAGTAAATACACACATATATCATCAGTGCTGTGGTACCTGCACATGTGTGACAGAGTGTGTTGATGTCCAGATGTGTGGTCTGGTTGCTGATGGGATTGTTCAGCACACAGCTGTAGGTGTTTTTATCCTGATATTCCACCTCCAGAGGTAGAGAGAGACTGATGCTGAGATCACTCACACTGATGCTGGACAATACACTGATTCCTTTGTACCAGGAGAGAGTCGCATCACACACATTCAACACTGATGAACACACCAGTGAACAATTTAATGAAGAACATTGTGAAGAGTTACTGATGATGACAGGAACAGGCAGACAAGCTGAGAAAACATGAGATAAACAGAAATATGAACACAACAATCAGTCTATTTTAGGTGTTGTGAATTGTAGTTTGTGTGGAGTGAATGTTTAGTGTGTTAAAGGTCACTGAATGTGTCTGTCAGATCAAACTATACAATTATTTAATCTATGAATGTATGTAAATAGAATATGTGCATGTTTAGAGAAATGACATCTCTACTCACCATAGACAGAAACACTGAATGTTTTTGATGATTTTTTCGCTCCATTTATCTCTAGTTTATAAACTCCAGTATGTTCAGTTGTGGTGTTTGTGATGGTCAGAGATCCAGTTTGATCGTCCAGCTTCAGTCTGTCTCTGAATCTCCCATTACGACCATCGTCATTTGTGGAGAAGATTTGCTTCTTTTTTTTTATTCTAAATATGAGAGACTTTTCAGCTCCAAATTTCCATAGTATATCATGGTCTTCACGTATTTCAGTAAGATCAGTGTTTAGAGTAACAGAATCTCCCTCCATCACTGACACTGAATCACCAAACACACCTGATGAACAAACAGATTTACACAGATTAATGTTTCTGATGGTTTACAAAGCCTGAAATCAGCTGTAGTTTTTATAGTTTACAAGTTGAGAACATCCAGAACCGCGGCAGAAACACAAAACTAAATGAACAACCACGTAGAGTTTGTCACATCACTTAATGGTAAACACAGATTAACAAATCAGGAATTATAAAAATTATATTAAATAATAAAAAAATTCATCTACAGTTCATTTTGTTCACCATTATAATTAAACATCAACAAGGTAATATTCAATTTCCTTTTTAGCAGAAACTTCTCTCTGACATCAGTAGCTCTTGCAGAAAATAAAAATAAATGTGTAAAATGTCTTTATAAACCTCTACTGTTACAGAGAGACTGTCAGAATCAAGCAGGGAGAGAAAACTTTGCAGCAGCGCTTACGGATTGCTTGAAAATATATCTTATAAAATATAATTATAAGTAATATATAAGTATAAAATATAAGTAAAACCTGGATAAAAATGATGGTTTAAATGTTAGTCTGTAATTTTTTAAAGAAAGTTTAAAGTTCGGTGCAAGAGTAGCCGATAATTAGATAAACCTTGATTAAATCTAAATTAAAGCAACAGATCCTTAATATTTAATTTGTCTTAAAATGATCTGCTTTAGAAGAAAATCAATTTATAAAGTTACATAATTTATTGAAAAAAAAATGCAAATAATTACTGCAGATACATTTATTGTGCTGGATATTTTCAATACATTATTTTAAATAAATGACACCTGCACAATTTGACTAATTTTGACGAACTTTATGACTTTAGATGTTTATGACCACTACAGAAGTATTTAAAAAAATATATATATTTTAGAGAAAAAATAGAGACATTTACATTCGCTGTAGAAATGTCCTTTATTATTATTATGACCGTCCCAGACCTGGAAATTTCAATTTAAAATTCTGAACAGAGACCTGAATTCAAAGTCAGTCGATTTCACAATATTCAATATTCATCTCAACATAACGGCATATGAAAATCATTTCATTTGAACAGATACTTTCAGACAAAAAGGTACAAAAGCTGTGACTGGAGCGAGACCCTTTCACTTATTAATCTCTAAAGGATGCATATTAGTATCTTAAAAGTATATATTAGTTCCTAAATGATGATGATAGTACCTTTCGAAAGTATGTCACCTCAGTGACAGCTTTTGTACCTTTTTTTCTGAGTGTGCAGATACTGTATTACTCTAAAATGGGGAAAAAAATGTAACCATAAAAATGCGTTTCTAACTTACCAATCATACGGCACCAGCAAAAACAGAACAAAACGCATGTGAAAAACGTGTGAAACATTTTCTCCAGTAGTTCAGTGTGTGATGAAACTATCCACTGAAAACACTCAGTCTATATGTGAATCCTCCCACGACACAGTTTGACCCTCATAGTTTCACTCCCTGCATTTGCATATCATATAATATTCTTCAAGCTCTTATTAAGACTTTAACTGTTCTCAATGTTTGAAAATATTCTTTATTTTTGTCATTTAACATACATTTTTGAAAAGTAGTTGTAACTGTGTTACATGGCTAAAAGCATAACTCTAATGATTTTAAAATGGTTGTGTATATTTAATCGTATCTCATCTCAAACTGAAACCTGCTGCGGGGTCGGGGGTTTTATTCGTGTAACTATTTGGTGTAAACTGGGTGGACAGACAACTTGTAGGTGAGAATTCACAGCGTGTGTGTGTGTGTGTGTGTGTGTGTGTTTGTGTGTGTTAGTTTGTAGGTGAAGAGTTTCTTCCTGTCCTACTTCTATATGAACAGCTTTAAACTTTAATCTACAGAAACATGATGAGAAACTGTTTGACACAGAAACAGAAAAACAATAGCAACACAATGATCATATTTAACACTGCCATTCACAAGTTTAGTCTGTAAAAGTTATTTATTCTTTTGTTTGAAAAATGTATCATTTTATATCAATTTGGTAAAGAAAAAACACAGTCTTTCACATTCTAGAGATTGATGCTTAAAAATCAGGATGTGTGTCGAATGATCATTAAGTTGTTCAAGATCATGAGACGTATGTTTATCTGAGAATGAAAGTGTGAATAAATGATGTTCTTCTGCTGTTTGTTTGCATGTGTTTCATTTACAGACTGAAGCTGGATCATCAGACTGGATCTCTGATCATCACAAACACCAGAAACACAGACTATAAGAATATAAACTACAGATCAACAGCAGAATCATAAAGAGCTTCAGTGTTTCTGTCGTTAGTAAGTGTAATTTAGTCATTCCATGCATTTTTTTTTTTAAGGAATGTTAAAACACACTTTAGTATTTTGATAGCAATCCAATAATCAATCAGATTAATGCTGCCTTTGCCGAAACTATCTTTGAAACAAAATTTCACTCAGAAATTGCTAGTAAATTCCACAAATAATAACTAATAATCAGCATATAACTTAGATAAATATAAATTAGAAAAGACTGAATTAGTATTTCCTTGTAAAAATGTACTCGGAATTGGACTTCAAAGTGTAAAGCTCAAGCCCTAAATCATGTAAATATAGTGTTGGACGCACATCCTGATTGGTCACACATATCATCAGTATAATAGTGTTTCCTGATGAGCTCACAGTGATGATGCTGTTCTTCAAAAACACACCAGATGGAGCCATTAATCAGTTTAAGCGATATCATACAACTGATGATCAATGTAGAAGCCAACTAGCTGTTCAACTCAGTCCAAACTCAACCCTGTGTGTTGAGCGTTTAGAACTTGATAGTACAATCCCTTTGATATCACTTTTGTAATCACTTCATTGGGGTCATCAGGTCAGAACCCTCATTCCTTGGTGTTTTCGCGGATAGGCCCACGACACCTCTAAAGGGCTCAAAAGCAACACTGGCGTCCCAGGTGCGCTACCTTCGATTTTTACCTCTTGGTCATTTTGTATGATCCTCGTGATCCTTCCGATTTATCCACAGCCAGTTTCTGCTTTGCTCATCATGACTGCTTTGCTCTGACAGTGACCCAACAGCTTGTTGGAAGGCCTGTCCTCTGACTGAACCCCTTCAGTACCCTGTGGCTACAAAACCTCTGCAACCAACCTCTACTGGGAGCAACTGGTTTTGCAGCTCTGTTGTCCTGCTTCGGCTGCTAGGTCTGAGTACTTCAGCCTCGTTCATTCGCTTCACTAACTGTAGCCTCCCATGACACAGTTAATTCCACAATGAACAGGGACTTTTGCGAGGTTGACCACAGGATCAGGTCCGGCCTGAAGTTAGTTGTGATTAACTGAGCTTCCAGTCTAGGTCAACTTTCATTTTCCATTCCCGGACAGCGTCCAGCAGGGTCAAAAGACATTTTTGTTGCTGGCTTCCATAGACTAAAATGACAAAATAATTAATCAGAATACTTAGCAAAAGTTTCCCCTGCTCCAAGCTCATGGACACCTCCTACTCACGCTCTCCGCCTCTGCAAGTTTCGGAAGGTAATGATTCATATTTCTCTCGGCACAGCTACTAGAAGACAGACGGGTTGCTCACATCTACGTCGTCAAGCTCAGTTTGAGTCTGCGCAGTACGCTCGACCATCAAGAAGTGAGTGCTTCTAATTGACTTCACTTTTCACCATTGAATCCAATGGGGTCGCTGTGTCCAGTTTATATACTGTCGATGGTGGAAACGTGCAGATTAAGGGGCGGTAAAATTATAATAAGATCCCTTTCCTAATGGGAAGTGAAATCTGATCAGCTTATTTTTTGACATGCTTGCAGAGAAAGGCTTACCAAAACAAAGTTACTGGGTTGTCACTTTTCACGTTTTCTCAGTTGTTAGATGCACCAGGGACCCGATTATAACACTTTGTAAGGGTGGATTTCCTGCAGGGTTCAGGCTGCAAGACTGCCGAATGGCGAAAGAAACGATGTCAGCAAGATGGTAGAAAACTGTACATTTCTTGTCTATTCCACCCACTGCTACTTATACCAACAACGGAAATAATAGCTTAATAGCTTAATATGTTGGAGAGCGTTGCTATAGAGAGTGACACTATTGTATTGCAATAGGTAGCAGTTCAAAGTCAATACCAAATCAAAACTAGTTAGCACATTATTTGTAATTGAAAAGGTTTAATGACAAAATATGGTTATGATTACACTTTAAATAGTTATATGAGATGATGATGATAACTTATACCATTAATTGTACCCAGCATATATGTAAAATGTTACCAGAGAGAGAGAGAGAGAGAGAGAGAGAGAGAGAGAGAGAGAGAGAGAGAGAGAGAGAGAGAGAGAGAGTGGTAAGTGGAGAGAGGTAAAGAGAGAGTGCCCCAAGAATGGGAGCATGAGAATCAAAGAGCCAGAGCATAAAAGAGCCAGAGCATAAAAGAGCCAGAGCAAAAGTGACAATCTTCTTTTATCCTTTCCTGACCATGTGACTAAAACCCAAATGTGAGACATTCAAGCTGACCAATCAGATAATTACAACTTCCCCCATTGGACTAAAGGTGTGACAATTCATTGACCCCCAAAGTACACACATCTTGACTTACAGGCCTTGATCACTATCAGCCCCTTTGTGCCTTTAGGAACTCCAAATGGTCCTTGTGGTAGAAAGAGGGGGTGGAAAACAGTAAAGCAAATGTCTTTGGTCATTTCAAATATATTGGATTATTTTCAATCCTACAACTTAAATATGGAAAAAGTCTGATTTTAATGATATGTCCCCTTTAAATTTCTCAACCATGTTTTACTCAAAGTTGTAAGTTGTTAATACAAAAAGTGTTGGACTGAATTTGTATTTATTAAACTGCAGATACTGTTCAAATACTTCATACATATTTAAAATTTAGCTGAATTAAACATAAGGTTCTAAATAATACAGCTACTTCCTTTTACATAACATTCAGCACTTTAACAATTCTTTGGGACTAAAGCACAGACTCTGCTCTTCAGCAAAATGATGACCCACAAAACTCAGACAACAGAAACTATTTAAATCCAAACAGAACATTAAACACTAAAAGATCTCTCAAAATCTCAGCAGAGGAGAGTTAAACAACAAAAACACCATTCACAGCTTCACTTATAACTAACCAGTTTTCACACAAAATGTGCAGAAAAGTTTTTTTTTATTATGAAATTTTTTTTATTAACAGATGTATATGGATGATTTGTAAAAACAAAAACAAAAAAGTTTGCAGTCACCATTATGATGAACAGTGTTTGCTTACCCTTAAATGTCACCGCCCCACCGTTGAAACGTTTGCCATTATATATTAACAACAATAATATATTAGTAAAAACCTAAAGTAATATTGACAAACTCTATATCATTTGAAAGCTTACAATCTCTAATTTTCATACTTGGTGACTAATAAAATAAATTACAAAGGAGCAGTTCTTTATCAATTTTCACAAAGAATATTTTTGTGTATTATAAGACGTGTTCAGACCCTTTTTTTTTAAATAGCAATGAACATGAAATATTGGTAGAAACCTCAGTATGTTTTCATGCCAAGAGTTCAAAAGATAACATCCATTTAATGTTTTAAGAAAGAAGGCATGAAAATGTTTTAAATATAAAGAAACAAATTATAGATTCTCCATTTGTGATGTGACGGCGAGCTATTATAAATGCACATACGTGTTCTTTCTGCATGTCTTTTATGTGTTTGTTAAAGGTTGAATTAAAATCAAATACTGCCAAACTGCCCATGCTACCTCTGACTAGGATTGTATGGAAATTGTGAAAATATATGGTTCAGAGCATTAAAACCATATATGGAAATGGAGGCTCCCTTATAGAGAGCCTAAGTCCCTCCCCTCCGCTTCCGGCTCATGGGACCTTATGTCGGAAAAAAATATGTATGGTAGTCAATGGCGAGAGATAACTTATCTTTTTATTCCGGCTGAACTGTGCCCTGAATTACACATATGATGTTTGTCAATTTAAAAGATAATTATGAAAGTCAAGAAAGTCGCAGTTTGTCATAAAACAGAAGAGTAACATTTAGTTTTATGTGAAAATCGTTCAATGAACTACATCTCTCGTCTCACATGTATACGTATGTGTGCAGTCTGGTACAAAACACTCAGGCATGACGGCGTAACGTTACGATTATAACGTAGGACTATAGAAAAAAATGACAGATGTTAGCTTCAGTAAAGTTAGCTTCATTCATTGAGAGAAAAGGTATGACGTCACATGTGCGCCTTTTGGGTTTGTAGTCTTTGTAATTACGCATTTTCACAGTCTTATACCTAGACAGTTTTACATCAAACTGCGACTTTCTTGACTTTAAAATGTATCTTTTAAATAGACAAACATCATATGTGTAATTCAGGGCACAATTCAAACAAGATCAAAATATTTGTTGTCTCTCGCCATTGACTTCCATAAAATATTTTTCAGAATTAAGGTCCCATGGTGGTCCACTGGAAGGGGAGGGACTTAGGCTCTCTATAGAGTAATGCAGGTATGACATCACTTTGTAGGCCAAAACGCAGAAGCGAGTTGCATTTTAGCACTACCAGTTTCATCGTCCCGAATAAAAGGGTTTTTGAATGGGGTTTTAGTTTAATGGCTAAAATAATAAGACACTTTCAAGTTTTATTCCATGACATAAAATACATCAATATTACCACACTTTGTTTTTTTTGAAGCTCTTACGTGTCTTGAAAAAGGCGGTTGCTAAAAATGGGACTACAGAGGCTATCGAGGAGATTAAACGTCATCACGCCGAACAGATAAACTCAGTCCGCTTTTATAGCATCGTTATAGTTATAATTGTGCTCTTATAAACTATTCTAACTTCTGGGACCGTTGATGGTGACGTTGAATGGTGGACTGTGGTGTAGTTCGTTTATAGCCTACCTTTAGCTTTTTACTTCTGGCGACTGCATTTAGGCTTTCAATGACATGCAAAATTGCAATTTTGCATTTCAATGACTTTTCTACATGTCCATACAACTCATGTAGTCAAGCAAGCACAACACATGTTGTCTTATCATTTTCATGGCCTGACTTTTTGTTTTTCTGTTATTTTTCTTACAGTGTACTATCGCAATCACAGCTCCAAGAGCAAAGGAGAATAGATTGGATCCTTAGTTTGACTAATTAGATGTACTAAAACCTTCACACTATAGCTCACAAAATATTAAACACTCTTGCTCAGTCTGTGAAGATACCAGTGAGATTTGTTTGCATGGTTTTCAATTCAAAATCTAATCAAATGTACTGGTTTGCATGGGAATATTTGAATGTATTCTATATGGTTTAAACAAATATCACATGACTTGCATTTTTGGTTTGACCTTTTACTGCAATTCAAAGGCCCATTACAGTTCTGTTCACAAACTGCAAGCATTACACTTTTGAACAGAATGATGTGTAATTTTTCTTATTTTGGTTAAAGATCATACTTCCTTATTTAGTACTGCAGAAGCTAGATAAGATACTTGCGGGTTTCCCAGAAGACAAAAGTACAATACCCTGATCATCGTATTCAAAACATTTACACACCCAGACTCTTAATGTATCATAATGCCTTATTGAGCATCAGGTAATGTGTTCGCCTTTTGTAATAGAGTCCCTCAATTGTCCTCAGTCTGAAAAGATATATCTCAAAATTACAGTATACATTGACTGTTGGAAAGGGTTTAAATTTAGAGAAGATGCAAATAGTCATTGATCATCCAGGTAAAAGCATTATTAAGTTTCAAGGGTATGTAAACTTTTGAACTGGTTCATTTAGTCAAATTCAGTTATTATTTGGTCTTGTTGACTAAATGTAAACATCTTATTCTTAAAGCTACACTGTATAGTATTGTCCCTTGAGAAGATATACTAAAATGTTTGCTAAAATGTGAGGGGTGTACTCACTTTTGTGAGATACTGTAAGCAGTAGCCTAGTAATGATGCTTGACAAAGCAAATACCACATTTATTCTGGGTGGGAATGTGATTAATCCCTCTAGTGGTCAAGTGTTGTCATAGCCTAGTTATTTCTGAGAGTGTTTAAATATCTGCTTTCTTTGAGTTTCAGCCCATGTAGAAGTAAAAGGAAACGGAAACTATATCTCAGCGTTGAAATGGCAGGATTGTTGGGATAGAAATGCAGTTAGGGAGGTTGTTTAAATTACAATACAGAAGCATTAGATGGGAATACACACAGGTTTGATGAAGGATATTATTTACGATTAGGAACATGGCAGCTATGAAATGATTCATTGTCAACACAAAGAACTTCGACAATTTTTTTACAATTTTGATTAAAAATGAATGTTCTTGTGTACATCTCCCTGGATGAAGCCGTGTTCATGTGACGTCATCTTGACGTCATCAAAGTTAATATTGTCTTCCGCATGAGCTGTAAATCTGACTTCATGTCACTTTTCTTAGAAGTTGAAAAAAAAAAAGATTTACTTATCAGTGTGTAAACAATTTCAGTTCTGTGCTCCAGACATGAATGATTACTTAAATAATGTGTGTTGTTGAGGAGACGTGCTATTATTTTAAGTGAGCAGATTTTCACCTGAATGAAGATGATGAATCAGGTGAAAAGTCCCTCAGACACACATTGAAGGAGGAAACCGAGACATCAAACCAGAAGATCACAGAGACTGAGAAAAGCACAGAGATGTGGCCACTTTGACTAGTAAACAACTACTCAGAGCACCCTAGGTAGCCTACTAAACAGGTAGCCTATAGAACACTTGTGATGGAAAAAAATTCAGTGTTACTTAATTTTCATCGTTTTCCTAACTGTTAATACCATTTAGTCATATGTTTCTGTGAGGATCTCTTACAGCTGAAGGGGACATGAGAGAACAAACACAATAATGCCAGATGGGCCAGGAAAGAGAACAACCACCTGGGGCACGAGAAAGAGTTTTAGTTAAGGAATACAGGGTGTCGTATAATAATAGGGTCCCAGGCCCCCTCCTGAGGGAAGCAGGAGGTCATTTAGATTGTAGATGAAGGCCTTTTGACTTCTCAGGGACAAAGAACAGCATGTGTTCTGGGGGGGGGGGGAAACCAGTCCATACCAGCTTGAGATATAAGATGTCTTTAAGGAAATTTACAGAAACTGGGAAAGGAGGAGTCAAGAATGTCAGAAACCTGTATAAAATGTCTATGTTTCATTGAGTCCACTAGGTTATTCTGTTTCACATCTGGGTAGCTGCAGGGGTGAAAAGAATCCTCAAAGAATAAAGCCTTTTCTTCTTTATTACAATTTTGTTTCTTGAAAGTTTCTTACACCTTTGATGCTGTTTTTATTAATCTCTGAAAATTGCCTTTACAAGTGGTGTCAGAAGTGTCGGATCTCGTGCGGACTCTTCTTCTCCTGGTCCTGAGAACGGATTTGACGGAAGTGCAACCCGGCAGCGTCAGGTGGCCGTCTCATACCTCGACGGTTTGAGATAGAAACTCAACAGGTTAAGAGAGAGAGAGCCATACCCGCAGTCAGGACCAGTTGAAGAAATCCCACAAAGATCAAAAAGAATCCGTGGCAATTACAGAAAACAGAAAAGCATCTCTGGGTAAGAAACGGCAGAATTGTTTTATTGATGTTAAGTGTAATTTGATAATTGTGAGTGAACGTGAACCATTTTGGCTGAGTTTTGCTTTGGTACGAGGGAGAGGTGATTCAGATAATCACAATTGTTTGGGGAAGAAATTGAAGAAGCTTCGGATCGGTTTCTACCACACTTAGCTCGTTGGTGGACGGAAGTGCCACAGGTGGACGGAAGTGCCACAGGTGATTCAGATAATCACAGGTGATTCAGATAATCACAATTACTGATTAGTTAGTTTTACTCAAAATCTCTGTAACCTGAGAAAAAAAAAAAAAAAAAATAATATTTTTTTTTTTAAAGTGGACGGAAGAGCCACATCAAATCAAAATTAATAGAGCACTGGAAAGTGCTTATGGGAAGATTTTGAGTAAAACGTAATTACAGAAACCCGACCGATTTTGGGTGACGAAAAAAGATCGGATCTGTCGAAGACGTTTGACAAGATATTGTAAGACACGTGTCGAAGTTGTGAAATCCAGAAGGGAGATTCAGCCAAAATGGGGTCATCTAACAGTAAATCAGACCATTTTTACACACCTATTTTCTGTCAAATGAGAAATAATTATGGTGGAAAATGTATGATTGACATACAAAAACTTATCAAATATCACGATTTCCCCGAGGCGGGAACCTTGAGTAATATAAGACTTAATGTCGTAAAAGAATCAATAGAAAAGAACGAGAAAAAACAGAAGGGTTGCTGTGTGTGTGTTAAACATGTGTGCAAGGACTGTAAACAGACTATAAAGTGTTGGTTGGAAGAAGCTGACAGACGAGAACGAAAGCAAATACAAAAAGAATTAGCATATAATGGTGAGAATGTTGTATATGTGAAAGCAGTTCCACTGGAACAGAATACTACTAATGAACCGAATGTATGTGTTTCCCCACATGTGACTGAGGGGGCGACGGCTCCGCCGCCCGCCTACAACACAAATCACTACCCCGTGGCAGAGATCTCGGCTCTCAAACTGGATCTCGATCTGGACCGCTCCCCACCACCCATGAGAACCGCACAAGAACTGGAACGGGACAGACAACAAATGGAACAACGAATGGCAGACCAAGAAAGACAACTCGCTGAAGCAAGAGCACAAATTGAATTGACATTAGCAGCCCAAAGAGCAGCGCAGGCAGAAGCAGAAGCAAGAGCAGCGCGAGCGGGGGCAGAAGCCGCAGAACGAGTGGCAAAAAGACTAACAGAACAGTTTCAAGCACAACTACCAACACCGCCAGTACAGCAGGGGGAGACAGACTCCTCAGCACGGGCCGCGACAAGCAGCAAAGAAGACGAGGGGGAAGTTTCCGGAGAAATAGTTCCGTACGCCCCGAATGAGGAAAGACCGGGACCAAACGGACAGCAAATGTTGACAAGATCACAAGCCAAGCCAGAAAAGGTCAGTTTCACAGCGGCAAAGGTTAAAGTGTCGAATGTGACTGCTCCGATGGTTGAAGTTGCAGGCACGGACGGCCCAATGCTAGTTTTCAGAGCATGGACTATGTCAGACATGAAGGATGCAATGGCACATTTGCCAGATCCGCGAGACGCGGGCGAGAACTTTGCCAGCGAACTGCTCGCAGTGTGTAAAGAATTCAGCCCCACCACACAAGAACTGAAACGATTGCTAACTGTAAAAATGGGCGCTGCAAACTGGGGCAAAGTGTCTGGCAAGTTGACAAAGGCAGACGTTAGGAGAGTGCACACCAACTGGGACCATGTCAGCAACGAACCGTACAAGAACGAAGTGGAAAACTTCTCAAAGCACATCATAGAAGCTTTCCCTGCGCGTGTGGACACCGAGAAAATCACGTGCTGTGTCCAAGAAAAGGACGAAACGGTGAGAAGCTATTATTTCAGACTTTTTGAGACATTTGCAAAGTACAGTGGCTTAACTGAGCCAGAAGACAGGGGAACAAAGGCAAGCACGTGGGAGAAACATCTGATGGGCTATTTCCTGCAAGGGCTAAAACCCGAGATCAGGAGGGGAGCGAAAACCAGCTATGTAGGCTGGGAAGACGGTCGTCTGAATAGAATGCTGCAACATGCCATTCATGCCGAAAAAGACGTCGAAGAGAGGAGCGGGAAGAAAAAGCCCGTCACAATGGTTGTTATGCAACAACAACAATCACAACAACCCAACAAGCCTGAATATTCCAGATCAAACCCTGCTAATAGAAGAGGACAGAAGGAAAGAGCTGCTGGGATAAGATGGAGCTGTTACATTTGTGCAACAAATGCACACACACACCGAGACTGTACAAAATGTAGAGTGTGCAGGAAGGACGGGCACTGGAGCAACGCGTGCCCGAACACAAAGTCAGATTGAACCGACGGGGTGAGAGAGCGGGACGGAGAGAGTCCAGCTTTGAAAAGCCAGTCTTTGGCTGCAGCAAAGGGAAGTGAAAATATTTTTACTAACACACGCACACACGACGCACACACAAACACATACACTGATTTACTTTCTGCTATCTGCAATGAAGAAACTGCTTGCAAATCCTTTTGTGTGCCTGATGAAACTTTGAGCAAAGCTATGACTGATGATTTGAGCAGTGTTGTGAATGACGAGCGTATGAGATTGTACAAAAGTACAGGGTTTTCTGAAATGCCAATTTATCCGTTACTAGTCAAAGGGGTAATTATTGAATTTTTGGTCGATTCAGGAGCCTGCCAGTCAACTTTACGACCATGTGATTTACCATGTGTTCCGAAGCTAACCGGGAAAGTGTATGAAAGCACCTCGGCTTCAGGCCATTTGATCTCTGACCGGTTAACAGAGCCGTTAGAGTGCGAGACAGAAAGCGGTCGCTTTTTCAACCACGAGTTCGTGTGGTCTCCTCACTGTCCCGCACCTCTAATGGCTCGTGATTTAATGTGTAAATTAAATTTGTCCCTCTGTGCTAATTCACATGGAATCAACATTGAAGAAACACCACAAATTACATGTTCTAAATTTGAGCCGAAATGGGCATATGAGTGGCAGATAATAAATGCTGATTGGGCAGAGAAAATTTTGAAATTGGCTAAAAATCGAACAAACCCAGTCAACACAGAGTTTATGACAAATGATAAAATGCATTGTACATCACATGTTGTGACAGAGCGAGATTTAGACTTTGAAAAGATGTGGTTTAATTCTGTGAAGAATGAAAGTGTGAAATTTGACAACATTTTCTGGAAAGAAAATATCTGTGCACTGTCTGCAGTATTAAATAAGAGTCAGAAAGAGTGTTATCTTATGACAGAGAACACTGCATGCCACTTATCTGTGTCAAAGGCCATAAGCCAGCAGTGGAGAGATGTGGGGCTTTTTGTGAAAGAATGTTTATCAGCCACAGACTGGGTAAAAGTTGATTCACAGACAGCAGAGAGTGAAAGTGTGGGGGCATTTAAATCAAACTGTGACTTTGAGGTTGAGGTCCTGAGAAATGTGACTGCTATTGGGAAAAATGTGACCGCACAGGAAAAGGGGAATATTTCTGCTTCAGAAATTGATATTTCTTTGGCACAAATATCACCAAACTTATGGGCAAAAAACAAATATGATGTGGGGCTGATAAAAGGGTGTGAGCCAGTTGTAATCACACCAAAATCTGATTTCAGACCATGTAAGGCACAATATCCCCTGAAACGTGAAGCAATAGAGGGTATAAAACCGGTGTTTGATGCCTTATTGAAAGAGGGCGTAATTAGGCCTTGTGATGATTCACCGGTCAGAACTCCAATTTTTCCTGTAAAAAAGATACGAGATCGTAATCAGCCTGTTGAATGGCGTTTTGTCCAGGACCTCCAAGCGGTAAATTCATCTGTCATTGCGCGCGCACCCCGAGTCCCCAATCCATATACGATCCTAACTCAAATTCCAGAAAATGCAAAGTATTTTTCTGTGGTGGATTTGGCTAATGCTTTTTTTAGCGTTCCGGTCGATGAAAAAAGCCAGTTTTGGTTTGCGTTTGATTTCAATGGAAGGGGTTATACTTTTACGAGATTATGCCAGGGTTTTTGTGAAAGTCCGACTTTATTCAATGAGGCACTGAGGAGAAGTATTGAGAATCTGACTGTGACAAAAGGAACAGCATTACTTTCTTATGTTGATGACCTTTTGATCTGTTCAGAAAGTGAGTCTATTTGCAGGGCTGACACTGTGACTCTCCTCAAGCATCTTGAGAGGGGGGGCCACAGGGTCAGCCTTTCAAAGCTTCAGTTTGTGAAACAGGAAGTGACTTTTCTGGGCCATGTTATCAAACAAAACAGCAAAACACTGTCACAAAAGAGGGTGCAGGGCATAAAAGAAGCGCCAAAGCCAGTAACAAAAAAGCAGTTGTTGTCATTTTTGGGGATGTGTGCTTACTGTCGTACATTCATTCCCAACTATGCCATTTTAGAACAGCCTTTAAGAGCCCTCACAACAGGGAAAGGGCTGAAGTCATGTGACAAACTTGTTTGGACAAGTGAGGCTGAAGCAGCATTTGATAACATGAAAGTACAGTTGTGTACGGCTCCATCGCTGGGCCTCCCGGTGGTGGACCGTAGGTTCACACAGATGGTCGATGAAAAGAATGGTTATATGACTTCTGTCCTCCTGCAAACACATGGTGACCGATTGAGACCCGTAGGCTATTTTTCAACAAAACTCGACCCTGTAGCCGCAGGATTGCCACACTGTCTGAGGGCAGTGGCAGCGGCTGAATTGGCTGTTATGGCCTCAAAAGAGTTTGTAGGCTATGCTGATCTGACTTTAGAAGTCCCACATTCGGTGTCTTTGATTTTGCAGGAGCAGAGAACGTCACATTTATCTACAGCTCGATGGCTGAGGTATCACACAATTTTGTTGGATATGCCGAATATCACTGTTAAAAGATGCACAACTTTGAACGCCGCCACCCTTCTGCCCACAGAGCAGGATGGCGATGAACATCACTGTTGTCTATCAGCGCTTGAACAGGTGTGCACACCGCGTCCAGATTTGATGGACGTTCCACTTGATAACTGTGACAATGTCCTGTTTGTGGATGGATCTGCGTCGAAAGATCCACAAACAGGACAAAATAACGTTGGCTATGCTGTAACGACTGAATTTGAAACGGTAAAATCTGGCAAATTACCACGTCATTACTCTGCACAGGCAGCTGAATTAGTCGCTTTGACTGAAGCATGTAAATTGATGACTGATAAGTGTGTAACGATTTACACAGACTCGCGTTATGCCTTTGGGGTCACACATGACTTTGGTGCTTTGTGGAAGCACAGAAAATTTTTGAAGTCAGACGGACGACCAATACTGAACGCTTCGTTGGTATCTGACCTTTTAGAGGCTATTTTACTACCAGGCAAGATTGCAATCTGTAAATGCGCAGCGCATACTAATGATAAAACTTCCATATCAACAGGCAACGCCAGAGCTGATATGGCTGCGAAAGCAGCGGCAGCAAAGCAGATGAAAGCTGACAACAGTGGCGCTACTTGCGCACAAGTTGACATTAACCCTAACAATGACATTTCTCCTTGTTTCCAGAGCATGCAGTCTTTTTCCACAGGAGCTGAGAAAAACAAATGGAAGGCGTCAGGCTGCAGCATTATTGATGGTGTATGGACATCTGTCAATGGAAAGCCATGTCTGCCCAGCCATTTTTTCCGACATTACGCTAAATTGTTACATGGGTTGGACCATGTATCAAAAATGGGGATGATTATGCAAATGAAAGAATTGTGGTTTACCAAAGGTTTCACAATATATGCTGAAAATTTTTGCAAAAGATGTGTGATTTGCACCACATATAACGTTGCACGGGGCATTAAAACACCACTGGCAAGTCAGCCAGCCCCAGAGGGGCCATTTGAATATTTAATGATTGATTTCATTGAACTAACCCCGTGCGGAAAAAAGAAATATTGTTTGGTAATGGTGGATATGTTTTCGAAATGGGTTGAGGTTTTTCCCACCTCAAGACAAGATGCAGCAGCAGTTGCAAAGGCACTGCTGACCGAGATTGTACCCCGTTGGGGCGTCCCAAGAAAGATCAGCTCCGATAACGGAAGACATTTTGTCAATGAGGCAATCAAACAGGTGGGCAAGTTTTTAGGAATTGATATGAGAACACACTGTGCCTATCACGCTGCCAGCGGGGGCGCTGTTGAGCGTGAAAACCAGACGGTAAAGAACAAATTGGCAAAATGCTGTGAAGAAACAGGACTTTCATGGGTGAATGCACTTCCCACTGTGTTAATGTACATGAGAATGAGAAAGAGAGTCAAAACAAATTTGAGCCCATTTGAAATCCTCTTTGGTAGACCACCATTCATGGGTATAACAGGGGGAAAAAGGAGGCTTCCATCGACAGATGTGTGTGAAAATGAAATGTTGAATTACTGCAAAGAGATGTCGTGTTTGTTATCTAACATTTCTGTGCAGGTAAAGGAAGCTCTCTCTAAGAGCAAAGTAGCAGAGACGTTCCTGCACAAAATCAAACCAGGTGATTACGTGGTGATCCGCGACCTCAGGAGAAAGAACTGGAGGGCAAAACGGTGGCTAGGACCATTCCAAGTTTTACTGATCACGCATACGGCGGTGAAGGTCGGAGAACGAGCCACGTGGGTACATGCCAATCACTGCAGGAGAGTTCCACCCATATCGGAAGAGCAACAGGAGGAGGAACCCCAAGGACAACGACAAGCTCCACAATAAGCTAAAAGCAAGCCAGAACGCTAAGTGCAGGTGCAAAGTCACTCAGGGGGAGTGGTGAGACCAATGTACAGACAGCGACGAGCGGAGTGAAATACAAGCTGCAGAGAGGAAGCTGGGAAAGGAAGACTGTTCCAATTGCACGATCAGTGTCAGGCTGTACACTGTATATCAACAAAGACTGATAAGACTCTGAGCTCTTCAAAAGGGTATTCTCTGACACAACACAGTTGCAGTATTGTACAAGATGAATCGTTCAAAGCCATGGCACCCATCCAGACTGTCAGGAATGTGTGAGCCTTGTAAGACTACATCCATTTTAATTTTATCAGTGACTATCTGTTTAATAAATTTGTGTTCCACTGAGGGCTTGAAAGCGTGGCCTGCAGAAAAACACACCAACTGGACGGAAACATCTGTGCTGAACAGCATCATCAGACAACGTGATAAAAGAGACACATACACGGAAGTGGAGCCGGTAAGAGGACTGCACGGAAGCATCATCACGATAGAGGAGGGATCAAGTGTGACTTTCAAGTGCAACCCATTCCAAAAGAACTGTCTCGGGTGCGATGGACATGCGGAAGAGCACGCACATTTCTACTTCTGCGAAAGCCCATGTAGGTGGACCGACGTAAAAGCATACGCTCATCACTACAGGACAGAATACGATGAAAGATTTCAGGTGCACACTGAAGATGAAACGAGTAACAACAGATACGGGATGAGAGTAAAATTGAAACATGCGACACATGCGGACCAAGGCAGGTATTACTGTGCCCTGGACTTGACTGAAACTGACTGGTATGAGACAATAGACATTATGGTAATCGAGGCAACCAGACCACAAACAGCAACGACGGCGACACCTTTCTTGTCACCTGTGCCACCCACGGTCGAACAGGCTTCTGAAGAAGAACTGGCCTGGATGGGGGACGAAGACACAAGCAGAGGTCAGATAAATCCTGAAGTGCAAAAAGCCATGATGAAATGCCAGGGGAACAAAGCCTGCGCACTAGCAATACTGCAGAAAGAGGAACTGGAGATAAAAACAAGCTGCTGGGTGTGTCTGCAAATGTCTCATGCCTGGAAAGCTGTCCCTCTGACGACAGCAACAGTCAACGAAACTAAGTGTCTTATTCCTCAACAGATGACTGATGTGCTAAAAGCTGTTGTGGACCTGGAAGAAGGAAGAACACCAACGAAACAGCCTGCGGACGACTGTGATCATATACAACAATACAACAACACTAACATAGCAATTCCACCGTTGAGGGTAACGTATGCTCAGGGTGACGTTTGCGTCTGCTTCAACAGACCAAGACTGTTAAGAACTGGATGGTCTGACTGCAGGATCAAAATCAACGTACATGACAGAACAATGGACAATTGTACAGCGGTCATCAACAACAAAGAAGTCAACTTCACATGCCCCTTCAACAAACCGCACCAAAGTTCACCAGCGGCGGTGTGGGTTTGTGGCGACAGAGCTTATCACCGTTTGCCTAAGAAAGACTGGTCAGGTTGCTGTTACCCAGCTTTAATGAATGTTGGAACTTCTGTGTATTTGCCAAACAAAGTAGGTAAAAGGGAGAAACGAGATGTTAAGATCCTGCCTGGGGCTCTGCCAAACAATTATGCAGGATATGTTTTAACTGATCCGTGGACAACACCGGGAGCAAATATAGGTTGGTCGATTTTCTTAGGGGTGGGTACAGCGGTAACGATTAACAAGATTAACGGGTTAGCATGGACAGTATTAGCAATAGCAAATAGCACAGAAAATGCTTTGACATTAATAAGCGAGGAAATGCGTCAATTGAGAGAATCAGTTATTCAAAACCGTTTAGTTCTCGACATTCTCACGGCAGAGAGGGGTGGAGTTTGTAAAATGTTGGGGGTATCATGTTGTTTTAACATTCCTGATTACAGTGACAACATAACCAATATCATTGATCACATGAGGGAAGCCGTAAGGGAGCCCTCTCCGGCTACTGATAGCCAGTGGACGGGATGGCTGATGTCTTTGTGGTCAGGGTGGTTCTACCGAATAATCCAAGTTGTCTTACCAATTGTTGGAATGGGATTGTTAATTCTATTCTGTTTACCGTGTATCATGACGTGCATTTCCAGTTCAGTACAGAGACTGATCAGAGCAGGGACAGGTAGCACGGTGACGTCAGTTCAAGCAGTAAAACTGACTGTGTATCCGGCCACTGGTGAAGAGCAGTATGATTATGACAGTGATGACATTTACACAGGGATGTGATAAATTTTTTCTTTACCTTTCTGGGTACATGAAAGAGAATTTCTAAAACTTTTATTATCTGTTCCCTTTTTTTATTTTTATTTTTATTTTTTATTTTGATTACTGTTTTTTCTTTATTTTTATGTACTTTTATTTCTTTGTATCTTTTAAGATTGTTGAATATTGCTGAATTCAAGTAAAATGATCAGGTATACGAAAGTCAAACATGAGGGGTATAACTGTGATGCAAAAAAACTTGAATTGATTCTATTCTGAAGATTTAATAGCACAATGGGTCTAATTAAAATTAGAAAACAAGGCTGAATTTTTATATATGTATATATTTTATCAGAGAATGATAAAGAGGAGGAATATTGTGATGGAAAAAAATTCAGTGTTACTTAATTTTCATCGTTTTCCTAACTGTTAATACCATTTAGTCATATGTTTCTGTGAGGATCTCTTACAGCTGAAGGGGACATGAGAGAACAAACACAATAATGCCAGATGGGCCAGGAAAGAGAACAACCACCTGGGGCACGAGAAAGAGTTTTAGTTAAGGAATACAGGGTGTCGTATAATAATAGGGTCCCAGGCCCCCTCCTGAGGGAAGCAGGAGGTCATTTAGATTGTAGATGAAGGCCTTTTGACTTCTCAGGGACAAAGAACAGCATGTGTTCTGGGGGGGGGGGAAACCAGTCCATACCAGCTTGAGATATAAGATGTCTTTAAGGAAATTTACAGAAACTGGGAAAGGAGGAGTCAAGAATGTCAGAAACCTGTATAAAATGTCTATGTTTCATTGAGTCCACTAGGTTATTCTGTTTCACATCTGGGTAGCTGCAGGGGTGAAAAGAATCCTCAAAGAATAAAGCCTTTTCTTCTTTATTACAATTTTGTTTCTTGAAAGTTTCTTACACCTTTGATGCTGTTTTTATTAATCTCTGAAAATTGCCTTTACACACTATATTAGGGATATTAATTTACCCCCCCCCCCCCCCCCCCCCCCCCAAAAAAAAAGATTAAAAACAAGTGGTTTGTATTATTAGTAGGATCAACACTTCTTCACCCACACCTGTGTTTTGTTCCCTGACTCGTCATCATCCTACAGAACTGGAGCAGGAGTGGATATCTTGAGCTGTCCTCATCACTGCATCTGGACTTTACCACTATCAAGGAAACTTAAGGTGAGATTTTCTATCTAATTATGATCTTGATCTCATTCTATGAATTTCTACCTTTATGTTTTATGAACAGTACCACTGTTATGCTAAAAAAAATCAAGGTTGTTAGCAGCGTTTAGTTCGTTTCTCGTCCATACTGATGAAAACAAAATAAATTAACAACCATCAAACATAAATCATAAATTGTAAGTTATACATTTATTCTAAAAATTACCCAGACACTGGCAGAAAAATGATATTACCTTTATAAAGAATAGTTCTGCTTAGAGAACTGTTGCTAGATCTGGAAATAACTACTGAAACTACTCTTAGAAATAAATGTACAAGCTGTCAATGGGTCGGTAGCTTTTCAACCATTTAGGTACCCTATGGGGTAAATAAGGTTCAATGGTGTACCTTTTTTTGAAAATCTACTGCCCCAGTGACAGCTTTTGTCTTATACCTTTTTTCCTGAGAGTGTCGCACTGCTTTACTGCAGGATCGCTGCATGATATTGATAATAACGTGTTCACAGTAATATCACTTTTTCGTTAAACACCAGTGCTGAGTTCAGTATTTTGAAGTAAAACAGGTTTTCTGTAGAGCAGAAGTCAACGGTTTCATGTGAGCAGGAATGGAAAAAGTCCTTCAACCACAGGCTATTCACAGACTATTCACACCTCAGACAGAGACGATCACAAACTGACATCAAACACACACGTCCATCAGCAGAAACACTCATGCACAAGCTGTCCATCCACCCAGCAAATCAAACCACATTTCTGTACAGATGTGAATACATGAGACCACAGTGTTCATGAGTGTTTTGCATCTATGTTTTTCATGAGATTACACGCATGGTCCCTTTAAGACTTAAAAAGTCAAACAATGCTCCAATAAACCATATGATTTAATTGGTTAAAAAGGCAAGTTTGTTTGAAGTTTTTTAGGAGACCACTTCATTTAATAGTTTAAACCATGATCCTGCTCTACGTCTGCTGGGACGTCCTACAATATGGTGATTCTCACCAAAATCTCAACCATAGACTCGGACTCAACGCAGGACTCCACACAGTTCGGTCTTGTACTTATAAAAAGACTGAAGTTTGTTCATCTTCTCATTGTGATTGGTGCATACACCACATGATCCTCCTCTTCAACTTTCTGAAAAAACACAGCACAAGAAATATAGTTTTATATAGTTACTGTATATAGTTTTCTAATAACATTTATCAGCACTGCATGCAAACTTAAACATCTTGAGGAAATGACATCAAACAACATCTTCTATATCAGTGGTTCTCAACCGGTTTTGCTAACATGTTAATCTGACACAAGAACTTACATTTATTAGGTTTAACAAAACATAATTTGTTTAAATTGGCTTGTTCTAGTCTTGTTGTACAAGTCAAGTCAAGTCAAGTTTATTTGTATAGCGCTTTTCACAATACAGATTGTATCAAAGCAGCTTCACAGTATTAAATTAAAATAATACAGCAAAGTTTGTTTCAAGAGGAATTTATTGATTGATCAAATTAAATTAAATATCCCCAAAATATCCCCGACTGAGCAAGCCAAAGGCAACAGTGGCAAGGAACCGAAAAACTCCATCAAGTGACCTAATGGTGTCCTAAAACTCCATCAGGTGACCTAATGGTGAAAAAAAACCTTGGGAGAACCCAGGCTCAGTCGGGGGCCAGTTCTCCTCTGGCATTTATGAGCTAGAGGCCGGATTGTAGTTTGAACTGTAGGATTATATGAATGCCTGGCTGAAGAGATGCGACTTTAATCTAGTTTTAAACTGGGAGAGCGAGTCTGAGCAACGAACAGTATCAGGAAGACTATTCCAGAGTTTTGGAGCCAAATGTGAAAATGCTCTCCCTCCTTTGGTGGTTCTGGATATCCTAGGTATGACCAAAAGCCTTGAATTTAGTGATCTTAAAGAGCGCGATGGATTATAGGGCGATAGAAGATCCGTTAAATAGACTGGAGCTAAGCCGTTTAGGGCTTTATAAGTCAGTAGCAATACCTTGTAATTAATACGGAACTTTATAGGTAACCAATGCAGTGATGATAAAATCGGTGTTATATGATCATATTTTCTTGATCTCGTAAGAACTCTAGCGGTGGCATTTTGGACTAACTGTAGCTTGTTTATTGAGGATGCAGGACAACCAGCTAATAAAGCATTACAGTAATCCAGTCTCGAGGTCATGAATGCATGAACTAACTTTTCTGCATCAGAAACTGATAGCATATTACGTAGCTTAGCAATGTTTCTAAGGTGGAAAAAGGCTGTTTTTGTAACAAATGAAATATGATTTTCAAAAGACAGGTTGCAATCGAGTATAACACCCAGGTCTTTTACTGTAGAGGATAAAGTAACAGGACATCCTATGATGTTAAAGTTGTATTGTGCGAGGTTTTGTGGGCGGGTTTTTGAACCGATAAGTATTACCTCTGTCTTGTCTGGATTTAATAAAAGAAAATTACGCGTCATCCAATCTTTTATATCTTTAACACACTCTTTCAATTTGGAAAATTTAGCGTTTTCATCCGGCCGTGATGAAATATATATTTGAGTGTCATCAGCATAACAATGGAAACTAATTCCATGTTTCCTTATAATATTTCCAAGTGGCATCATATATATTGAAAATAACAGAGGGCCTAATACAGATCCCTGCGGCACTCCATAGTTTACTGGAGTTATGGTCGATTTTTCTGCATTTAAATAGACAAAATGGTAGCGGTCAGATAGGTATGATTTGAACCAGCTTAGTGCTTGTCCTTGAACACCAGTATAATTTTGTAGTCGATCTAAGAGTAATGTGTGATCTATAGTATCGAACGCAGCACTAAGATCAAGTAAAACTAGTATTGAGATACAGCCTTGGTCAGAGTGAGTAAAAGGGCTGCCAAAATCACTCTGGACCGCTCATTTAGAAGTGTATCGTGATGCCTGTGTCTGCCATGTAAATGTTTTGTCATGTCAGAGCCAAAATACTGTCATTTGTCAAACCCCTCCACTCTGTGTGTGTGTGTGTGTGTGTGTGTGTGTGTGTGTGTGTGTGTGTGTGTGTGTGTGTGTGTGTGTGTGTGTGTGTGTATTAATGAAATATCTTTATGTATCTTTACACACTTTATGTATTAATGAAATATCAGGTAATTTATCCTCCTGATGTTTCAACGCAGAAGTAAGCTGAACACAGAATGTGCGAGACTTCCTATTTATTAGCAGCTATAGAGAAACAACGAGAAGAATATATCAAAGTTCAGTTAACTTTAAACTGTTTGCTACAAACCAGCATGTTTATAATTACTAAGACAAACCATTCAAATAATATGGTAGGATATGTAATATAGTCAAATGGTAAGGAGGCATATGACACTGGAAGCCAGACACATTAAAAGTACAAATGGCCGTGCCTGCTCTTATCTGAAAAATAAGGTGATAATAAGGGCACACTGTGTGGGATGTTGTTCTTACAAATAATTATAATAATAATAAAGATCATGGGAAACAGCAACAGTTATTATAGTGAAATTTAATGTGTGACTTAAAAAAAAAAAGACAATTTTTTTTTATCATTTCTTTTACACTTTGAAGATCTCAAATTATAATTGTATAATAGGATCAATAACTGTACTATTTTGTGGAGAAATATAATTACCATGTTCAGTCGCTCCATGCCATGACAATGAACATTATTAATATCCTTTATAAAAACAGTATAGGCTTTGACGCTTGACAAAGCAAATATAGCTACCACATTTATTCTGGGTGGGAATGTGATTAATCCCTCTAGTGGTCAAGTGTTGTTATAGTTATTTCTGAGTGTTTAAATATCTGCATTCTTTGAGTATTAGCGCATGTTGAAGTAAAAAGAAACAGAAACTACATCTCAGCGTTGAACTGGCAGGATTGTAGAAATGCAGTTAGGGAGGTTGTTTACAATACAGAATCATTAGATGGGAACACAATATAGGTTTGACGAAGGATATTATTTACGATTAGGAACATGGCAGCTATGAAATTATTAATTGTCAACACAAAGAAATTCGAATCATTTTTTTTTATTTGATTAAAAATGAATGTTCTTGTGTACATCTCCCTGGATGAAGCCGTGGCGTGTTCATGTGACGTCATCTTGGCGGCATCAAAGTTAATATTGTCTTCCGCATGAGCTGTAAATCTGACTTCATGTCAATTTTCTTAGAAGTTGAAAAAAACATCCAGAACATCTGCGAGTAAACAGTTTCAGTCCTGTGCTCCGTTCAAGAATGATTCCTAAAATAATGTGTGTGTTGTTGAGGAGACGTGCTGTAATTTTAAGTGAGCAGATTTTCACCTGAATGATGATGATGAATCAGGTGAAAAGTCCCTCAGACACACATTGAAGGAGGAAACCGAGTCATCAAACCAGAAGATCACAGAGACTGAGAAAAGCACAGAGATGTGGGCACTTTGACTAGTAAACAACCACAAGCACCCAGGTAGCCTATTCACATCCACTAGAACACTGCACTAACTAGCCTACATATTTGCTAATAGGGATATTAATTTTATCTTTAACAAATATTAAAAACAAGTGGTATGTATTATTAGTAGGATCAACACTTCTTCACCCACTCCTGTGTTTTGTTCCCTGATTCGTCATCATCCTACAGAACTGGAGCAGGAGTGGATATCTTGAGCTGTCCTCATCACTGCATCTGGACTTTACCACTATCAAGGAAACTTAAGGTGAGATTTTCTATCTAATTATGATCTTGATCTCATTCTATGAATTTCTACCTTTAAGTTTTATGGACAGGATCACTGTTATAAAAAAATAAAAAATAATCAAGACTGTTTGTAGTGTTTAGTAGTTTCTCGTCCATACTGATGAAAACAAAATAAATGAACAACTATCAAACATAAATCATAAATTGTAGTCATACATTACATTTATCCTTAAAATTACGCAGACACTGGCAGGAAAATGATATGAGTTTTGTAAAGATATGACCCTGAGAGTGTCGCACTGCTTAACTGCAGGATCACTGCATGAGTATTGATCATCACGCACACAAAGTATATGATATTTTGTTAAACACCAGTGCTGAGTTCAGTATATTTTAGTAAAGCAGTTTTCTGTAGAGCAGAAGTCGACGGTTTCATGTGAGCAGGGATGGAAAAAGTCCTTCAACCACAGGCAATTCACAGACTATTCACACCTCAGACAGAGACGATCACAAACTGACGTCAAACACACACGTCCATCAGCAGAAACACTCATGCACAAGCTGTCCATCCACCCAGCAGATCAAACCACATTTCTGTTCAGATGTGAATACATGAGACCACAGTGTTCATGAGTGTTTTGCATCTGTGTTTTTCATGAGATTACACGCATGGTCTCTTTAAGGCTTGCATGAAATCATGAAACATGAAATGCTCCAATCAATCATATGATTTAATGGTTAAAAAGGCAAGTTTGTTTAAAGTTTTTAGGAGACCACTTCATTTAATACTTTAAATATTGATCCTGCTCTACGTCTGCTGGGACGTCCTACAATAGGTGATTCTCACCTAAAACTCAACCATAGACTCGGACTCGACGCAGGACTCACAGTTCGGTCTTGTACTTATAAAAAGACTGAAGTTTGTTCATCTTCTCATTGTGATTGGTGCATACACCACATGATCCTCCTCTTCAGCTTTCTGTAAAAACACAACACAAGAAATATAATTTTATATAGTTACTGTGTATAGTTAAATGTTTTCATCATTGTAATTACAATCCTTTATAGATTAAGTTTAGAGGTCTGCAGTCTTTCAGTGTTTCTCAGTTGCTTTAAAAATGTATTACATTTCAAATAAAAAATGACTTGCTAAAAATGTAATCTGTGATGTGATCCAAACAACACAATAGGAAAATAACAAGTTTTTCTTGCATTGATAATCTAATGGCTTTTATTAAACATCTGATTTGGTGCTGTTGTATTTGATGGATCATTATACAGTCAAAAACACAATTGCATCTGACTCACTGCTGAAATAATACAGAGAAACACAACATAACTTAATAATAAATTGTCTTACCGTTTTCTGTGCGTTTCTTTTGTAGAACGCTGGTTCAGCGTAAGTGATCTCGTCTTCACGAGTCTCGACTGTTTCAGTGATAATAGATGCATTAAAACAACAAAACTCAATACTAATTAGATCTGATTCTTTAACATACTGTATGTATTATTATTATTATTATTATTATGGCCGTCAAAGTTAAAGCATAAATGTACACATTTCATTAAACGTTTAACACAGCCCTTTAAAAAAAAATACATTAACAAATTTCATTCGACTAAATTGAAATTTGAACTATCACCTTAAAATTAGAGAGACATTTTTTTACACATAATTTATAAATCAAACCAGGCAGGAAATTTAAGTCAAATGCATTCTTTGTTTGGTGAAATTGATGCTCAACAAGTTGAACAAAAGTAATCAATAACATATTTTAACTTTAGCACCAGCTGCATCTTTACACGTCACCTTCATTTATATAGCGCTTTCAACAATATAGATTGTTTCAAAGCAGCTTTACAGTGACAATAGGAAATGATGTAACATGTACATGGAATAATTATGGAACATGTACAATTATGTTCATAAAGTGGTTGAATTTTGGTGCAATTTGAGAAAAGAATGATCTGGTATTTTTTGTCTTTTTAAACACAAACTACACACATTATTTTGGTTTCGTTTCATATAAATAATCTCAAGCGTGTTAACTACAAAATAATGACAAATATTATTTTTAAATTATATTTAGGGCTATCAGTTGACTAAATATTTAGAGTGTAATTTAGGGTATAAAGTCGTGGTTTATTATAATGTTTAAAAGCAGTAAATAACACTTGCCTTCCCTGTCAATTTTTCTACATTTCTTGCAGATCCAGAAGATCCCGAATCCAGCAACAATCATCAGAGATCCAGCAGAGATCAACACTATCAGAGACACTGAGACTGGAGGAACTGAAGGAGAGAGTGTGTCTGGTGCTGTAATGATAAAGAAAGAAGTGAATGCATCAGTCTGATCTACAACAGAAGACAGAGATCAGGTCAGTAAACACACACATATATCATCAGTGCTGTGGTACCTGCACATGTGTGACAGAGTGTGTTGATGTCCAGATGTGTGGTCTGGTTGCTGATGGGATTGTTCAGCACACAGCTGTAGGTGTTTTTATCCTGATATTCCACCTCCAGAGGTAGAGAGAGACTGATGCTGAGATCACACACTCTGATGCTGGACAATACACTGATTCCTTTGTACCAGGAGAGAGTCGCATCACACACATTCAACACTGATGAACACACCAATGAACAATTTGATGACGATGATGAAGAACAGTGGGAAGAGTTTCTGCTGATGACAGGAACAGGCAGACGAGCTGAGAAAGATGAGATAAACAGAAATATGTATAAATCAATTTTGATTCATTGTTGATGAGCAGTGATTGTGTCTGTCATCTCAAACTATAACATAATTAAACATTTCAATATGTAAATAGCTAATAAAACAAGAAGCGCAGGAGGAATTACATCTCGACTCACCATAGACAGAAACACTGAATGTTTTTGATGTCAGTGTCTTTCCTATTATCTCTAGTTGATAATCTCCAGTATGTTCAGTTGTGGTGTTTGTGATGGTCAGAGATCCAGTTTGATTGTCCAGCTTCAGTCTGTCTCTGAATCTCCCGTCAGGACCATCATATGTGGAGATCCCATGTTTTCTACTGATTTCAGCTATAAAATACTTTTCAGCTCCATATTCCACAGTATGCTATTGTATTCTTCATGTATTTCAGTAACATTAGAGTTTAGCGTGACAGAATCTCCCTCCATCACTGACACTGACTGTATTTCATTTGTTTCGGCAGCAAACACTCCTGATGAACATGAACAGGTTTTCAGATTAATGCTCATGTTTAGAAAGTCTGAGATCAGTTTGTAACCTTTAACATCAGCAGAGACCACAAACTAAATGAAAAGTCACATACATGAACAGGTAGACGTGAGAGAATCAATAATTTCGTCTTTTAATGTGTTTTAAAATGAACTGCTGAAGAATCAAATAAAAATTATAAGATAAATTAAATACAGCTTGAAAGTACAAGTTTAAATATGCTATATATTTTCAACACATTTTTAATTACTGAATTGCCATGGACTTTTGTATTGTTTATGATTACTGCAGAAGTATTTAAAATTAATTAAAATTATTAATTTTTTTCATGGGAGGATTTGCATTTGTAATCATTGAATTAAAATACCTAAACCAACAAGAGAGATTTGATCACAGTGGATGAAAATAATCTAATTTGAACCGCCACAGGAGTTTATTACTCTCATATGTGAATAAACAACACAAATATGTTTATAACTTACCGATCAGACAGCAGAAGCACAAACAGAACAAAATAAACATGTGAAACATTTGCAGCTGTTCAGTGAAACGCCTGATCTAATAAGACTATCAATGAAAGCACAACAGATCTTAACAAACACAAGCTTGTGAATCCTCCCCCGACAGAGTCTGACCCTCCTAATGCACACCACACACACACACACACACACACACACACACACACACACACACACACACACACACACACACACACACACACACACACACTCACACACACACACACACACACACACACACACATGTATGCACATGTTACATATACATATGTCATATAAAATCTACATTTCATGGTAAAATAGAGAGTAACTCTAGTGATTTAAAATCGTATTTATTCAGTTCTCAGTTATAGCGTATGGGGAAAAGTACAACTTTAAAACCGTGTATGATCTCATTGCTTCTGAGTCAAACTGAAAACCTGCTGTGGGTTATTTCTTTCTTTCTTCTTTTTTTGTGGTTTGATCAGTTGGGTGGACGGACATCTTATGAGTGAGACTGGGCATTCAGTGTGTGTGTGGAGTTTATTTCTGTCCTGCCAAGAACAGCTTTGAACTTTAATCTACAGAAACATGATGAGAAACTGTTTCACACAGAGACAGAAAAACAATAGAAACACAATGATCATATTTAACACTGTATATTATATATATATATATATATATATATATATATATATATATTGGTATTTTGATATTTGATATGATCAGGCATAACATTATGACCACCATCCTAATATTGTGTTGCTCCCGTTTTGCTGCCGAAACAGCTCTGACCCGTGGAGGCATGGACTCCACTAGACCCCTGAAGGTGTGATGTGGGATCTGGCACCAAAATGTTAATAGCAGATCCTTTAAGTCCTGTAAGTTGTGACTTCTGATAGATACTGACCACTGCAGACCGGGAACACCCCACAAGAGCTGCAGTTTTGGAGATGCTCTGACCCAGGCGTCAAACTCGCTCAAATCCTTACGCTTGCCCATTGTTCCTGCTTCTAACACATCAACTTTGAGGACAAAATGTTCACTTGCTGCCTAATATATCCCACCCACTAACATGTGCTGTGATGGAGAGATCATCAGTGTTATTCACTTCACCTGTCAGTGGTCATAATGGTATGACTGATCGGTATATATACAGTATATATATATATATATATATATATAATATATATATATATATATATATATATATATATATATATATATACACTTTCACATTCTAAAGGTTGTTCTCTCAGTCCTTAGCAATATGAGTGTCTTTCAACTGTAATTTTAAAAGCTTTTTATTTAATATAGCGTACTTAAGTTGTGGTGTATCTGATTTTTGAAAGGTTAATTCCTGGTTATGCTCTAGTGTAGGCCTTGTCTTATGCGGAAGTTTAATAAAGCGTGATCAGTCACGTGACATTCACTGCTGGAGTCACACACACGCCAAAGACTAAACGGTAGCTAAGAACTGCAAGTGAAAAAAATGGCTCAAGTTGTTGAAAATAATGTTTTTATTAATTTTGGTGGATTTATTATGTGAACCAAACCCATCTGTCACAGAACAGATCAGAGCTGTAAACAACTAAATTAAATGATAAAATATGTAGTTAATGTGTTTTGCCTTGGATAACAGCGCTGTTATAACACTGATCATCTGCATGATGCCAGAAATAATACAACAGCGAGTCAGACATTGAATTTATTCTTAAAATGAGACTGACAGACAAAAACAGGATATAATCTTTATAAGAATAGTGTGCTATATATGAAGCTTTGGCTCCTCTTGCTGGAAATAATGTAAAAAAAAATCTGTTAAATTCACGGTAAAATACCGGCAGCTGTGGTTGCCAGAACTTTACCGTCAAAAATACGGTAGCAACAATTTAGATTTTACAGACTTTACTTAAATTTACAGTAATAAACCGTAGTTAATTATATGATATAATGTTAATTTATTGACCTATTGATGTATTTATATCTGTTTTGTACCATAGTAACACACTGACAACCACCAATCACAGTGGAGATGAAAGTCACATGATGAATTAAAGATCATCACAAGCAGCTCTTTCACAAGAAAGTTAATAATAATATATAGAAGCTGCTCAGTGTCATTCATACAAACACTAAACACCATCATGGTAACACACCTGAAATTTTAGAAATGCAATAAGCATTAATTTAACAACATTAAATGTAACATAAAACCCTAATGTACATAACTGATTAGAAAAAACTAAGAAAACTATGAAGAAACATAGTTATTTCAACAAAAATACATCAAATGTGAAGTGTCACGCAGGGAATTGTGGGAATGTCAATTTACGCTTTTTCACTGTAAATTATACAATGACTTGTTCTTTTTCACTTCCAAAATTTAACAGTATTTTACAGTAAAATTACATTAAAGGACAATTCCGGTATTTAACACTTTAAGTCTATTTTGTAGTTTGTTTTGGATGAACAAGAGTGGTGGACAAAGAAATTTTGACAATGGTTCCTGTCGCGACTTTTTAACTATTTTAGAATTGCCCATGACCGCTTTAGAATGGGAGTCTATGGCCATGCACAAACATGCCCTTAAAACAACCCTTAACGTTCGTTTTCAAATCTGTGCAACTCACCGAGTGGTTAGTGGTGTTCGTTGATGATTAAAAACAAATATATCGGCGCAATATATGATTTCAATCCGTTTATTTTTCTATAGTGGAACAATTTTTTCAGATACCTCACAACCGCGTATAAACTTCCGCTCTTCCGCAACTCCCGTTGCTCTGCTCACGCTAGCCTTCTGAGAGACAGAGAACCGAGCGAAAAGACCTAAAAGACTACAATCAAATGTAAACAGCCCCCTTTCCGTCTCCGGTAGCGCAGTAATATCAACGAGCAATGAGTCCTCCAACGGAAATCAATGGATTTGACAAAATGCCAAATAAAACACGACAGAAACTGTATTTCGCTACGCTACTTGTTTTGGAACATCAACGAACACCACTAACCACTCGGTGAGTTGCACAGTTTTGAAAACGAACGTTAAGGGTTGTTTTAAGGGCATGTTTGTGCATGGCCATAGACTCCCATTCTAAAGCGGTCATGGGCAATTCTAAAATAGTCAAAAAGTCGCGACAGGAACCATTGTCAAAATTTCTTTATCCACCACTCTTGTTCTTCCAAAACGCACTACAAAATAGACTCAAAGTGTTAAATACCGGAATTTTCCTTTAAATTTACCGTTAACCGTTAGATCTATCACAGTTGTTTACCGTATAAAGTAAGGAAACTTTCTCTTAACCATTTAACAGTTTTTCACTGTAGCATTTTTACAGTCTTTGACCATTAAAATCACGATCATTTTTTACAGAGTACTGTAACACAAGCATATCAAAGCATGAGTATAAGGTCATGAATATGTGGATTCCCTTGAATATCAATAGGCCTAATAATTTCACAGTAATATCACAGTTTGATTTCAGATCACCTTTTAAGGTTTCCAGGGCTCTCTTTCACTTCTTTTGAGTATTTTGAGTCAAATATGAAAATGCTTCAGTGGGCCATACAGTTTACATAATAACTTGTGTTACAATGCAAAGTCTCCTGAAGTTTTTGGAGATCATTTCATCAATCTCTGAATATCTCACTTCAAACCCGTCAGAATGATCCGGCTGTTTGTCCGCTGGGATTTCCTGATTATTCTCAAAGGAAAACTAGAGGGAAAGACTCAATCCTGCTGAAAATGAATCATCTTCTCATGCTGACAGACACATACTCCACAATACTCTCCTCTTCAGCTCTCTGTAAAATACATCACACAAGATATAGTAAGATATTTTAAATAATAATAAAATAATAATAATAATTACGCTATGTCAATGTTTTTTTCTTTAAATGTAAATATTGAAATGTAGTAATTATTATCATGAACTGCACGGGTCTGCATTTCCCAAAAGCATTGTAAGCCTAATGTAAGCCCATCATATTACCAATGGTTTCTATGATAAACTTACTCTTAAAATGCTTTTTGGAAACGCAGTGCAGGCCTAACTGTGCTACATCATAACCATAACACAAGCTGAATGAGAAAATTGACAATTTTGTAAATGCCTAAATAGCAAACACAAGTGTGACCAATATTATATTAATATTAGCCTGAAGTGAAGAGTTTTATGAAGGAATTTGTATCTGAATACAGAAGAGTTTGAGTTTCTTCCTCCCTTTAAAAGTTAATGTGTTTTTTATTGTTCTTTCTTTTGCACAATTATACAGTTGTATTTTATTCATTTTTTTTCCTGCTGTCTGTAACACTTTTAGAACATTTTATTTATTTATTATAATATTAAAATATCCTCAAATCTTTGTTTCTCAGTTGCTTTAAAATGTAAAAATGTAAAATTAGAGTACAAATGACTATATATTAATTATTTGCAAAAAATTATATGTAATGTGATCAATCACATTATAAAAGTAACATAATCTGACTCCTTTAATTTACCTCTGTGTTTCATCAAAGCCACAAGACAATAAATCAACTATAGATGACTTTTACTTAAATATTTTATATAATATTATTAATAGTAAAATATCTTCTTTTGGAACTACATTAAAATATCTGATGCGTGATGCTGATTATAGAAACACAATCACACACTGATCTCCATCTGACTCACTGCTGAAATGATACAAACACACACAACAGAAACTAATGATAAATGATCTTACCGATGTTTGTGTGTTTCTTTCATAGAACGATGGATGAAGTAACATAACAACTGAAGTTTTCTCATCTTCACAAATCTGAACTGTTTGAACAACAGGAAGAGAATAAAACTACAAAACTCAAATATTTTTTTTTATTTTTTTTACAATTTGTAGAGTCTACTATAATAATAATAATTATTAGTACTGTTATTTGTTATAATGCTTGTTAAAAGCAGCAGGAAACACTTGCCTTTTGGGTCAGTTTTTCTGTATTTCCAGCAGATCCAGAAGATCCCGAATCCAGCAACAATCATCAGAGATCCAGCAGAGATCAACACTATCAGAGACACTGAGACTGGAGGAACTGAAGGAGAGAGTCATTAGTGTGAGTGAATCTATTCTGTATATAATCACATATATCATCAGTGCTGTGGTACCTGCACATGTGTGACAGAGTGTGTTGATGTCCAGATGTGTGGTCTGGTTGCTGATGGGATTGTTCAGCACACAGCTGTAGGTGTTTTTATCCTGATATTCCACCTCCAGAGGTAGAGAGAGACTGATGCTGAGATCACACACACTGATGCTGGACAATACACTGATTCCTTTGTACCAGGAGAGAGTCGCATCACACACATTCACCACTGAACACACCAATGAACATGATGATGATGATGATGAGGAACATTGTGAATGGTTACTGATGATGACAGGAACAGGAAGACGAGCTGGAAAACGAGAGAATTAGAGGAATATAAACACAACAATCAGATTATTTTCAACGTTGTGAATTGTAGTGAATGAATGCATTTTGTGTGGAGTGAGTGTTTAGTGTGTTGATGGTCACTGAATGTGTCTGTCATCTAATGATGTAACATCTGAATATGTAATTAGAATATATGTGAATGTTTGGACAAATTATCTCGACTCACCATAGACAGAAACACTGAATGTTTTTGATGTCAGTTTCGCCCCACTTATCTCTAGTTTATAAACTCCAGCATGTTCAGTTGTGGTGTTTGTGATGGTCAGAGATCCAGTTTGATCGTCCAGCTTCAGTCTGTCTCTGAATCTCCCATCAGGAACATCATCATATGTGGAGGAGATTCCGGCAGCTTTACTGATTTTAGCTATCAGAGATTTTTCAGCTCCATATTTCCACTGTAAATCATCGTCTTTACGTATTTCAGTAACATCAGTGTTTAGAGTGACAGAATCTCCCTCCATCACTGACACTGATTCACTAAACACACCTGGAGAACAAACAGATTTTACACAGATTAATACTTCTGAGGGTTTACAAAGCATGACATCCGCTTATTCTTGTTTGGATGTGAAGTCAAACATGAAACTAAATTATAGGAGAGATTTATGAACAGGCAAGCACTTTCAATTTTGTTGAATCACTTAATGTTAAACACAGATTAACAAATCAGGGATTATAATTCTAACCTGTGATAAAAACTTTCATCTACAGTTTATTTTGTTCACGTTCACCATTATAATTAAACATCAACTATGTTAATATTCAATTTCCTTTTTACCAGAAACTTCTCTCTGACAGCTTTTGCAGATACAGAAAAATAAATGTGTAAAATGTCTTTATAAACCTCTACTGTTACAGAGAGACTGTCAGAATCAAGCAGAGAGAGAAAACATTGCAGCAGCGCTTACGGATTGCTCGGAAATATATCTTATGTTTAAAGAATATATATTTTAAACAAAGTAAAACCTGGATAAAAATGATGGTTTAAATGTTAGTCTGTAATTTTTTAAAGAAAGTTTGATGCAACAGTAGCCGATAATTAGACAAACCTAGATTAAATCTAAATTAAAGCAACAGATCCTTAATATTTAATTTGTATTAAAATCATCTGCTTTAGAAGAAAATCTATTTATAAAGTTACATCATTTATTGAAAAGAAAATGCAAATAATTACTGCAGATTGAAATTATAAATGTATTGTGCTGGATATTTTCAATACATTATTTTAAATAAATGGCACCTGCACATTTTGACTAATTTTGACGAACTTTATGACTTAATGTGTTTATAATCACTACAGAAGTAAAAAAAAAAAAAAAAAAAGATTTAGAGAAAAAATTGAGAAATTTACATTCGCTGTAGAAATGTCCATTGTTATTATGACCTTTCCAGACTTGGAAATTTCAATTTAAAATTCTGAACAGAGACTGAATTCAAAGTCAGTAAATTTTACAATATTCAATATTTATCTCACACATAACAGCATATGAAAATCATTTCATTTGAACAGATACTGTCAGAAAAAAAGGTACAAAAGCTGTGACTGGAGCGAGACCCTTTCATTTATTAATCTCTAAAGAATGCATATTAGTTATCTTAAAAGTACATAATAGTTCCTAAATGATGATAGTATACCCTTTGAAAGTGTGTCACCCCAGCTTTTGTACCTTTTTTTTCTGAGCATGTAGCAGCCACTGTATTACTCTGAAATGGGAAAAAAAATTAAACGATAAAAATGTGTTTCTAACTCACCAATCAAACGGCACCAGCACAGACAAACGCATGTGAAAAACGTGTGAAACATTTTATTCAGTAGTGTCTGATGAAACTATCCACTGAACACACTCAGTCTATATGTGTGAACCCTCCCAAGACACAGTTTGGCCCTCCTAGTTTCACTCGCTGCATTTGCATATCATATAATGTTCTTCAAGCTCTTATTGTTTGCGTGTTATTTTGTAGGTGAAGAGTTTCTTCCTGTCCTGCTTCTATAAGAACAGCTTTAAACTTTAATCTACAGAAACATGATGAGAAACAGAAAAACAATAGGAACACAATGATCATATTTAACACTGCCATTCACAAGTATAGTCTGTAAAAGTTATTTATTCTTTTGCTTTAAAAATGTATCATTTTATATCAATTTGGTATAAATAAAAAACACAGTGATCACTAGAGATTGATGCTTAAAAATCAGGATGTGTGTCAAATAGGGGTGTAACAATATATCATGTCACAATATATCGCAATACAAAAATGCATCATTATGTATCGTGGATAGTGACAATCTGTACTGTGGATAGTTCACCTAAAATTAAAACTACTGTGTGAGAAAAAAATTCAAGTTTTCAGAGTTTTAGTGTCAGTACTACATTAAATGATGTTTTATTAACAAAGTTCGGGAGGAGCAGGTTCAGATAATTAACCAAATTATGCACAGCTGGAGATTAATCAGTAATCAACTCAATGACAGAGTATAAATTCACAGCAGACCTATCTCTGTTCATTGAAAGTTTGTCAGCATTTGGCTGTGCCCTATCTTGCCAAGATGTCCGAATCAAGCTCTCCCATCCGATGAAGGAATTTTCCGTCCTTTTGGAATATTTGCCAGAATCCTCGGGTGTTATATTGCGGGCGTCAAGCCAAATAAACGGGTCTTTGCCACCACGGGCGAAATACCAGCGATCTTCTTCCGCTTTTATTTATTTTTTTCTAAACCAGATCATTCAAGTAACGTTTTTCCCTGCCATGGAGAATGGTCATAGGGCCTGCAAGCACCACGCTCGCGTTTCGGGCAATGCCGCCCTCCTCACGCGAAAGAACAGGCTTCTCCAAAAGCTCCAGGCCGAAGCCGCAGGCCCTCAAAGACCAGCACCGCAGATTCAGTACCGGTCGACCAGCCTACGCTCTCAACCCCGTTGGCTGAACACCGCGAGCGCTCCGCTCCGTGGTTAAATTTCGCATCGCATTCAGTTGTTCGTTTATAATGAGGGGGACACGTTTTAAATGGTGTCGGTCCAAATTATATTCTGTCATTAACGCGCTGCTTTCTTGTGACTAAAACTCACAAGTAGGCCTACAGTAGCTCGCGGCCTCGTGCATTACGTGCTGAACGCATGCGCTCAGAATCTTTAACCTAACTTGTATCATTAACCATGTCCTGCAATTTATCTGCATAAATCGCGTAGAAACTTAGTTATAGCATAAATGTTTTTATACATGGTTACAAGCAATGTGCTTTACACCAATAGTTCAATGATCCTTAAATGAAACAAACACAAAGTGCCTAAACTAGATTCAGGCAAAGAGTTGTCTTTTACGTAAGCTGTCTCCTTAGAAACCAGCAACAGATAAACGAACAATCGTTATCAAATCAGAGTGTACTTGACCTTGTTAATCATCGGTTCTCTGTAACTCTGGCTATTTGCTCCATTGCCGCAGCAGTGATGTTTTCTTCTGCTACCACAGGTTTTATCTTACTCCGGCTTTCGCCATTGCCGCAACAGTGTCTCCTCTGCTCCCGCAGGAGCTCTGTTCCCTTAGCTAATCTTGTTTACTGCCACTGCAGTGTCTCCTCTGCTCCCACAGGATTTCCGTTTCTCTCGCTAATTTTCTCCTCTGCTCCTGCAGGAACTGTTTCTCCGGCTAATTCTCATCTGCTCCCGCAGGTTTTCTGTATACTCCGGCTAATTCTCAACTGCCACAGCAGTGATGTTTCCTCTGCTCCCGCAGGTTTTCTGTATACTCCGGCTAATTCTCAACTGCCACAGCAGTGATGTTTCCTCTGCTCCCGCAGGTTTTCTGTATACTCCGGCTAATTCTCCACTGCCACAGCAGTGATGTTTCCTCTGCTCCCGCAGGTTTTCTGTATACTCCGGCTAATTCTCAACTGCCACAGCAGTGATGTTTCCTCTGCTCCCGCAGGTTTTCTGTTACTCCGGCTAATTCTCCACTGCCACAGCAGTGATGTTTCCTCTGCTCCCGCAGGTTTTGTTACTCCAGCTAATTCTCCACTGCCACAGCAGTGATGTTTCCTCTGCTCCCACAGGTTTTCTGTTACTCTGGCTAATTCTCCACTGCCACAGCAGTGATGTTTCCTCTGCTCCCGCAGGTTTTGTTACTCCGGCTAATTCTCCACTGCCACAGCAGTGATGTTTTCCTCTGCTCCCACAGGTTTTGTTACTCCGGCTAATTCTCCACTGCCACAGCAGTGATGTCTCCTCTGCTCCCGCAGGTTTTCTGTTACTCCAGCTAATTCTCCACTGCCACAGCAGTGATGTTTCCTCTGCTCCCGCAGGTTTTGTTACTCCAGCTAATTCTCCACTGCCACAGCAGTGATGTTTCCTCTGCTCCCACAGGTTTTCTGTTACTCTGGCTAATTCTCCACTGCCACAGCAGTGATGTTTCCTCTGCTCCCGCAGGTTTTGTTACTCCGGCTAATTCTCCACTGCCACAGCAGTGATGTTTTCCTCTGCTCCCACAGGTTTTCTGTAACTCCGGCTATTTTCTCCACTGCCACAGCAGTGATGTTTCCTCTGCTCCCACAGGTTTTCTGTAACTCCAGCTAATTCTCCACTGTCGCAGCAGTGATGTTTCCTCTGCTCCTGCAGGAGCCCTGTTTCTTTAGCTAATCTTGTTTAATGCCACTGCAGTGATGTTTCCTCTGCTCCCACAGGTTTTCTGTTACTCTGGCTATTTTCTCGACTGCCACAGCAGTTATGTCTCCTCTGCTCCCACAGGTTTTCCGTTACTTCGGCTATTTTCTCCACTGCCACCGCACTGATGTCTCCTCTGCTCCCGCAGGAGCCCTGTTTCTTTAGCTAATCTTGTTTAATGCCACTGCATTGATGTCTCCTCTGCTCCCGCAGGAACTCTATTTCCCCAACTAATTTTCTATGCTGCTGTAACAAGGCTGTCTCCTGCTCTCGCAAGAGCTCTGTTTCTCTGGCTAATTCTCTACTGCCACAGCAGTAAGGTTTTCCTTTGCTCTCATGCGTTTTCTGTTACTGGCTATTTTCTCTCCTGCTGCAGCAGCAATGTCTCCTCTGCTCCTGCAGGAACTGTTTATCCGGCTAATTCTCTACTGCCATAGCAATGAGGTTCCTTTGCTCCCTCAGGATTTCTGTTACTCTAACTACTTTCTCCCCTGCCGCAGTAGTGATGTCTCCTATGCTCCCGCAAGCTCTGTTTCTCTGGCTAATTCTCTACTGCCACAGCAGTGAGGTTTCCTTTGCTCCCACAGGATTTGTTACTCCAGTTCATTTTCTCTACTGCTAGCAGGGATGGGTCTGCTCCAGCAGGAGAACTGGTCTCCCAGCGGACACTGCATGCATCCATTTTACTCTTCTCTTTCCAGCGAGCATTGGTCTCCCAGCGGACACTGCATACATTTTTCTCTCTTCTCTGTCCAGCGAGCATTGGTCTCACAGCGGACACTGCATGTATCTGTTTTCTCTTCTCTGCAAGCATCGATCTCACAGCGGAGGCAGTCCTTCCGTCCAACCTCATAGACTGCCCAAATAATTCCAAACACAAATTCTTCTCGCCGCTCGGCCACCTAAACGATGCTATACACATAATTCCACAAGGCCGCCCTTTCATCACGCACCTCCTCGCCCTAAGTTTATGGATAACTTACTCTAATCAGTGGAATGGCTTAACCTTTTTCTACGATTACATCTCTCTCCCCCTCGATTAAGCCGTTGACAGCTCCTTCCAATAGTCGTCACGGCTTTCCCAGAGGGGAAAGTGGTCAACTAACAGAATCCTGTTCCATCGCGACAAACTAAACTATGCACTGCATCAACAAAGGTCGTTCTTACTCACCCGCGTTAATTGCCACTCCTCAGATGCCTCATCTGGAACTCCGCTTGATCAGTTTGTAATACAGTAACTGCCAAACGCGTTCCAGGAGCACAAAATCAAATCGCTGACTCTCCCATTACTCTTTGCAGAAATTCAGGACGTTGGTGCCAGAAGCATAAAAAGCTTAAAAGAGCTATCTAACCAGCATTCAGTTTTCAATAAATTAGTCTACGGTAAGCCTGCCCCCCGCCATAAATAAATCTCAAACATTCCTGCTCATTAACCCTCTGAGGTCTGAGCTGTTTTCTGGGCCCTGGAGGTGGTCTGACATGCTCTGACATTTGTGTTTTTTTCTGTTACTAGTGACATTTTCATGGCTAAAGTCTAATTACACTGTATTTAGCACAAACTCTGCTACAATAATATATCAGCAGCATGTATGTAAAAGTTTGTAGTTTTGAGATAATGACATTTATGCGTGGTTTGTGAAAATACAAAAAAAAATTCTCACTGAAATAAGGCCATGAAACCCATACTGATTATTTCTTCACAAGACTTTTGAAAATTGTATGACATAGCCTAGAATATTTGCTCCAAAACTATGTGAAAATCACCCTGACTGCTCATTCAGATAAGACAATATATTGATTTAAAATTTCTAAGACGTGTTTTGTGTGACAAAGCCATATGCGAAGGGGCGTGATCATCTCATGAATATGTAAGCTAACTGCCCTATTAGGAGCGATCAGGCCCTGTCATTCAGAGCAACCTTGCACAAAGAATGAGGAGATTTAAAAAAGAATGGCTTTTAGATTGTTTGGATTTATTTACAACACAACACAATCCAAAAATACAAATGACAAAAGAGCACATTGAAAACAATGATCCAAAGACAGAGACCTTTGTGCCATTCCTAAAAACATACCTTTCATTTCCAAGGTGTTTGATTTTCACTTTACCATGTTCATGTACAGAGACTCATGTGAATGTTGAAGTCAGCAGGACTCAGTTGCATCTGGTCCCTGAAAGAAAAAAAAAAAGAAAAAAACTGTGAACATACTGATATCAAGAGAAACTATAGGGCTGCACGATTTTAGGAATAGATTTTAGATTTTTCTGGTTAAAATTTCTTTTTAAAATTCACAGAATACACACACACACACACGTTTCCAACAATATATTATGAACATGAATATAGGCCTTGTAGGCATAGGCTACGCAGTGCTGCATAAAATAATAATAACAATAAATTAAATCTTCCAAAAGATTTCAAGAACAACTACGCTAGAGAAAAATATATTGATTATCATATGTTACTTCAAATGTTTCCATTCGTTATGATGATATGAAATGAGATAATAGTAAAAACATAAAGCCTAATGTTTGGTGCATTTTTCCTTTCAAACGCAATCGCGCTCCAAAATATGATACATTAAAACCCACAGCGCGCTCCAAAATATGATACTCAAACCCACAGCGCGCTCCAAAATATGATAGCCTACATTCAAACGCGATCGCGCTCCAAAATATTAAACATTATGGTTATACATATCTATGTTTGAGCAGATATCCACAAACAGTATTTAACAGTAAACACGGGTCTAAATAGTATAATATTCACCATATATCTAGCAACAGTTCAACTGCAATGTGAAGTTTATGCAACAATACCATAAACTAATAAGTAAGAATTTCTTACCTTACATCTTTCTTGTCTTCAAATCGCGTTCTTCTTCTTCTGAGGTAAATCCATGTAAGCTCACAGCGTGTCTTCCAAACTCGACGAAAAGCAGAGACTTGTGAATTGTTTTGGTGTTTTGTGTTTGAGGTAACGAGGGCGTTCGCGTCCCATGTGGAGATTTGCATGTGAATCACTTTTGCGCGAGTGGGCGTGTCGAATTAAAAAATAATTAGCAAGCGTTTGAGATACTGGACATCCTGTTGGTTTTATACAAATTACTTAAACAGAGAATATTTGTTTTCAGTTTGAATCCGATCATTTAAAAGTACACACTTAAATGTGCATAAAGGTATATGGCTCATAAATGTGTGAGAAGGATTCGCTGAGTTATGTTTCAGTTTATAGACGTGCTCAAGAAAAAAAAGTTCACCGCGACGGAGAGGCAGAACGCACACCCTGTTTATTTTCTTTATTTTACAAAAGCACAATGTTTTGATTTGATTGTAAGTGGACACATACAAAAGTAGAAATATCACAGATTCTTTTTTTATATTTCTTTTTTCTGTATAACCATAAATGACGGAGTAATTTAAGTTTATGTTGCTGCTATGTGAAAAAAATCCAGCAAAACGCGTCGGCGCGTTTCTCGACCTCAGAGGGTTAAAGGATTCAAGAACTTATCCCACTTGTCTGGATACTAGTCAATCTATTGCAATTGACATACTCACCAAATGTATTCCAACACTGTCTCGCATACCATTCCACCAACTCCATCTGCGCACTGGAAGCACGTCTGTCCTAGCTGTCTTCGGTTTTCTCCACCGCTCCGAATTGACTATCACATCTAACGTCGACTCAAATACCCATCCTTCAATCTCAGATTTACAGATCGTAGATATCGGAACCATATTTTCTTCATTAAACAAGTAGTAAACTGATCGAGCAAAAAGGTCACTCCGTTTACATTTTCAATCCGCCAACCCCCATCCAACTGTACCACTCGTTTTATTTACTGCAGTATAGACGTTCAATGTTCAAATCCCCACTCGGCCCACATCAGAAGCGTTCAAAACCTACATCAGATCCAGCCGCTTCCACATCAAAACGCTCACCAAGCCATAATTAAATCATTCATTTCCATCACCTGCTGCGCTCCATCCATTGTCACTCTCAGTACCAGTACCAAGTTCCAACCCACTTCCAGTATCATTTGGTTCGCTGCGTTCAAGCTTGATACAATAAACATCTACAATACAGCGTATTTTTACAAACAATGGCAGGCTCCCCCGTTCGCACACGTAACGGCTCCTCGTTCAAGGGCCGGGCTCTGTCCCCCTTCCGAAGCGCTGATCGAGCCCTTCCGTTCGAATCGCAGTGAGAGTCTGCCCGTCTTAGTCGTCGTGGGACGGCCACGCTCGTGTCGCTGTGTGGGCTCCCCATTCGTTGGGCCGCGAGGGTTCTGTTCCCGTGTCCCAGCCCCCTTCGAAGCGCCGGTCGAGCCCCCCGACAGAGTCCAGCGGGCGCCCTCCCTTCCGCTGGCGAGGCCTACCCATCCGATGCCGTGAGCATCCAAGTTCCCGTCGGACGCTGCGAGGGCCCTCCCAGTTGAATGGCTAAACTCTTTCTCAAATCATGCTCGTAAAAATCTTGCGTCATCGAGTTGACAGTTCAACTGCCGAATGGGCTTATCCGTCCGATGCCGTGAGCATCCAAGTTCCCGTCGGATGTCGCGAGAGCCCTCCCGGTCGAACAGTCAAGCTCGTTTTTAGTAAATACCTTCTGACGCCCTGCACTTTTTGGGGGGATTAATTCCACATCATTTTACGATTGCTGTCCTGTGCTCACCTGGCTTTTATGGGGGGAGTACTCTGGGTTCGGGCCTAACTCCGAGCTCGGAGCCCTCCCCCCGGACAGCACGCCAAATACGCATAAACTTATTGTACTAATTATATGTAGATGTGAACTCGTGAAATGATGTTTTATTAACAAAGTTCGGGAGGAGCAGGTTCAGATAATTAACCAAATTATGCACAGCTGTTGATTAATCAGTAATCAACTCAATGACAGAGTATAAATTCACAGCAGACCTATCTCTGTTCATTGAAAGTTTGTCAGCATCCCTCCTCCACCCCATCTCCTCACTTCCAGTTCCATCTACACTTACCAACTGGGGGGAGTACTCTGGGTTCGGGCCTAACTCCGAGCTCTGAGCCCTCCCCCCGGACAGCACGCCAAATACGCATAAACTTATTGTACTAATTATATGTAGATGTGAACTCGTGAAACTACTATATATAATGTTGAATATAATGTATAACAATGCAATGGGGGAATATTTGTGTGTCCTGATAATGCCAAATGTCTGATGTTACCAGTAAAAAGTGGCCTACATTATTTTAAATATATCTAGTCAGTGACAGAGTGCAATATTCGTCTAAAATAATTCAGTATTTTCAGCTTCAGAATCATGAATATTTTTATTCTGGTGTCTCTATTGTCCTTGTGCATTGGGTTTCCAGCACCAAGTCCAAGACATTCATTTAATGTAATAGCAAATTTAGCATTTTTATCCACAGTACATGTTTCGTTAACCTTTTACCATATGACTTGGAGTATCGCAATAATATCGTATCGTGAGTTCAGTATCGTGATATACATCGAATCGTGACATGAGGGTATCGTTACACCTCTAGTGTCAAATAATCATTAAGTTGTAATATACAGTATGTTTGTCTGAGAATGAAAGTGTGAATAAATGATGTTCTTCTGCTGTTTGTTTGCATGTGTTTCATTTACAGACTGAAGCTGGATCATCAGACTGGATCTCTGACCATCACAAACACCAGAAACACAGACTCTGGAGAATATAAACTACAGATCAACAGCAGAATCATAAAGAGCTTCAGTGTTTCTGTCGTTAGTAAGTGTAATTTAGTCATTCCCCCCTGCGCAAAGTTACCTCCAGATGACGTAGTTTCAACGGTGTGCTTGTCCGTCCTATGTCGGTATCAGGAGGGTGCAGCAGACTGTGACGCCCATAGATATCATATATAAACGCTAGATGTCTTATGGCGCAGTCACTTCCGGCATCACTGTTCGGCCATCTTGTCACAGTGAAGCTGTGAATTAGGGTGAGTGCTCAGCATGCACAGAAATCCTCTTATCTCGCTGAAATCTTGACGGATTTACAAACGGGTTGGTTTCTTACAAACGTTATTAACGTGGCTATAATTCCAAATGTTTGAACATGTATGTTATAATTATTCATATGTATGCAGTGTATGTATGCAGTGTCATAACTACATCTCTGACGTTTATAACAAAGCAAACCGTTTGAAAATCGGTAGAAAATTGAGCAAGTTATGGTTATTTAAAAGTACATGCACCATTAAACGAGTGAGCGAGCACACTGTGGCAAGATGGCCGCCACGTGCGGACGTCGACCTCCATTGGCCAGCAGCGCGCACGAGACATCTAGCCTTTATATATGATATCTATGGTGACGCCAATCAACGTTTTTTTTCCGCCGTCTACCGAACTTCCTGTATCGACTTCCACAGGACTTCTGTTTAAGGGCTAAATGTAGTCCAGATATGGTCGTTGTGGACGTCTCATTTTGGTCCCCTATGGGTGCAGACTGTAACGCCAGACGACGTCTTTTTTTTGTCGTCTAATGATCGTCCTGTACTAACGACCAGAGGACCTCTGTATTGGGCTAAATATACTCCAAATGTGGTCATTGAGGACTTCCAAGTTTGGTACCTTAAAGGTGCAGACTGTGACGCCAAATGACGTCTTATTTAGTCGTCCAACAAACGTCCTGTATTAACGTCCTTCGGATCTCTGTGTAAGGGCTAATTGTACTCCAGATGTGGTCATTGTGGACGTCCCATTTTGATACCTTAAAGGTGCAGACTGTGACGCCAAATGACGTGTTATTTAGTCGTCAAACAAACGTCCTGTATTAACGTCCAGAGGACCTCTGGAGGTGCAAACAGTAGCCGCGTTTCCACTGTCGGGCCAGGGCCGGGCCAGGGCTTTAAACGGGCCGTGCCGGGCTGATAGCCTCGGGCTAATAGCACCAGGCCTGCGTTTCCACTGTCGGGCCAGAAGCTCCACAGCGCTTCACTAAAACACGCCCGTAACACGCCTCTCTGGAACAACGTCACACTAACCCATTCACCAACAAATGGAAGTTTTATCAGAAAACTAATCAGAAATCACTGGAAACAGCGTTGAAAACAAACATGATAAAAGCGGCCGTTTGCTGGCATTTTTGTTGTTTACTTGAATATTTAAAACCCAAGCATCGATGTTTTACCACAGGTTTACAATAAAAAGTGATACATTTATCATAATGAATTAATTTATGTCAAAATTGCACATTAGTCACTCAGAAATAAATTACCGTTAGGTCTATTTCACAAAAGAAAGAGGACACACTTACTACTTCAGTCGCGTCTGTTACTGTTTATCTGGTAGTTACAGGACATATTTACATCAAATTTAGAAAGAATGATAATTTCTACAAATATATGCCACCAAAAATACGACCTGAGGAGCTTTAGCACTTTTTCGACTCCCATACAGATATTTTCAGTCAGAGAAACAGAGGAAGCTCCCGAAAAAAAAGTTAAATAAAACGCGAGTTAAATTATTTTAAAAGTCTTTAATGCTGACAGAATCATCCGGCGCTGCCGTCTCCCGACTCAGGTGAACTCCGCCTCTGTTCGTAACCACTCCTCTAGCCCGAGCTGGCCCGCTCTGGCCCAAGGTATTCGACGCTGGCCCCGAGTAAGCCCCGATCAAGCCCCGGAAGTGACAGTGGAAACGCGACTGGCCCTGGCACGCACTAACACGTCCGGCCCTGGCCCGACAGTGGAAACGCGGCTAGTGCTTTTATACTGCACTGTTCATAACCTTTGTCTCATTTCAACTGTTCCAGTTCATTTTTTTCTGTAGCTTCATTTGATTGCTTTCCTTACCACCACATAACTGGAAACACATTCCAATCTAGCCTATTCCATCCATTTCCAGTTCAAACCTGCCTCTGAGCCAAACAAAGCTACAGGAAAATTAACTGGTACAGAAAACAGGCCCTCCACCCTCTGGAAAGGGATAGGCATACAGTTATGCACAGAGGTTTAAGAAATTGTTATGGAAAAATGAATAGTTTTACTTTTTCCCTATTCATTTTCTTAAACATTGAGTGGGTTTTCTTTCAATTCAATCATGTGTTTTTTTCCCTCCTGGGATGTATGCATGCATGTATGCTCGTGACGGGAACAAAAGAACACACAGTAAAACACGGGAGGGGTCAGAAGGGCCAATGTTTTACAAAAGACAGAGGGGTTATCTGGTTTCGGCCTCGCAGGTGGGAGAACAGTAAAACTCTGGGGCGGGGGGGTCTAGAAAGACCACTGTATTTCTTTTTCCAGTTAGACCTGGTTTACTGGGGGAGCAGGAAATTACAGGAGAAGAGACTATAGGTATAAAAAGACTGTCTGTTTTCTGTGTGACAGGTCTTGTTCCTATCACGAGGTAGCTGTCGTGGTATTTTTTGTGAACAAACCTCTTAAAGAGAATAAAACTTCTTCTCTTTAATACAAATTGACTTTGAATGTTTCTTATGCCTGATGCTGTTTTGTTAGTTATTGTTTTTGCTATAACAAAATCAATCCCACTCATTTTTATTTTTTTATTTTTTGTAAATCACTGTATGATCTGTACAATTTCAGTTAAAAAGTGCTAAACTGAATCTGTGCAAAACAAGGTGCAAAGTAAAGTTGAGTGACTGAGTAACTGACAGCTGTGTGTGTGTGTGTGTGTGTGTGTGTGTGTGTGTGTGTGTGTGTGTGTGTGTGTGTGTGTGTGTGTGTGTGTGTGTGTGTGTGTGTGTGTGTGTGTGTGTGTGTGTGTGTGTGTGTGTGTGTGTGTGTGTGTGTGTGTGTGTATTTTATATATATATGTGTGTGTGTTCAGCACATGATCAGTGACTATGTGGAGTGAACCCTCCACCTCCACTTCTTTGTGGTGCGTGTTTAAGGTGTTCTGAGGTGAAAGTTCTAATGGAGTCCTCCGTAGCAGTTTGGTCGAACTTCATAACTCCATCTGCACAAGTACAAAAACACACATAATTACTATCATACAAAGGCACTCTGCAGTCATACATCAAGTCCCTCATTCTTTTTTTATCTGGCCTTACCTTGTAGTGCTCTGTATATTTTTGTGTTTCCGAAAGGCCTCTTGCCTTTTTGCCCCCTCCCCTTCATATTAAAATATGCCATTACGGCATTAGAGAAGAGTCTAAAGGAAAATAATTTACATTTAGAAATCAATTGGAAAAAAGTATGTTCTGTGGCCACAAACACATACACAAATAATATTCTGCATACACACAGTCATGTCAGTCAGGGGGGTTTATGATGAATGATGTTAGCTTCTACTTGTTAAGCTTCGGTGCAGTGCGAAAGTTGTTTTCAAAAGTAGGCTAACTATGGCCAATGTTTAGCTAACGCTAGCTGGTGGAGATGCACTCCCTACACCACAACAGGTTTAGGTAGGCTAGTTTAAGACAATAACGCTAAAACAGCTAAAATTAGTAATGCATAATTTTACATAAACTTCACTAAGTTGACCGAACCTACCTTGAAAACAAGGATTTTTCAGATTTATCTCTTGCTTGAAGTTGCTGCCGTTCACTTTTCCTGTGGTGTTTCCTGTGGAACTACCATACCGCAGGCGGGACTTCCTGTTTCATATATATATATATGCGGACCAATTCCGGACGTCATCACAACGTGCAAACTACTTCTGCTTTAGACCTAGGCTACTCATGAATCACGTTGAAAAACAATGTTAATATTTAACATTAAAAAATGCATTCACGAAGCTAAGCATGTCAATGATTAATGCCTCAGTCAATCAAACATTTCCCTACATTCATTGTTCATGTCAATTTCCTTCACCTGTCTTAGACGTCCACATGGCGTCACAGTCTGCACTTTCAGGGAACCAAAATCTGACTTCCAAACATGACGTAGAAAAGACCTCATTTGGAGGTAACTTTGCAAACCTAGATCATGTCAATTTCCTGCACCTGTCTTAGACGTCCACATAACATCCAGAAAATTACTTATTCCGGCGTTCAAATATTGAACATTATATTGACGTCCAGGTGGGGTCATGGTTAGATGTCCAAATAGCAGACCTAGATTGCACGTTGCATAAAGGTCAAAAATTGGTCTTGGACTGACTGACGCAATATAGACATGATCTGCCTGTACAATAGACATCTGATGTTTAGTGGGTCCATGCATTTTTCTTTAAGGAATGTTAAAATACACTTTAGTATTTTGATACCAATCCAATAATCAATCAGATTAATGCTGTCTTTGCCGAAACTGTCTTTGAAACAAATTTCACTCAGAAATTGCTAGTAAATGCCACAAATAATAACTAATAATCAGCATATAGATAAATATAAATTAGAAAAGATAGAATTAGTATTTCCTTGTAAAAATGTTCTCAAAATTGTACTTCAAAGTGTAAAGCTCAAGCCCTAACTCATGTAAATATATTGTTGGACGCACATCCTGATTGGTCACACATATCATCAGTATAATAGTGTTTCCTGATGAGCTCACAGTGATGATGCTGTTCTTCAAAAACACACCAGATGGAGCCATTAATCAGTTTAAGCGATATCATACAACTGATGATCAGTGTAGAAGCCAACTAGTTGTTCAACTCAGTCCAAACTCAACCCAGTGTGTTGAGCGTTTAGAACTTGATAGTACAATCCTTTTGAAAAATCTGCACTTTCTTAACACCTTGAGTGGGGGGTAGAGTTCTCAATGGGTCGAGTCGGCCTGACAAACCCGACGGGACCCGCGGGTTCGGGTCGAAAATATAAGCAAATGACTCGGGTCGGGTCGGACCTCGGGCTTAATCTTTTCCGCTCAGTGAAAAAAACAACAAAAAAAAAACATTTATTAATCATTGCTGCTGTTCACTGTAAAGAAAGTCTGGCTGCTGCGTGCAACGTTGGTGAAAAGTAAACTTGCCGCAGGTGAATTCACCGTCGCTGCTACAGGAGTGGGAAAATCAGAGGTATGGAAAGTGTTTGTAGGCTAGGGCTATTTTGTTTTAGCCTGGTAATACCAGACTCTGCTACTTCACTTTGCTTCGTATACAGAGTCTGGAAGGGCATAATAGAGAAGTGTTTTCTCTCTCGCGGGGGGGGCGCTTGTCTGAAGTTTAAAATCATTGGTTACCCGTAAGCCAATCACATAACGTTTGGTTATGGCGTGTGTTATGCGCATGCTCAGCCGCATCTAACTTCCACTGTAAACGCATGTATGATGCAAAAACTAAACCATCGAGCGAAATACCGGAGTGAACATGGCTGTGAATGACTTTTGCAGATTATGTGAAGTAAATCTATCCATTTTGGAGCTGATTACTGGTTATTATATCTAAATCATGCTGTATGAATATGGCTTGTAGTGTGCATACTATATATTATTTATCATCCATTGTGTGTACTTCTCACCATTTTCACTTACTGGATGATAGGTGGGGAACAAAATCCCCCAGCCTTGCATTAAAGGAGGGACCTGAGCTATAGAGACAGAAGATCACAGAGACTCGAGGTTGGCTCGTTTGACCGAAAAACAAACACAGAAAGAACCCTAGTACTATTGTTCCAGATGTGAAGTCTTATTTTGAACTCTAGATGGCACTCTATACAGAGGCTGTTAGATTTAACTACACCATTATGTATAGGAAAAGGCCTATTTCTACATTTAAAACTATTTATTTATAGTATTATAGCAGATGTTTCACCAGTGATTCACCTGCAATTAAAAACACATCATTTGTAACATATATTAAACAAACATATTCAACAACACATTTAACAAACCCAAAAACATGAGGAAAATTCATCAGATCACTCAATTCATGTGTAAAATTCAAAACGACTGATAGAACGGAAAAAAAAAAAGCATCAAGAATAGTTCTTCTTAGAAGGAAGTGTTACAGCTGGAAAAAACTACTGAAACTGTTATTTGAGACCTTTTTGTCAAACATCAGCATTGATGGGTTCAGTATGTTGTGTGTTGTAAATCGGTTTCTCTGTTGAGCAGAAATCAAATGGTTTCATGTAAGCAGGAATGGAAAAAACACCTTCAACCGCATGTTATTCACAGACACGCACTTCACACCTCAGAGAGAGAGACGATCACAAACTGACACTGAAACTTTGTTGCAAGCAGAGATTCAGAACCAAATATGTATTGTGCACAAGTTTATTAACTAAACGCAAACACAACTAATCTAAACAAATACATACACACAATCACACATACACGGGTAAAATGAAAAGTGACAGTATGAAACCGTAAACAGGGAATGAAGCTCTGAAGAATTACAGCCTGACTCTGTTGGGTGAGTGAAGATATAGCAGGCTGTGCTCATTCAAGGCCTGCCGTTGCCCATGGGCCCTGGTGAGGGTCCCCACAGACATCAGCCCGAAGAAGCCACAGTAGAAGCCAGAAGAGAGGGGGTCACTGTGAATTTGGCTCTGTAGAGCCTGAGAAAAGTCCCACCTCTCCGGATTTGCTTGACCAATGAGAAAGGTGGAATTTCCAAGTGAGAAAATTCCTCTGTTTGAGATATATGGCTCTTTCTTTCAAGCGTGCTTATTTTCATGTTCAGCTGGATTGGTTGCTGAAGAAGAAACTATTAAAGATTATTGTAATACTAATATGTTGCGCAGCCATCGACAAATCATATACACGACCATTTCAATCTTCAAAGTACCAATTTATAGAGACCAAACATGGTATAGGTGAGGTTAAATCATAAAATACATAGTATCAAAAAATAATAGTATCAAAAGACATTACACAAGACAGTAATAATCATTTGTACAATGTCCTGGGGTGCATGCTCATTTACAGATCAGTTTGTCCATAAATGAATGCAGGAAAGTCTGTTTTAAGGGCTGTGGGTCTTTTCAATGGCCTCTGCTTTTCCACAGCCTGGTAATACCAGACTCTGCTACTTCGCTTTGCTTCGTAGAGAGAGTCTGGAGTTCCGTAATAGAAAACGTTTTCTTTACCGCCTGGGGGCGCTAGTCTGAAGCTTAAAATCATTGGTTACCCGTAAGCCAATAACATAACGTTTGGTTATGGCGTGTGTTATGCGCATGCTCAGCCGCATCTAACTTCCACTGTAAACACATGTATGATGCGAAAACAAAACCATCGAGCGAAATACCGGAGTGAACATGACTGTGAACGACTTTTGCAGATTATGTGAAGTAAATCTACGCATCCACGGTACAATCATCTACGTCACGGCTCTCAGCCCGCCCTCTGTTCGTTGATTGGCCGGCTGTTTTCAGGCCGGAGGAAAACGGAAAGCTATGACGCGGTCTCAGACTGAGTACAGAAGCGAACTGAAATTGAGCGGAAGTACGAAGTCTGACGTAGTCAGGCTACTTTTCCACATGACCACATTTTTAGAGCAATAAACTGTCTTATCAGTTGGTAGTCATGGTAACTGAGACCCTTCTTGCCCTAGTTGGTCCTTTGGCGGATGGGTCCATAGACCCCAGAGTGAGTTTTAATGATTATTTGTTAAATACAACAAATAATTGTGTGATTTGTCTCAGTCGTTACACTGCTGTGATTTTCTGATGAAACGTTGTGATTCTCACAATCCTAAAACTCAACCATTGACTCGGAGTCTGAGGTCGTTGGAGGTGAAATGATCACAATCTGGGTCTTGTACTCAGAAAAAGACTGAAGTTTGATCATCTTCTCATTGCGATTGGTGCATAATCTACACATTCCTCCTCTTCAACTTTCTGTGAAAAAAAATGCATAGGACAAGATATAATATTAAATGTGATATATAGTTTTTTCTAAGTAACAATACTTTAATAAATATCTGATGGTGCTGTTGTGTTTCGTGATTTATGTGATAGATCATTATAATATGGAAGCCCATTTCAACCACATAAGAAAAAAATGCTCTGGTTGATCATTGTTAAGACATAAGTCAAAATTGTGACATAGAAAGTGTTTCTTCCTTAGGGACGTTTAGAGTGTTTTTCGTGTGTGTTTCTCTTTTCGGTTCCTTGTGTCTCTCTCTAGAATTTCACTTTAACAGGCAACATGCTGATTGGCTGTTTTTCTTGTCAATCATCCGTGACGAGTGGATTGGCTGTGCCCTGTGAGGCGATCCCTGGGGAAGCGCTACTTCAGGGACATGCTACTGCCAGAGCAAGAGAGACATTTTGTATTGAATTTGATTTGTGATGTGTTTTGTTTCTCTTGGTTTGATTTAGTTGTGTTAAGTGCTTTGACCATCATGTTAATCTTTCCTATTTTGACTGCCCTAAAAACTTCTCATTTGTGTGCTCTAAGCGATGTCACGCGTTTTTAGGCCCAACATTTTTTTTGTCACACCCAGCAAACATCTCCTCACTATCCGCTAGCTGCCTGTCCCCTGAACACACTGTAAAAAAACACGGTCTCTGTAGACAGCCCAGGCTCCACAAACGGCAAGAAAAACAAACTGGCCCAGCCTGGACCACGAAACATAACAAACAGTGTTCCAGCCAATAACCGACAAGAATGATTTGAGGGTGGGGTCTGGGGGGTTAGTGCGCGTGCACATGAAGGGGGGTGTGGGGAGGGGAGGAGAGAGAAGCATGAAGAGGGAAGTTAGCTAGAGGAGAGATGTCCTGGACATGACTAACGTTAAAAATGTATATTCTTGAGAATTTTGAAATGGCCAACACACGACCAAAGAGACGACGTTCCGATGAACAAATAACAAAGAATAGGAAAAAGGAGAAGGAATGTGCGAAGTCCCGAATTTACATCGGAAAAGCGTTCAAAAGGTGGCGAGAAGTCCGCCGACAGGTGTGTAAATCCAGTTTGGTTTTTCTAAATGGTTCATGACTGTTTCAGGAAGCACGGAAGGGGGGTTGGGGGATGGGATGAGGAGGAGGGGAGGTCGAGCTAGCCTCCGTTTTGTTTGACAATACTTTGAACGTCAACAAGAAGTGACGTCACCCAACATTGCTTAGAGCACCTTTAAACAGCTCTTCAAAGCTGGGTTAAGCTGGATGGAGGAGAGGGGTTAGGTAAGCATGTCACGTGACATGCGTGGCGAACATTTAGCTTGTCTATACACACTAGGTTAGGGATTTGTGCCACTCTCTGTATTTTTGTTTGGTTAGAGTAAAGTTACGACGTCATGGTCGTTGAAGACTTTTTCATTGATATTTTCTTTTTCATTTAGGGTTAGATTGAAATGGTTTAGTAAGTTCCTTTTTGATTGTTAGTGTCTTTTGTTTGGCACAAATTTGCCGGTGTGTTTAGTTTTCTTTTTGTGGTTGGTTTATTTATCTTTGTGTAAATATTGATTTTCTTTATGTAACCCCATCATCTCACAAGGTATGAGGAGAACTCAGAAAGGGCCACAACCACAGTGTGTTTTGTTGCAAAATATAACAAAGTTTATTATACAAGATTCACAAAACGCACATGGGGTAATCAGAGATGGCAAAGAAAATAAAAAAACTAACAAACAAAATTGTAACCGTTACAGACAACAGGGTTCCCAATCCTAGCCAATGGAAATTGCTCTGAAACTATGTGCACACTCACAAGTTCAATAAACACACTTTCACTCCAACCTCCACAAGTGTAAAGTAAATCAAAGCCCTACCATCTATTCCCAAAACCTTACAGAGTAAATCACATACCAGAAAATGGGAACCCCACCGTCAGTTATAGGTCCACAACAAACAAAACAAAAAACTAAATAAAACAAAAACAAACAAAGACAATTAAAGCAATCCCTTTGCCACTTCCATACACAAGACCCAATTCAACATTAAAGTCATCTCTTCAGACACCCATTAAGCCACCAATGCTTTCAATAAAGTAAACGGCAATCATGCATCATCTGTATTCTCAAATATATCTGCTTAATTCTCTGAGGCACCAATCAACACCATTCCCATAAGAACACTTCCCACTTCAGTTCTATAATCAACTTGGTTTTTCAACTGCTATTACACAGCCTTGAAAGACACCAAACAGCTTTTCCTGTTTGCCACATGGTACCACAAAGAGGAAGTCTAACCAGTTTGGTTTCCCTTTATAGTGTCTTAATTCATGGGATTTGTAGTCCATCCAATTTGTAGTCCTTCTCCTACCCCATTACATTTATTCATATGTAAAATAGTTATCCCTTTACGTTTATTAAATTTAAGTTCATTCGAATTTTCGTCTTGTGTCTCTCGTTATTCTCAATCCATTCACAGTGATTATTGGTGACAGGGGTCCGAACTGGTTCCCCTTCTCAACCCATAGATTGTTAAGAGCCAAAGGAGGGTCGTAACAAAATGATGGTATACTAGGTCTATTAGTATGTCATACTGTAATTTCGACAAAAAGCTTTTCAAAACATTGTATGTGATATTTTCAACTTTTAAGTCATAATTTACTTTTTATTATCAGCATTTTGACTGTCATAATTTTTTTTTATTATTATTGTAAATTAACAGACCATCATTTTTTTTTCTTGTGTGGTGGAAATGGGCTTCCATATTATTCAGAGGAAACAAATGCACACTTATCTACATCTGAAATGATAAAAATACTCAATAACAATGTATTTTCTCACCGATTCCTGTGCGTTTCTTTTGTTGAATGTTGTCTCAGCATAAATTATCTCTTCTGAACAAGTCTCAGCTGTTTGAACAATAATAGATCCATTAAAACCTGCAAAATTCAATCTTACAAAGATGGTTCTTCACAATATTTGTTATTATTAGGGCTTTCAAACGTAAATAAATAAACTTAACACTGCCGATTTTTAAAATAGCATTAACTTTCACCAGACACAAAGTTCTTAAACAAATATGTGTATGTCATATTTAGAGAGACATTTACACATAAATCAAACCAATTGGGTTGTTTATTTGTATTAACAAAAGTCATCATTCATTTAGATTTTAATTTGAGCACCAGCTGCATGAAAGTTTTTTATTTTTTAATTTTTTTTTATGAATTTTCAGTGTGTATGCTGTGTGCGAGTGAGACGAGTAAAGAGCGATGTTGAGGACCATTATAAAGACATAAATTCCAAAATGACTGTATTCTACAGAAAAAAACTACACATATCAGCTTGGTTTCATATAAAGGTTAACTACAAAATTGAGAATCATTTTAATTTAATTATAAAATTGGGCTATCAGTTGACTTGTTTAAAGCATATTTTCAAAGTATTATTTTTTTATAATACTTGTTTAAAAGCTGTAGGTAACACTTGCCTTTGTCAATTTTTCTACATTTTCTGCAGATCCAGAAGATCCCGAATCCAGCAACAATCATCAGAGATCCAGCAGAGATCAACACTATCAGAGACACTGAGACCGGAGGAACTGAAGGAGAGGAAAAGAGAGTCATTAGTGTGAGTGAACGCATCAGTCTGATCTCCAACAGAAGACAGAGATCAGGTCAGTAAACACACACATATATCATCAGTGCTGTGGTACCTGCACATGTGTGACAGAGTGTGTTGATGTCCAGATGTGTGGTCTGGTTGCTGATGGGATTGTTCAGCACACAGCTGTAGGTGTTTTTATCCTGATATTCCACCTCCAGAGGTAGAGAGAGACTGATGCTGAGATCACACACACTGATGCTGGACAATACACTGATTCCTTTGTACCAGGAGAGAGTCGCATCACACACTTTCAACACTGATGAACACACTAATGAACAATTTGATGATGAAGATGATGATGAACATTGTGAATTACTGATGACTGGAACAGCAGAACAAAGAAACTCATACAGGTTTGGAACAACTTGAGGGTGAGTAAATGATGACAGAATTTTCATTTTTGGGTGAACTATCCCTTTAAGAGCCAAAGGAGGGTCGTAACAAAATTATGGAATTTTGACAAAAAGTCACAATTTCAACTTTGTAAGTGATATTTTCAACTTTAAGTAATGACTTTGACTTTTTAATATCAGCATTTTGATTTAGCATGTCATAATAAACAAAAAAATTGTCACAATTATTAATTAACAGACCATGATTTTTTTTTTCTTGTGTGGTGGAAATGTGCTTCCATATTATACATAAGAAACACAAACGCACACTGATCTACATCTGAAATAAAAAAAAATACTCAACAAAATAACAATGTATTGTCTCACCGATTCCTGTGTGTTTCTTTTGTCGAATGTCATCTTGGCGTAAGTGATCTCTTCTGAACAAGTCTCAACTGTTTGAACAATAATAGATGCATTAAAACCTGCAAAATTCAGTCTTACAAAGATGGTTCTTCGCAATATTTATGTTATTATTAGGGCTTTCAAACTTAAAGAAATAAATAACACTGCCGATTTTAAAAATGGCATTAACTTTTACCACACACAAAAAGTTCTTAAACAAATACATTTGTCATATTTAGAGAGACATTTACACATAAATCAAACTAATTGGGTTGTTTAGTCTTTTACATTATTTGTGTTTAATCAGCTTTTAGGCTCAACAAGCACAACAAAAGTCATCATTCATTTAGATTTTAATTTGAGCACCAGCTGCATGAAAGTTTTTTTTTTTTTTTTTTTTGTAAAAATTTCTGTTTATGAATTTTCAGTGTGTGTGCGAGTGAGACGTGTAAAGAGCGATGTTGAGTACCATTATATACAATAGACACAAATTCCGAAATGAGTGTATTCTACAGAAAATAACTACACATATTAGTTTGGTTTCAAATAAAGGTTAACTACAAAATTATGAGAATCATTTTATTAAATGATAAAATAGGGCTATCAGTTGGCTTGTTTAAAGCATATTTCCAAAGTATTATTTGTTATAATACTTGTTTAAAAGCTGTATATGTAACACTTGCCTTTGTCAATTTTTCTACATTTCCTGCAGATCCAGAAGATCCCAAATCCAGCAACAATCATCAGAGATCCAGCAGAGATCAACACTATAAGAGACACTGGAGAGTGTGAAGAAGACTGTGTGTCCAGCTCTGTAATGATAAAGAAAGAAGTGAACGCATCAGTCTGATCTACAACAGAAGACAGAGATCAGGTCAGTAAATACACACATATATCATCAGTGCTGTGGTACCTGCACATGTGTGACAGAGTGTGTTGATGTCCAGATGTGTGGTCTGGTTGCTGATGGGATTGTTCAGCACACAGCTGTAGGTGTTTTTATCCTGATATTCCACCTCCAGAGGTAGAGAGAGACTGATGCTGAGATCACACACACTGATGCTGGACAATACACTGATTCCTGCGTACCAGGAGAGAGTCGCATCACACACATTCAACACTGATGAACACACCAATGAACAATTCTGGTGTAATGATGATGATGAAGAACATTTTCTGATGATGACAGGAACAGGCAGACGAGCTGGAAAACATCAGAGAATGAGCAGAAATATGAACACAACAATCAGTGTATTTTAGGTGTTGTGAGTGAATAGTAATACATTTTGTGTTGAGTGAGTGTTTAGTGTGTTCATGGTCACTAAATGTGTCTGTAATCTCAAACTATAAAATGATTAAACATTTGAATATGTAAATAGAATATATGAACGTTTTGGACAATTGATCTCTACTCACCATAGACAGAAACATTGAATGTTTTTGATGATTTTTCCGCTCTAGTTATCTGTAGTTGATAAACTCCAGTATGTTCAGTTGTGGTGTTCATGATGGTCAGAGATCCAGTTTGATCGTCCAGCTTCAGTCTGTCTCTGAATCTCTCAGTGCCATTTTTTGTGTAGAAGATTTTCTTCTTTTTTTTAATTTTAGCTAAAAGATAGTTTTCATCTCCAAATGTCCACAGTATATCTTCATCTTCACGTATTTCAGTATCATCAGTGTTTAGAGTGACAGAATCTCCCTCCATCACTGACAATGATTCACCAAACACACCTGATGAACAAACAAATGGCAACACTTTATTTCAATAATCCACTTAGAAGTGATATCTAACTAACTGTCATTAGAGTAATAGTAGACTGGCTGCTCTGTATCTGCTAACACTTTATTTTGATGCTCCTCAACAGATATTCTGCTGACTATAAGTAATTTGGCAACTAACCATAACAGTCTAATACTCTAATGAGAGTTAGTTGACATGTATTGCAAAGTTATTTATAGTTAGTAGAATGTCTAAAGTGGACTATCAAAATAAAGTGGAACCAAACAAATTCACAGATTAAGGTTTCTGATGGTTTACAAAGCCTGAAATATCAACAGTCTTTACATGTGCTACTGTAAACTTCTAACCGCTACCGTTAAAGAGAGATTTTCTGAATCAAGCAGTGAAACATTACAGCAGTGCTTACAGGTTGCTAGGAAATATATTTACAGTATCAATTAATGGACTAATATGGCAGCATCATTTGTGAAAAAAAGGAGAGATAATAGCTTAATGCTACTAATCTTATGCAATTATTATTAATATTATTATTATTATTTGTATTAATACTTTTAAAAATGCACATTTTTAACAAGCAAATTATTCAACAAGCCGTAATACTTTGGATTGTCGTACTAAATATTACAGGCTATTTAATATAGTAAAAAACATAAATGCATTAATTCCAGATATGAACTCAAAGCGGACAGGTTTCCAAAAAACAACAACAATTTTTCCCATCATATATGAGTTTACTTTTAAGATTAACTTTGACCCTGTTCTTTAATGTAAAGGAACGCAATTCAGGCTCAAAATTATGGTTTAAATGTAAATCTGATTATTTCACAGTTTAAAGTTTGGCACAAGAGATTTATTAGTTAAACCTTAATTTAATATGGTGCAACACATCCTCAAACTTTAAATTGTTTTAAAATGATCTGCTGTTGAGGAATATCAATGTAAAGTTACATATTTATTAAAAACAAATACATGATAATTATTGCAGATTGAACATGCAAGTTAATTGTGCATATATGTGACCCTGCACCACTAAACCAGTCATAAGTCGCACGGGTATATTTGTGGCAATTGTTGCATCTCTGTCTTAATCAAATAAACACACGGACACAATCTTTTGATTCTCAACCTCCTCCCCTCTGCTTCTTTTACTCAATGTTTTACACTTACTTTTCTTTCCCGGCAACAGCGCCTTCTAGTGACAACTGCTTGCAACAACGCCAGTAATACTGATACATTACATCCCCCCTTTTCTTAGATATAAAATCATATCACTTAACTGAACACGTTTAAGACTAAATTCTATACTAACTCACTGAACATATTTTGAACCCCTTCTTTTTTTTTCAAAACAATTCTCAACATATTTATATACTTCACTTGCCATTTTCCCCAGGTTTCTGGGATTAGATCAAACACTCTAACCTCTATGGCATTTATTCCTTTCAGTCTACGACATAATCAGACAACTTCTCAGGCAATCGTCTGGTCCTTTGGGGTCTATCCGGTTTCGGTGTGTTTGGGAAATCAGCCTGGGAACTTTGATCATGAGAATTAGAGTCAGGACAATAGCTGTTTGTGTTCTGATCTGTCTGTTCACATCCAGCTCCTACGTCGGCCGTTTTGTCGGTGTTGAATCTTTTAACATGAGTGGTGTTTCGCGTGTATCTCGCACCAGTGAGTGATTCCACAGTCACCTGATTTCCAGTTTTGCTCACGACCTGGTGTGGGATTGGATTGAATGGGGTTGTGAATTTATCCTTCTTCTCTTGTTGCACAAGCACTGTGACGCCGACATTTACTTTTGAGTACTCTGCCCCTCGACGATCATCTGCATACTTCTTTGCTTTTGCTTTTTGTTCTGCATCCCTATCGCATACTTGCTGATCTTTGCATGCCTCTGAAAGGTTGGGCAACTTCCCTCGAATCTTTCTGTTAAAAAGCAATTCGGCTGGGCTTTTTCCTGTCGTGGTATGTTCTATACTCCTATACACAGTGACATATTTCCTCAGCTCTTTTTTCCAGTCTAGTCCCTCAGCCTGTGCAATTCGAATTCTTTTCATTAAAGAGGAGTTTTGGCGTTCCACCTCCCCATTAGCCTGAGCCCATTTGGGAGTAGTTTTCACATGTTCAATGCCATTGTTCTCACAAAACGCACCAAACTGTTCAGATTTGAACTGAGGTCCTTGATCTGACCTACATGTAACAGGTAAGCCATGTCTACTAAATATAGACTCCAGGCTGTCTATAATTTTTTTCTGATATTGTTGACATCAATACATCATATTCGTAGTAGCGACTATAATAATCCACCACGACAAGTATGGAGTGACCAGTTGGGAGTGGTCCAAACAGATCTATGGCCACATCCTGCCAGGGTCCATCTGGTAGTGGCGTTGGTCTTAGTGGTTCAGGTGCGTCCGGCCTGGATACCACCTGGCACCCGTGACATGATTTGCAGTACTTCTCTGCGGCTTTATCCATACCCGGCCACCACACTTTGGACCGGAGATGCTGTTTAGTGCCCACAATTCCTAAATGTCCTTCGTGCGCTAGAGCTAATGCCCTGAGTTGTAACGCTTTTGGTACCACTATCCGTGTTCCACGGAGGACCAAATGGCCAATACAGCACAACTCGTTAGCTATTGGCGCATATGCTTTACAATTCTCAAAATGTCCACTGTTAACTGCAAAACGCACCTCTTTCAACTCCATGTCGCTCTCAGAGGCTCTCTCGACTTCTCTGGTGGTTAAAGCATTAGGAGTTGCACTCACTGCAATGAATCTGACGTATTCCTCTGAATTATGGATGTGTCTCTCAGTTTTTGCTGTTTCCCCCAGCAGTCTTAACAGCGGATCTGCAATGTTCTGCCTGCCAGGTAAGTACGTGACCCTGAAATTGTATGGCTGTAATCGGAGTACCCATCGTTCTATACGTGCACAGGGTTTAGAGCGGGGTCTGTATATGGCCTCTAGCGGTTTGTGGTCAGTGACCAGCTCAAATTCTCTGCCATAAATGTAAGCGTGTAGTCTCTCACATGCCCACACGAGAGCCAGTGCCTCCTTTTCTGTCTGTGAATATCTACGTTCGCAGTCCGTTAAGCAGCGACTCACATAGCATATTGGCACGGTCTCCCCTTTTTGGATCTGAACTAATACAGCTCCCAGCCCCACTGGGCTCGCATCCGCGATCACTTTGGTTGGTGCGCATTTATCAAAATAGGCTAACGTGCTTGCTCTGGCCAATTCTTCTTTTAGCGCCTTGAACGATTGTCTTTGTTCTGGCCCAAACTCAAAGCATGTCCCCTTTTTGGTCAAGCGTCTTAGTGGTTCTGACAATGTTGCAAACTGCGGGATGAATCTGCTGCTGTAACCCACCAGACCTAGGAAACTCCTAACCTCTGAAGACGTCTTTGGTTCTCTTGCCTCCCTTACAGCTCGCACTCTTTCTTCTGTTGGGCCGATTCCTTTCTCAGACAAAATAATTCCCATGAATATCAGTTTGCTCATGTTGAACTGGCACTTCTCAGCGTTTAATGTCAATCCCCGTTCGCTCAGCCTTTTAATGACCGCATGTAAACGTTGATCGTGCGTTTCTTTGTCACAAGCATGAACAATGACATCATCTGAGATATTTTCTACACCCTCAATTCCTGCTAAGGCTTTGGCAATCTCGTGTTGATACTGTTCGTTGGCGGAGGATACACCAAAGATCAGCCTTTTATAACGATATACGCCATTATGCACCGCAAATGTAGTGATCTCTCTTGATTCAGGGCTGAGCTCCAGCTGGTGGTAACCCCACTTTAAATCCAGCTTGCTGAATATAGTTGAGCCATTGACGCCTTGGAGAATTTCATCCACTGTCGGGATGGGGTAACGCTCCCTCACTATAGCACGGTTAGCCTGCCTCATGTCCAGACACAATCTTATCTCTGAGTTAGCCTTTGGCACAATGACTACAGGATTCACCCATGGTGTGGGACCGCTGACGGGTTCAATGATGTCCATGTCCATTAGCTCCTTTATGCTCTGTTCTACTGCTCTTCTGAGATTAAATGGAATGCGTCTGAGTGGCTGTGCTACAGGTTTTACACTCTGGTCTATGTGTAAGGTAACTTGGTTGGTGTTTAACTTGCCAACCCCACTGAACACTTCTGGATATTTTTGTTGCAGTGCTTGCTTTATTTCCATCACAGCAGAGATGTCAGCTATTTTCAACACTCCCAGCTTAATAGCAGTCTCTCTTCCCAAAAGTGGTTCTCCTTTCCCTCTTATCACAATGAATTCAGCCTGCTCCGTTTTATTGGATATATTCACCTCACATTTGAATGCACCCTTGACTGTTAGAGGTTGGTTGGAAGAGTATGTGTATAGCTTTCTGTCAGCTTCAGGTACGTATGACTTGCATTTAATTTTACTCTGTTTGAGATCCTCCCAGGTATCTTCATCAATTACATTATTTGTGGCACCTGAGTCGATTAACAGTGTTAGTTTTACTCCGCCCACAAGGAAAGTCAACCTCTCTGACATTGTATTCTCTTGGACAGCAAATGCATAATCAGCTTCCTCCACATTATTTACACGATTCTTTTTTTGGTGTTTCGTGCGACACATCTTGGAAAAATGGTCTTTTCCGTTGCATTTATGACATACTTGACCCCGTGCTGGACATATTTGGTCTCTGGCTAAATGGTCCTTGTGTCCACATCTGAAACATTTCCTTTCTACTTTTTCATCTGTTCTCTCTGCAGGTCTGTTTCTGGTGTATCCTTTCTCTTTTTTGTCTCTTTTTTGCCCAATTCGATTAACTGCACCTGTTTCAGGTTTCAACGACATCACTGACATCTGCTCTTCAATTCTCTCACACTGTGACGCTAATTCCACTGAACGAGCGAGCGTTAGACTCGGACCTTCCTCTAATAATTTCCGACGAACATAATCTGACATGCATTTGCTGAGAATAGCATCTCTTATCTGATTGTCTGTGTCTGTTTGAAACCCACAGTCTTTTGCAGCTTGCCGCAGGCGAGTAGCAAATTGTTGTATCGTCTCACCTGTTTTCTGAGTCAACATGTGAAAAGCTTGTCGGGCGAACGCTGCGTTGACTTGAGGCACGAAATAAGAATTCAAAGCGGTCACTGCGGCGTCATAGTCAGTTACCTCCCCCGTGTTTTCCAGAGTTGAAAATACATCTTGTACATCTGGTCCCGCGAGGTGTAGCATTAAAGCTCTCCTCCGTTGTTTAGTCGCGTCCGTCACATCCCCTGTGATGATGAGTCCTTTCCCATCTGCATACAATTCGAAAGACTTTAGCCATCGCGTCCATCTCGGTCCTAGCGTGGCTGGGTCCGAAAAACATTCAAAGTTCTGGATCCCGCTTTTCTCTGTCATTGTTTCGGTTCACAATTTTAGATGTACTGTTTTTTTATAGTTTATCCTCGTCGCCAGTGTTGCATCTCTGTCTTAATCAAATAAACACACGGACACAATCTTTTGATTCTCAACCTCCTCCCCTCTGCTTCTTTTACTCAATGTTTTACACTTACTTTTCTTTCCCGGCAACAGCGCCTTCTAGTGACAACTGCTTGCAACAACGCCAGTAATACTGATACATTACAGCAATGGCCAACAATAGGTTGTGTGGATCAAAATTATTGATTTTTTTTTATGCCAAAAATCATTAGGATATTAAGTAAAGATCATGTTTCATGAAGATATTTAGTAAATTTCCTACTGTAAATATATAAAAAATATTTTTGTGAGTGAATGCAGCACAATCGCAAACATAAATGGACAACTTTAAAGGCAATTTCTCAATGTTACGATTTTTTTGCACCCTCAAATTACAGATGTTCAAATAGTTGTATCACTGCCAAATATTGTCCTATCCTAACAAACCATACATCAATGCAAAGATTATTTATTCAGCTTTCAGTTGATGTATGAATATCAATTATAAAAAAGTGACCCATGTGACTGGTTTTGTGGTCCAGGGTCACATATACACTTCTGATGTGAACCCATTAAAAATGTATTCGAAGATTAAGAAAACAGATTTACAGAAAATATCAGAAATTTACATTGTCTCTAGAGATTTCCATTAATTGCCATGCCTTTCACCATTGTATTTCAGTTTAAAATTATGAACAGAGATTGAATTCAAAGTTAGTAGATTTCCTAATATTCGTGATTCGTCTGGTACATAACAGCAGATGAAAATAATTTCATTTGAACAGTAGAGCAGCTTTATTACTCTAATATGGGAAAAGAAAATGTTTTTATAACTTACCGATTAGACTCAAGCAGCACAAACAGAACAAAACTAACATGTGAAACATTTCCTTCAGTTGTTCAGTGCTAAACATATAGTAAAACTGCCTGCTAAACATACAGCAGAAGTGTTGATGTGGTGTGTGAATCCTCCCACGACACAGTTTGACCCTCCTAGTTTCACAACCCTGAATTTGCATGATGTACTATTATAGTTTATCTCAACTTTAACTGTTCCCTTTCGTAAAGGGAACTCCCGCTGCATCGATACTCGATACTTTGGGGAATGCCCTCGGCATGACGCGTCTGAAGTCTGTAATGGAACTATTCCAATCTTGATTGGTGCTCGTCACTCGTGACGTTGCATGTGACGGTGATCCGGAAGCTATAAAAGGGCAACGGAACATAGCCGTATCAGCTTTCTGTCTTCAGCAAGCGTTCTGTGTGACTGTATTGTCTTATTTGGTGTTGTTTGTCTATCTCAATATATATATGGCGAATATAGAGAAACGACTCAGGCGGTGTGCGTCCCCTTGCTCGCGCTATTTGAGCGAGGGTGACACGCACTCGTTTTGTGTTGTTTGTCTGGGAGTGGAGCATGCACGGGCAGTGCTCGAGGGCGCTGTCTGTGCAAACTGTTTTCAGCTATCTATGAGAGAGCTCCGCTCCCGTTTGAGCTTGTTCGATCAATCAGATCAGGCTCGCGTTTCCAGTGCATCAGGCCCCGCGTCTGTTGAGGCAGCGCGCCGCTTGTATGCATGGGATTCGCACGTGGAGCTGGCAGATAACACTGAGACGGTTGCGACCCTTTCTCAGTGTTTATTAACCAGCTCCACTGGTCTCGCGCACGGTTCGGAAGCCCGCGCTGCGGCTTCTTCCGACCGTGTTAAAGACACAGCGTTTGATTTATCTGGCTCCGAGGGGTTAGATATTATCAACACTGAATCACATAAATATGGGGATTCGCCACCCCATATTCCCGTTATTGAGGAATTGCTGGAGGTTGTGACCAGGGCAGTGGTTAAATTAAACATTGAATGGCCATATAATAAGCAGGAAGCGACTAAGAAAAATAAAATGGATGAGCGCTTCCTGCAGACCCAGTCACAATCTTTGTGTCAGAGCCTTCCCTTTTTCACTGATCTTCATACTGAGGTATCGAGATCGTGGGAAAATCCAGGTTCATCTCAATTATTTTCCCCCCATGTATATATTTACTCATCTATCAGGGAATCTAATGAGAATGGTTATGGGGTGATGCCTCGGGTTGAGGAATATTTTGCGAAATATTTTCTCCCTGACGTTGCGTCACCCCTGATAGATCAGACACCTCCCTCCAAATCTCGTACATCGAATTTGTTAGGGAAAGCTTATATGGCGGTGGGTCGAGCCGGTGCATGCCTACACACGATGGGGTTATTACAGGCATACCAGGCTGACCTCCTCAAAGAGGTGGATGATAACTGGGAGGTCTCACTCAACGGTATTACTGAATTTCGTAGAGTAGCTGACTTATCTCTCCGTATTATTAAGGAGACGGCTCGTGCTATTGGCCGTTCTATGGCAGCAATAGTCGTCACAGAGAGACATTTATGGCTTAATCGCTTGGGGATCGAGGAGAAGGACAGGGCTTTCCTTCTCGATGCCCCCCTTTCACCTTCTGGCCTCTTTGGCGACGCGGCGAGAACCGTTGTCGAAAGGTTTCAGGAGGCAGAGCGACAATCAGCTATCCCCAGTTGTCAATCTAGGTCTCATGGGGTTGCTGCCAGGGGGCAGCCTCAGGGGACAGCCGCCAGTTCAACATATTTTGAGAAGGTTTCCTCTCGTGCCCCCCCGTATAAGGCTTGGGGCCAGAAGAGACATTCTTGTATGAAGCCCTCTATATCGAGGACAGGTCTGAGGACTGTCTCTCGGGCTAAGATGGCTTCAACTAAGAGGTCTTGTCGTAACACGCAGACCCTTATGGCCGTTCCCCCAGGAGAGCGAGTACAGGAGTCTCGCCCCCTTATACAGCCCTTAGGAAATCGATGTTTACTTCCCGCCGCCGATGGCGCTTCGGGACACATCGGCTTCCAGCGAACACAAATCGCAGTATCTGCCCGGAAACGTTGCGGCCCTGTCGAGTTCGCCGCCTCTCAGGAGGTCTGTAGAGAGCATATTTCGGTTAGTTCCTGCCAGTTAGCTGCTTCAGGTCACCGAAACCATTTGAAAATTTTTAGCCAAGGCCAGTCTCGAGGGACTGGTCCCCATAATAGCATATTTAGACACCCCGAGGGGTCTTCAAAATATAGCCTGGAGGGTCCTGCTTACAGCGGAGCTAATATAAAAATATTATCTACTAAGGGTGGTTCACATGTCTGCCAGCCCCGAGCAGGGTTGGTTCTTGGAACAGGAAGTCAAGTCTCTCTTAACAAAGGAAACCTCAAGGTGAGCTCTTCCTCGGTTTCGGGAGCCCGGGTTCTACAGCCGGTACTTCATAGTTCCTGTGAGGGAAGGGGAGTAAGGCCTTGTTTCGGATCTCAGGGTAATGGATCAACCTCCGAGGGGGTTCAGATTCAAGATTCCGACTGTCAGTCAGACCAGCTCCGAGGACTGGTCTGTCGTGATAGATCCACAAGGCCCTTAACTCCTCATTCCCTTCTAACCCCATCACGGGAAGTTTCCGAGATCTGCTTTTGGGGGAAAAGCACATCAGTTCCGGATTCTTCCATTCGGCCTAGTATTGTATCCCCGCACCTCCTCGGAATGCATGGTCACTGTCCTAGCTCCATGGAGTCTTCAGGGCATCCTCATTCCTGTCCATTGACTACTAGAGCACACGGTTCAACACCGAGGTGTTGTTTCGAGTCTCGTGAGGTGCTAGGGAATATGGCTCAGAGTCTAGGAAAAATCACCAGTGCCTCTTCAGAGAAACCGATTCCTGGGGGCGGTGTAGGTTATAGTCATGATGCAGGCACAATTGTCTCCAGCTCAGACACTCATCTTCCTTACCATAGTCATGAATATCAAGCTAGGCCAGGCCACCACTACGTGACCTTATTAAAGAGTGGGCTCGCTGGCAGCAGTGTTCAACATACTATTCTTTGGCCTGCTGTACATGGGGGCCCTGTAGTAGTGGCTCAGGACCAATGGGTTTTCCCCGAGAGGGAACCCACTCCGCATGACCAGAGTTACGCGCACATGCCCTCGTTTTCTGATCATGGGGAGGAAGTTATGGTTCCTGCTCCTAGTACCTGTGTTGGAAACACAGGGTCTGAGGAAACTTCAGAGAGACCATTAGGTTCTATTTTTGACAGACACTATGTCGATGGTCTCTCTGATCAAAGAGGGGGCAGTCATCCTGTCGAGGCAGGGGCTGCAGCCCGGGGATTTCGAACTCCACCCCAAGTTGGCTTTAGCCGGGATGGAGGTCGGTTTGTCAGAGGTGCTCCTGTTTCCCCTTTATGTGGACGGCCACCTTCTGCGCCACCTCTCCCATGCTCTTCCAGCTCTGCTGGGTTTGGATATCATGATACAGACATGGTTGAGGCCATGTCTGTGTATACTTTCCCCGATTGTTCTGCCCCCGGGGGTTCTAGAGTACAAGAGGGTTCAGCAGTACGGGATCAGCTTACTCTTAGTGGCCCTGTACTGACAGGCCCAAATATGGCTTCCAAACATCTGGGCCCTTCTGGCAGGCCTTCCGCGGTGAATCCGGATCAGGATGGTCCTCCCTCTTCAGCCCAAGGTCATGATATTTCACCCTTGGCGGTAGCCCAGGAAGCTACTGGATTGGCCCCTGAGGGGGACCAATTCATAAATTCTGGTCTCTCAACCGAGGTTGTTGAGACCATTGTAAACTCTAGAGCCCCCTCCACGAGGAAACTTTATGCATTTAAATGGAAAATTTTTATTTTATGGTGCAGAGAACATCAGTTGGACCCAGTTAACTGCCCAGTGGCTTCAGTACTGGAGTTCCTCCAGAATCGTTTCTCTGACGGGCTCTCCCCGTCCACGCTTAAGGTCTATGTGGCGGCTATATCAGCCTTCCACACGCCTTTAGGGGTGGGCACGCTGGGGACACACCCACTCATAATTCGTTTCCTTCGTGGAGCCAGGAGGATGAGGCCTGCTATCCAGCCTAGGGTCCCCACGTGGGACCTGGCAGTGGTCCTCGAAGGTTTATCCCTGGCACCCTTCGAACCCCTGGATAAGGTGTCTGAGAAATTTTTATCCTTTAAGGTAGCCTTCCTGCTCGCTATTACTTCCCTGAAACGAGTTGGCGACCTGCAGGCGCTATCTGTGGCTCCCTCTTGCCTCGAGTTCTCTCCTGGCAGAGTGAGAGCCATTCTCCACCCTAGACCTGGCTACGTGCCTAAGGTGCCCACAAATGTGGCACGGTCTATAATCCTTCCGGCCTTTCATCCTCCACCGCATGTGTCGGCTGATCAAGCTAAGTTACACTTGTTATGCCCGGTCCGAGCTCTTGAGGCCTATGTACATAGGACCTCGGGCTGGAGGAAGTCGGACCAGCTGTTTGTGTGTTTTGGGTTATCCAAGAAGGGCTCCCCGGTCTCCAAGCAGACTATTAGCAAGTGGATAGTAGAGGCTATTTCTTCAGCTTACGAGGTGCGCAATCTGCCTTCACCTCTCCTGATAAAAGCTCACTCAACCAGAGGAGTGGCATCCTCTAGAGCCTTGCTAGCAGGGGTTTCTCTTCAAGAGGTCTGTGATGCCGCTGGCTGGGCCTCCCCACACACCTTCATCAAACATTACAGTCTGGATCTGTCCTCTACACCAGGTTCACAAGTTCTCATGTCTTGAGTGTGCCAGATTGCTTCACACCAGGGCAGGGTCTCTCAGTGTGGCGGCGTGGGTATTCGTTCCCCAAAGTATCGAGTATCGATGCAGCGGGAGTTCCCTTTACGAAAGGGAACGTCTCGGGTTACGTATGTAACCCTCGTTCCCTGAGTAGGGAACGAGACGCTGCATCTCTCGGCCACACTTTTCGTGCTCCTGAGAACGACTTGCTTCGACCCTTTAAAAGCTGATACGGCTATGTTCCGTTGCCCTTTTATAGCTTCCGGATCACCGTCACATGCAACGTCACGAGTGACGAGCACCAATCAAGATTGGAATAGTTCCATTACAGACTTCAGACGCGTCATGCCGAGGGCATTCCCCAAAGTATCGAGTATCGATGCAGCGTCTCGTTCCCTACTCAGGGAACGAGGGTTACATACGTAACCCGAGACGTTCTTAATAGTTAATATATTCCTTATTTTTGTCATTTAACTTGCTTTTTGTAAGGTACATAGGCTTTCAAATGGTACCTTATTTAGGGGGTGCATATTAGTATTGTAAATGTATGTACATAAAGTGTACATGTTACTGCCGAAATGGAACATTGGGGCTTTCGCACCGGTAGTTCTAGAAACTAGCCATCAGGGTGAGAACTAAATGTTTTCGAAAGCTAGGGCCATTTTCCTGGTTGAATTTGCATCGCCATTAGGAACTCTGAATGCATTTTACCTATTGGGTCACCAAAATCTATAAATGTCTCCTTTGATAAAGTATAGAAATATAGTATAGACATACATTTTATCTTTATTAGAAAGATTTTTGTTTTTTTCAGTTGACACCACCTACTTTGTCATGTCCCTTCTGAAAGTGTACTTGTGATATGAATACTAAAATTAGAAAAAAGTCCATACATTTTGCCCTTCCCATGAATATCTGTCTGTGCTTTTTTGCTGGTAATGTTTTGTTTTTCTGTTTTTTGTTTTAAATTTATAATTATTAATTAAAATCGCATTATTTAGTTCTGTACCTCAGTAACCCCTCAACCCCGTTACACAAATCATTCTCCCCCCATAAAAATAATGACATTTCCCTTTCAAGAGGTTTTTAAAAAGCAGTGCAGCTGCACAGCAGACACCTAGCTGAGCACCTAGAGCGGTCATTGGCTGTGCTGCAACAACTTCACGAACCTATGGCGAGGCAGCTCATGCACGCAAACCAATCAGGCCGCTTCGCGCCCTGGCGTGTCATAGCCCGCCAGAATGGGCATGGCTTATAGCTATATAAGGCCCCATTTTCGCCATAAAAACAGATTTAATCTCTTCAGCAAGTCTCCACTTCGCTGACTTCCGTATTAGAAACCTTCTTCGCCGCCTCGAACAAGCACCTGCAAAGCAGTCTGAGGATGCCGGCTCCTGTTTCAACTCGACGCCACCTTCAGCCCGCTGTTCTGCCGTGCCATTTGGCGCGCTGTATCCTTTTACATGTGTTGGAGAATTTCCTTTGCCTCATATAAAAGTCTGTATTGCTGTGTCTCAGTCAGAAACCAGGTTAAATCAGGATAAATCAGGTTAAATCAGGTCAAAGGGTCTGTGAGGATGGAAAAGTACCTAACTAGCTCAGAGAGAAGATGTGTATAGTTAGTTGATAAGATGGTACTAAAAATGTTAATTAAAAATTATGGATTGCACTAGAACACTTCAGGTGCAGAAAATCATGTTACCTGAGATTTTTTTTAAAATGATTTAAAAAAGATTTTTCCACCTATTAAAAGATGTATCCGGGAAAGATGATTCTAACGGTAGCGAGATCTGGAGGTGGAGCAAAGAGAGAAAGATTGCTGATTGGCTACCTAGTGATAAGAAACTGTATAAGACCTGAAGTTCGACCATTGCAAGTCAGATGAACAGCTGCATCTCACTTTGTTGCTTGGTACACAGCTCGGAACTTGCCCCCCTTATTATGTGAAGTACAGAAAATTATCTCCTTTTTACAAGAGCTCTTTAAACGCGGGGCGTTCCCCGTCCATGCTCAAAGTATATATAGCGGCAATAGCAGCATTTCACACTCATGTGGCTGGGCAATCACTGGGAAGAAGGGACCTGGTCGTGCGCTTCCTCAAAGGGGCCAGAAGGCTAAACCCACCTCGACCCCCCTCCGTGCCTGTCTGGGACCTCTCCATGGTCCTGGAGGCCATGACCTGACCTGAAGCCTCTTTCACTCAAAACTGCTCTCTTGCTGGCACTAGCGTCAGTCAAGTGAGTATGTGATTTACAAGCGCTTTCAGTAAGTGCTTCCTGCCTTGAATTCGGGCCTAACAACTCCAGAGTTCCTAAAGTTCTCCACTCCGTTTAGAGCACAGGCAATTTCACTGCCAGCTCTTCCCTCGTCAGAGGATGAAAGGGATGTGAATTTGCTCTGCCCTGTCAGGGCCATTAGAGTTTATTTTGAGCGTTCTGCCCCATTCAGTCAGTCAGAACAGCTCTTCGTGTGTTTTGGCGGCCGCTCCAAAAGACTCGCGGTCACAAAGCAGAGATTATCATGCTGGATAGTGGACGCTATCTTGCTGGCTTATGAGTCAAAGGGCCTCCAGTGTCCCATAAGCGTCAGAGCTCATTCCACGAGAGGTATGGCCTCATCTTGGGCATGGTCGAGGGGTATACCAATTGAAGATATCTGTGCAGCGGCCGGCTGAGTCTCGCTGTCCACATTTATGATATTATAACATGGAAGTTCCCGCTTTGCAAGCAAAGATTCTTTCAATATAATAAGTGTTAAGCACATAACTATAAGGCCAATGCATATATCTGGTCCTAGTTCATACATATTAAAACAAACAGGTTTCGTGGAATGACCAAATCGTACTGGTTTCGTGGAAAGACCAAATCGTACCGGTTTCGTGGAAAGACCAATTCGTACTGGTTTCGTGGAATGACTCCTTTATTATACAGTCTGTTTAACAGCCCTGTCTAATACGTTATTAGATAGAACTGTTATACAAAGAAAGTAGACAGTATATGAAAAGTCTTAGCATTTGCTGTGTGGTTGATATCCAGTGGCGCTAACTGATCATGTTTCGTTTGGTCTCCTCAAAGTTGCGTTGGATTTCCTCCTTAGTTATAAGGTTGAGAGGGCGAGAGGGCGATTTATCACTGTTTTCCATGTTCATAGAGTTAGTTAGTGTTGTAAATATATAGGCTATAAACTGTGGCTGCATCCGAAAACCTAGACAGTGACTTGTTGCCTCCCTGGCCTGTCAGACTATGACTTAGCATACAGCGTTTACACATAAAGATACCTCACCAACTGATTTCAGAAAGACTTCTGAGGCAGCTTAACGATTTAATGATTGATGACAAAATAGAGAGAGCTTTGGTGACAAAAAATTGAGCGTCCGCGTCAGTTCTGGCAGGCCAGGTAGTCAAGACGCTGCTAATGCTGTTTGCTAACAACACTGTCCCGTCAGCTGATCTGCTCCAGCTGAGCTGTATTAGCTCGTTAACTCCCCTCGCTGCTCAATGGCCAAAGCTCAAACAAGGCGCCCTATTTAAAGCACATTCAGTTTGCTCATACATGCTTGCTGCTCGCTTCTGCTGATCTGTACGCTGGTAAAAGCTGTTTAATTCCTTCATCTAGCTGTTTCTCAGAAGGTGGCTTAGTCATCTCTTCATAGCGCTTACACTGTAGTCTGTCAAAACAGTTCAAAGTCAGATAATTCTAGGTAACAGCATGTTTTAGCTATTGCAGTCTTGAATAATCATTTCAGTTATTAATTAATAATTTTTACCATAATATAAATTGCTAAATTAGGCTGGCTCAGACGACACCGTTCGAGACACTCAGTTTCTGTTTTGGGGGGGCTAGCTCATCTAGTCAAAATAATGTGAGAGCCCTTATGCTGCTGCTGCATCCCCTCATGTTGATAATGCTGTCCCTATATGCAGCTGCTATCTCCTCATACTGCTGCTGTCCCCTGACTTCTGCTAATTCATGAATGGTCAGGGGACTCATCTGATCAGAACATACTGCTGCTGCTGTCCCCTGATTCTGCTATCTCATGGGTGGTCAGGACTCATCTGATTATAACATATTGCAAATTATCCGTATATATTCGTAGATTACTAAGCATATAAATTGTTCAAATAAAATCATCCTCTGTATCTCAGAGGATTGCCAGGTGTGGTTTTGTTTGGGGGGATATTTTAGCTCTCACAGTCCTAAACTGTGTGAGCGTTCCCTAATGCTGCTGCTGCTGTCCTCTGACTCTCTGCTATTTCATGGTGCTCATGAAAGGTCAGAGGACTCCCTGAACAGAGCCATACCGCCAAATTTCAATTCAAGAACATCAACTTGTTTGCAATCTACTCTATAAAAATTCTTTATTTTTATTGTCTGTGTGTTCTTGACTTAATGGACCTGACAGAAATTGAGCGTCCGCGTCAGTTCTGGCAGGCCAGGTAGTCAAGACGCTGCTAATGCTGTTTGCTAACAACACTGTCCCGTCAGCTGATCTGCTCCAGCTGAGCTGTATTAGCTCGTTAACTCCCCTCGCTGCTCAATGGCCAAAGCTCAAACAAGGCGCCCTATTTAAAGCACATTCAGTTTGCTCATACATGCTTGCTGCTCGCTTCTGCTGCCCGCCACCTCCCCAGCTCCTCCTTATGCATAACGTGGCATTTGCGTTATGTCATGTTGCCTGCTCTGTTCACAGGGGGGATATTTTAGCTCTCACAGTCCTAAACTGTGTGAGCGTTCCCTAATGCTGCTGCTGCTGTCCTCTGACTCTCTGCTATTTCATGGTGCTCATGAAAGGTCAGAGGACTCCCTGAACAGAGCCATACCGCCAAATTTCAATTCAAGAACATCAACTTGTTTGCAATCTACTCTATAAAAATTCTTTATTTTTATTGTCTGTGTGTTCTTGACTTAATGGACCTGACAGAAATATATATATTTAATTACTACAATACGAACTTCCCGCTAGAAATGTCATCAAAAGAGGGAAAAGTTGGTCAAAATCACTTCACACACAAACTGACCTCTGACCTCAAATTTCAAACGCCATCTTTATTTTTCAGGGATTGGAATGCACAGGATTGTGGGATTTGTTGAGGGAACCAGTGTGATGCTAACTGGACTCATCTCTTCACCACACTGGTTGGCCTACAAGGTGACGTCATACCTTCACCACTCTGTAGCGCTGGTTTTGACCCTAATCTGAAGTAGGAGCTAAATTAGTTCCTCCAAAAGGAGTTCCTAGAACTAAAGTCTTTACCAGTTATTGAGGTGTGAACACACCAAAAACTGGGTACTTCCACCAATAGTTCTAGGAGCTATGAAAAGGTTTCTCTGGTGCAAAAGTCCCTATTAGTACCTTTTGAAAAGATACCTCCTCAGTGACCCCATTTCCAGAAAAGATGGGATATTTGTGAAATGCAGTAAATTCAAGAATATATGATTTTATTAATTCTCTTGAACCTTTAATGTATTTTCAAATTTACATTTTTTTTTTTTTTTAGCTGACGCTTTTATCCAAAGCGACTTACAATTGCTATATACGTCAGAGGTCGCACGCCTCTGGAGCAACTAGGGGTTAAGTGTCTTGCTCAGGGACACATTGGTGTCTCACAGTGGATTCGAACCCGAGTCTCTCACACCAAAGGCATGTGTCTTATCCATTGCGCCACCACCACCCAAATGTTGTGGTGGATAATATATGGCAAATGTTTCCACTGACCAATTTAATTGTATTTGGTAAACATAAACACATTTTGATTTTGATGGCTGTAACACATTCCAAAAAAGTTGGGACAGAGGCAAAATAAAAGTGAAAAGATTACTGTCATGGCTAAATTGCAAAGATGTTTCTAAAAAACGGACATTGAGTTCTCAGTCCCAAAGACGAAAGTGACCGTCCAGACTTTCATCAGAGACAGATGCAAAAGCAAACATCTGGGTGGGTGACTGGCACATTCGTGAAAGTATCATTGACGTGGAGGAGAGGTGTTGGTATTGCACAGAGACACATACAGCCATCAAGATGACATTGTTCCTGGGAAGTCTATGGTTAGACAATCATTCTGCACGTGTTACAACAGAGTGGTTTCTTACACACTCTACACCTGCAGTCCAGGGGCCTCATGTACAAAGACTTGCGTTGAATTCATACTAAAACATTGCGTACGGACAAAGCTGTAAATGTGTGTACGCACAAAAAAACCCAGATGTATGAATCTCTGCGTACGAAGGATCCCACGCATATTCTCTTTGTACATCCCAGTTAACGTAAAATTGAGCGCACATGCACGAGCACAACGCCCCACCCAGTCTCCTCCCTTAATTAAATTAATTTAAATATGGTAATGAGTCCACTTTGGCAAAAGAAAGCAGTAAGAAAATGGTGACAAGAAACGAAACTTTACAGAAAGTGAATTGGAGGTGCTACTATCGGAGGTAGAAACGAAAAAAAAAGTTTTATTTGGAAGTTTGTCCTCCAGAATTAATAACAAAATAAAAAAAATATGAGTGGGAGAGTTTGGCTGATTTCGTCAATGCGGTGGGATCTGAAAGTCGCTCTGTAGAGTAGACTGAGTACAGTTGAGACACATTTTTGCATTTTGATTTTTCATACAAAAATAGACACTGAAAAGTTGAGACACCCATTTTTAATGATGTGAAGGTATTCATTGAACATATAAAAAATAAAGACAAAATAAAGAAAATAACAATTGGGCAACATTTTTGTTTATTCATCCATTTATATTCATTCATTTTATTTAAATTAGCACTGGTTAAAATGTATAAAGCAGGAACAAGATATGTAACAATATTTATTAATAATACACAGTTTAAATTATCACAAATATCACATTTTATTTTCATTTGTGTCCTATGCTGGCTATTACGGCGTTTAAACTGTTATCATAACACTGAACAACTAAACAGTGTGTTTCCTAATAGAACTCTATCGGGGGTACAGTTGTATGTGTGTCTCAATACCCCCCGCTGGCCACCTCGCACATTTCTCTAGATTTTGCAATTACCTTGCATGACACAATATGAAATATGCCAGTTTTTAGGGCACAGAATAACGTTTGTGGTGATACCAGTTATGCTTAACAGTCACATAAGGATAATAAGCTATTTATTGTGGAGGGTGCATGGTAAAGTGAACATATCTTAGAAAAAAAAAAATCCCGATATCTTCGGATCGGAGATGCGTCCGCTGTTCAAATTTCCCACGATCAAAGAGGACACTAATACGCACGTGCACAGCAAAAATCACAACTTGGCTTGCTGCGAACGCAAGTTATTTAAGGTGTCTCAACTGTACACATGTCTCAACTGTACACCGTCTACCCTATGACCTTAAAAAGAAATGGTCTGATATAAAGGTGAAGCTGTCATTGCCATAGACTAAGGGTTGTATCAGTTTGCATAGGCTATGCTTTTATATGTTCTAACTTAATTGCAAAATTTATAGAAGAATATTCCCATAAGGCTCGTGTGACAATATATGACAATTATTTTATAAATAGCAAATTAATAGTAATGCTTCCCACGGTTGGTGGTGCGATATACTTGTAGAACCATTCGTTGTGTAATGTTTGCAACTTCACTTCATTGCCTGTAAGAGTCGCCAATGGACAAAAACAATGAGAAATGTACGTACGCCAGACATGAAATTGGCGTGGAGGAACGCACATTCTCGCGTTAATTTCACTGTTAGTACATCCGACCGTGAGCGTGAAAGCTGGCGTACGCAAAGTGTTTGTGCGTACGCAAGATTGATACATGAGGCCCCAGATCTGTCTATTGCTGATAATATATGGCCCATCATGAAAAGGAGAATTGGTCAATGACGACCACAGACTGTTGAGCGGCTGTCTTAGATCAGGTGAGATTGCTAGAAAGCCTAACTCTAGTGATTTTAAAATGATGTATATTTTGTCTACATTTTTGAGAATGGAAAAACCCAAAGTACATCAAATCGTCTGCCACTTCACAGTGCAGTTTCACTGAAGTTCATCTTCTGAGTCAGACTGAAACTCCTGCGGTTGGTTTTCTACAGAAATGTGGTTTTGTCTGTTGGTGGACAAACATCTTGCAGGTGAGAGTGTGTTTTCAGTGCATGAGTGTTTAGTTTGTAGGTGAAGAGCTTCTTCCTGTCCTGATACTATCAGATTTTTTAAAACTCTATAATCTAGTGGAGAAAAAACAAACAAGATGAGCAACTGTTTGACACAGAGGGAGAGAAACAATAACACAATTATCATATTTAACTGTTCAAAAGATTAGAATGTGTTTCTTTTTCTTTTCTTTTTTTCAAATTGGTTGGTTGGAAGGAGAAATTTGATACATTATGATTCCAGTCATTTTTCTTACCCACAATCTTTATGTAGAAAAACAACTATTTCACAGTTTTAAGTGCTTCAGTGTTTCTGTCATTAGTGAGTATAATTTAGTAATTCACAACATTTTCCTTTGAGGATGTTAAAATACAGTTTAATATTTAGTTAAATCGACCCAATAAATGAAAACATCAGCTCTGACTCGGTATTAAAATATAACTGAGATGATCTCTATCACCTTTACATGCACATCAAGTGACACAATTTTCACATTATGTCACATGACTCTTGATCTTAAAGTAACCTGTTACATTGTGCTGTAATTCAAAACCCACCAGATGGCGCCACTCAATATGGAGAATGAATTTGAGATGACGTGACAGTAAATACAGTCAATAATAATTGTATCCATTTATCATTACAGCTTCAGGTCTGTCTTTAGTTCCTATAGCAGGAATTATGATGTTGTTCTGCTGACTGCTGATGTTATTTACTATAAAAGTAGTAACTCTATGAGAAAATGTATTTTTATTCTAATAGACTAAAGTAATTTGAGTTTGTTATTATTATTATTATTATTATAAACAGGCATCATGAGGAAGCGCAGTGATCAGTTACATGTATTATTTATTTAGTTTATTAGTAATGGGAGAAACGAAGCTTTTCGAAACCTGAATCAATTGAACCAATTGCTTCGGAAAAATTATTCACTGTTTTGAATCGCTCGAATCTCCACACGCTGGCGACCTCTGCTGGTCAGAACTGGGGAAATGCAGCGAAAACTCAGACCAAACATCCATAAAAAAACCTTTTACAAACCCATTGTAAACGTTTTTATTGAATGCGTATTCTATTAAAGGCAATTAACAAATTATATAATAGCATTAAATAAAAAGTGTCTGTAATATGTTTTATTTTATTAAATTGTAGGACTTTTGGTTAATCAGACCAATAAGTGACTTTTAACTACAGCTCTTCCTTTTTATTGTACAAATGTGTAATTAAATGTCTGGAAATTTATGAAATTAATCCGAGATCAGGTAAAAATCATGTGGACAACCACTGGTTCATGGGTTCACAGATATCATCGCCCCCTAGCGGCAAACCATCGACATTTCCGAACAGTTATGATGTAACGGAACCTCTTCTACTGAAATCATGTGACTTTGGCTTTCTGATTTTTTCGAAATAAATTATTAAAACATATTTCAAAAGTGCTCATCATTATTTCATGTTTGTTCTTCAGCTCATCCTCTGTGAGACTAGCAGCTGTATTTATAGCGCACTGTCTCGGGTAAAAGTAGCACTGTTAGTAGAGAGATGTGATTTTTTGCTTTAGAGGATTTTCTATTTATTTAAACAGGTGTAGACCAAGTGATCAAGAACAGTGATTTTATAAATTACTTTTTACTTTTAGAAAGTTTCCATGTGTTCATGTTAAGCTAAATATAAAACATTTAGTTAAGCTTCTGGATGCTGTGTTATTTGTGCACCATTAAATTAAACTAATACACAGCAACAAAATTGCAGACTAAACAATAGTACTTATTATATTGCATGTGGAAAAGAAAAGAAAAGAAAAGAAGAAAGAAAGAAAGAAAAAAAAAACATTAGATGAGTCAGAAGAAAAACATCCTGGCAGAGAAGTTGTATTTGATCACTGTTTTGATCAATTTTCATACACGACCTCCTCTGATTTCTGCAAGAAAAAATATACAATCAATCAATATACAGTCATTTTAACTGATTGTAGCCTATGACCTAACCTGGGTATCGCCCATCATTTGCATAAGTTTGATCTCTTTGTCACGGAGTGACAAATGGGAACCATAATAAATGGAACGAGTTCCCTTGGGGAAACAGTGAACAGGGTTCCGGTGGCCTGTCATGGCCGCCCGTGTTGATGACATAGACAGTATAAGAAATGGACAGAGTCATCTCATTGGAACTCAATTGAGGCAAGTGAAGCCCATTTTCAGCGATTTTTTAGGACTTCCGTTCCTGACGCGCAGACTCAAACTGAGCTTGATGACGTAGATGTGACGTGAGCAACCCGTCTGTCTTCTAGTGGCTGTGGCAAGAGAAATCTGAATCATTCCCTTCTGAATCTTGCAGAGACGGAGATCGTGAGTAGGAGGTGTCCATGAGCTAAGAGCAGGAGAAACTTTTGCTAGGTATTCTGATTAATTATTTTGTCATTTTGCCTCCACGTCTCCCCGATTGCCCGCGAGCTTCTCCTCCCGTCAATACGGTAATCTCTCTACTGTGCGACAGAGAGTTGCGTGGTTATGACGCAATCGTGAGCCTACTTTTACAAAAACTGTTTTTACGGGGCCATAACGTAAGCTACAAGGTAATGGAGCATTTTATACATTGTCGTGTTTCTTTAGAAATAAATAATGGACAAATGGAGTCTTCAAACGCCTCAGATGTAAAGTTATTCGCTGTCAAAGTGACGCCAAAATGAATGGGAGTCAATGGGATGCTAACAGCAGGTGAAGTTCTGCTACAAGATGGTGGCACGCGGCCGGCTTCAACTTCCGGTCGACTTCCTTCCCGCTTGGTTGATGAGCGACAGCTGCAGTGAATTATGAAGTGGCTATTTCAACGTTCGGCGTGCAGCGTTCAGTGTTTCACGCCGCCTTCACACTGGCAGTTGAAATCAGCTCCGTAATACGCAATACGCCCCCAGCGGACGTCGTACTACACCGTTGAAAAGATTCGGAAGCGAGTAGAACAAAAATGGCGGAGAGATTAACGGTTGATTTTGTCAGTGTCAGAATGTCCAATTCTGTATGATCTCTCTGATGAGGGTTATAGAGACATTAATCGGAAGGCTGCTGCGTGGAGGAAAGTTCCCCAGGACGTTGATATGTCAGGTCGGCTAAATGTGATATAGTGGTATATAGGGCTTTTAATGTTATTAACTGCCCTAATAACGTTAGAAAAACATGAAAATAAAAAAATGACATGACAACTTATCGTTATAAAATCATTATTTATTTTATTAAAAGTTGAGAATTCAATTTTGTTTATCAATACCATAGCAACGCTAACTTCCGCTGGAATTGTCGGATAGGAACCGTCCGTAGCCTTTCGCAAGAGTTCAATTTTTTGAACGCATCCGGATGACCAACGGACACGATTTTTTTCGCACCGCACTCGTTCGGACCCGGTTCGCACCCATTCGCATGCGGTCTGCGAATCTCCATAGGAAATGAATGACTTCCGGTCGTTTCGTAGCCGTATCGGAGCTGATTTCAACTGCCAGTGTGAAGGCGGCGTCAGTGTGTGGAGCGGTGGGGCGGTACGGAGGCAGCGGGCAGCTGGCGAGCTCGGCCTCGGCCGAAGCGGAGGAGAGTGGCATTATGAAAAGATGCTCTGTTGGGCGGCGGTCTGGTGTTCAGTGTGCACGGCGGCTTGAGAAGAGAGAAGCGGCAGTTTGAAGAGGAGAGGTGCAGACAAGCAAAGCGGACTTGATCAAAATTGAGGTACGAGAAGACGAGAGGCAGAGGCGGCAGTTTGGAGGCGCGAGTGTGCTTTGAATTACGGATTGTTGATCGAACTTGGTGTCTCCCTTTGAACGTATCACCAGACCATAGTGGGTCTGCCGGCCCCACGAGTGGAGGTGAAGGTACCCTTTTCACTTTTAAGTGGTGTGTCATTGCAGTGTCTGACGATTGAAGTGAGCACGTGTGAAGATTTAAAGTGGTTTGATACATGCACGAGTATTTGAAAGCTTGATGTTACCAGCACTCTAAATCTCGGTCGGAGATCGTCCAGCCCGGTGGGGGACCAAGAATTAATGTGAACCAAGAGAAACTGCTATCCGTCGCTGCATTCTGCCATTGCTGCCCTGTGGTAAGACTCAGTTGTAACTGCTGGATTCTGTACGCACTGTTGTTCTATGAACGGAGAGAGAGATCCTGATATCCGCCGCTGCATTCTGCCATTGCTACCCTGTGGTAAGAAGACTGTTGGATTCTGTACGCACTGTTGTTCTATGAACAGAGAGAGAGATCCTGATGTCCGCCGCTGCATTCTGCCATTGCCGTCCTGTGGGAAGAAAACTCAGTTGTTAACTGCTGGATTCTGAACTGACCAATGCTGTTCTGTGCACATAGAGAAGTTGCTAACCGCCACTGCTATCTGCCATCACTGTTGCTTAGAAGAAGGCATTCGTCTCTCATCTCTTCTCTCTCCCCTGTATTGCTCCGAGCAAGGAAGAGACCAACTGGTGGCCGATTGGAGTCTTCCTCCACGGAAGCCCTGCTTAGACGAGTGGCCTTTCCGAAGAGTTCTGTGGCAGTGACATTCCTTTAAAGTGTTTTTTTTTTAAAATATATTTAATAAAAATAATCAAGCTTTTACATCAAATTGTTGTCTGCCTCTTAGTGTGGTACCTTGGTGTAGCTCCTCCGGAGTGGTGGTTGTCCTCGGCCCTAGACATCGGTCACATCTTGTTGATCACTGTCCCGTATCGGCAGAAGTCATCAGCCTATCCAAATGAATGATGTTCGATCGCTTTGTCACTGATAATCACACTCTTGTAACTAGTAGGCTTATTCAGAGCTTTGCATCTATAAGAATCTTATTTACTAATAAATCTGCAACACTTATGTGTGGTGAAAGGATAGGTTACTTTGCGATTTTGTAAAAAAAAAAAACTTAATCTGACCCAATTGCACTGTGTGCCATTCACCATGTAGAAAATAATACTTGTGAATAAGTGACTGATTTCAGCCCAGTTACTAATGTTGGGGGCGGGACTTCAGATTCTAGAGAGCATTTGATAGGACAGGAAATCTGATGTGAAGCTGAAGTGCAGAATGATGTCTTCAAAAATCATTGATTAATACTGGCAGAAGTGAGAGATGGAAAGTTTTGAACTTATATCATCTAAATCTGAATCTTGTCATTGTTTTGGAGGACACTAGCTTTAAAGAGTTAGTTCACCCCACAAATGACAATTAGAAGAATTTTTTTTTTTTTTGGTAACCAGACAGTTGATGGACCCCATTATAGACTTCCATTATAGCATAAAATAAAAATACTATGGAAGTTAATGGGGACCAGAAACTGTTTAGTTATTGTTCCAACATTCTTCAAAATATATATTTTTGTGTTCAACAGAAGAAATAAAGTCATACAGGTTTAGAACAATTTGAAGGTGAGTAAATTATGACAGAATTTTCATTTTTGTGTGAACTAACCCTTTAACATATTCATACCAAAAGTCAAAAACTTCAAGGAATAACAAGATCCTTTTGTGATTTCTACTTGTGATTTTGCACATGCAGCAAAGTCAGATTGATTATAGGGTATTGCAACGTTATCTCATGATCAATTTGTAAGAACTCATAAAAGGTGGCTAATTCGTACGAATGAGATCAGGTTGGGTATATTGATGATGGATGCCATCAAACCGCATAAGGATGACTTTTTGGCGGGTTTATATATATAGTAGGCTACCATAAAATTAATATATGTATAGCCTAAGGTGGGGGGGTGTGTGTGTTTTTATTTTATATAGGCTACAATTGTCGTTGTTTTATTTCCATGCCATCGTTCCTGCGTAGGCCTACATGTTTAAGCATATTTCCAAGTGGCAAATAAAACAGCACAATTAAATAAGGAGGAGCGACTTAGGCAGCTCTTCCTCATCAAGTCTCCCCGACCACGACAAACACGAAAGCTACCGTTGACCGTTACAATCAGACCAACGATGGAAATAAACGTTCTTCCAGGAAACACAAGGTGGTGGTAGGCAGACACTGGCAGTTATAGTTCACTTTACAAAATATGCAGTTAAAGTGAATGGTGACTGACTAATCTAATAACAGTGCGGTGAGTAAATTTAAGCCTTTTTTGTTGGATGAACTAATCATTGAATATAATCATATTTTATTGTTATTGAGAAAAAATACAGTTTATCTGTTTACTGACCGTCTGATGCATATTGATTTCAAAAATTCAAACAGACAACAACTTATTGCAACAAAGTCATGAATGGTCTTAGCTTTTTTCGTCTTTTTGGTTTACATGCAGAATCATTCATGTCTTTCTCCTGGGTCAGAACTGCATAAACAATAACATAATGCATACAAGTTAAAAACAACATTCAATCTATTGAAATTGGCCTTATAAAAGATAAATATTTCAACATATGCATTAATTGTTTGATCTCATTACCTAATTTTTTCCTGCAGATACAGAAGATCCCAATGACTGCAGCTACAATCAACAGAGATCCAGCAGCAGCAGCAGAGATCAACACTATCAGAGACACTGACACTGGAGGAACTGAAGAAGAGAGTCATTAGTGTGAGTGAATCTGTATATACACACATACACTCACCTAAAGGATTATTAGGAACACCCAGAGCCATAGAGAGAGAGAGTTGCGACACTCCCATAGACCTCCGTTGTAAATAATGGCGGCGCTTTTAACCGCCTACTTCCGGGATATGAAGATCGGAATTGTTCCAAACACTGTCATTTGGGCGTTGGACACCATTCACTTACATTGCTGCGCGTCGAGTTGTTCCAGAGTTAAGTTGCCGAAATATCGACCTCTTTTGAATTGTCAACTGTCTATATTGTATCAGAGGCCCTTTGCGATGCTTATACTGGTCTTCATTTGTACATGCACAGCGTAATTATTTATATTTTATGTTGGTTGTTTCAACCAATTTTCAAGCACTGCCTGCTAGTTTACGTTAGTTAGCTAGCGCGACTTCGTCAGCTAAGAGTTCGGTAATGAATCGCTACCACCTTTATAGCAACTTTTATTTAATTTAATTTTTTGGGATATACTAACTTTTCATTATGTTATTATTGTCTTGAGGGAAGCGGCTTGTGAGAACAATGCTGGACCTTTAGGATTGTTATGACCATCACCAGTCCTGTCTGTTTCATGGATCACCTGCCCCTGGTTTTTGTTTTTCTTGTTCACACACACAAGCACACATTTTTGTTGTCTGTCATTGTTTAATAAAAAATATTTTATTTGAAAACCTTCATTTGTATCAGCCATGCTTAAATTCGTTTTTAATCTGTTATAGTTTTGATAATGTGTATGGCCTTAATCTTAAAATAATATTCTTAGTCTTAACATGATCATGTTTCACGTTATGGTCCTGGGGATGACCACTTTCATCAGAAGAAGTGAGCTAGCTTCTAAGCGAATTCTGAACGGACCGCCACGGCAGAACTCTTTGCGTGATCACGAAGGTAGGCTAATGGCTGAATCAAAATTTATAAGCAAAATCACGGGAATCAATAGCCTAATACAGCCCAGTTGTGCTAAAATAAATATCATGAGACGTCCATCATCAGATGAATGATATGGAAAAGTTAAGTTAGAGCCGCTAAAGCCAGTGCTACTACCCATGCGAACATGAACACTAAGCTTTTCCCTCCAAAAATATAGCTTAAAACTTATCTCCAAATGCAAAACTGACATTAACAAAATGCAATAATGCAATAACAGCTGAAAAAGTACTTGGGTGTGTGTTTTATTTTATATTTACCGTTCAATAATGCAATCGCTGCTGTCTGTCCCATAGAAGAACATGACAGCCAGCGTATGTTTTGGAACTATTGGGGCTTACATGAACCACGTGACAGCCATAGCGGCGACATCAAAGAGTGTCGCAACTCTCTCTCTCTATGGCTCTGGGAACACCATACTAATACTGTGTTTGACCTCCTTTCGCCTTTAGAACTGCCTTAATTCTACGTGGCATTGATTCAACAAAGTGCTGAAAGCATTCTTTAGAAATGTTGGCCCATATTGATAGGATAGCATCTTGCAGTTGATGGAGATTTGTGGGATGCACATCCAGGGCACAAAGCTCCCGTTCCACCACATCCCAAAGATGCTCTATTGGGTTGAGATCTGGTGACTGTGGGGGCCATTTTAGTACAGTGAACTCATTGTCATGTTCAAGAAACCAATTTGAAATGATTCGAGCTTTGTGACATGGTGCATTATCCTGCTGGAAGTAGCCATCAGAGGATGGGTACATGGTGGTCATAAAGGGATGGACATGGTCAGAAACAATGCTCAGGTAGGCCGTGGCATTTAAACGATGCCCAATTGGCACTAAGGGGCCTAAAGTGTGCCAAGAAAACATCCCCCACACCATTACACCACCACCACCAGCCTGCACAGTGGTAACAAGGCATGATGGATCCATGTTCTCATTCTGTTTACGCCAAATTCTGACTCTACCATCTGAATGTCTCAACAGAAATCGAGACTCATCAGACCAGGCAACATTTTTCCAGTCTTCAACTGTCCAATTTTGGTGAGCTCATGCAAATTGTAGCCTCTTTTTCCTATTTGTAGTGGAGATGAGTGGTACCTGGTGGGGTCTTCTGCTGTTGTAGCCCATCCGCCTCAAGGTTGTGCGTGTTGTGGCTTCACAAATGCTTTGCTGCATAACTCGGTTGTAAAGAGTGGTTATTTCAGTCAAAGTTGCTCTTCTATCAGCCCGTCTGGCACCAACAACCATGACACGCTCAAAATTGCTTAAATCACCTTTCTTTCCCATTCTGACATTCAGTTTGGAGTTCAGGAGATTGTCTTGACCAGGAACACACCCCTAAATGCATTGAAGCAACTGCCATGTAATTGGTTGATTAGATAATTGCATTAATGAGAAATTGAACAGGTGTTCCTAATAATCCTTTAGATGAGTGTATATCATCAGTGCTGTGGTACCTGCACATGTGTGACAGAGTGTGTTGATGTCCAGATGTGTGGTCTGGTTGCTGATGGGATTGTTCAGCACACAGCTGTAGGTGTTTTTATCCTGATATTCCACTTCCAGAGGTAGAGAGAGACTGATGCTGAGATCACACACACTGATGCTGGACAATACACTGATTCCTTTGTACCAGGAGAGAGTCGCATCACACACATTCAACACTGATGAACACACCAATGAACAATTTGATGATGATGAAGAACAGTTTCTACTAAAGACAGGAACAGGCAGACGAGCTGAGAAAGAGATACATTTGAATAGTTCAGAAAGTGTTTACTGAAGTGTCAGTCGATCAGTGAGTGTCTCATATGATCTTCATTCCTCTGCATGTATTTTTAAAAGGTTATTATTTACACATATGGAGAAATATCATTGAGCAATATATGCTTAATTGAAATTATAGTCATTATAATTCTATGTAATTCCATTATAGTCATAGTTATTAGTCATTTTTATAATTAAGATATTTTAAAGCTAAAAACAGATGAAACAAACATTAAACTCACAATAGACAGTGAGACTGAAACTCTTTCTCACACTGTTGATCTGCAGTTGATAAACTCCAGTATGTTCAGTTCTGGTGTTTGTGATGGTCAGAGATCCAGTTTGATGATTCACCTTCAGTCTGTCTCTGAATCTCCCATCAGGGTCATTATTTGCTGAGAAGATTCTAGCACCTTTTCTGATTTCAACTATAATAAAATTTTCTCTAAAGCTCCACACTATCTCGTTGTCTAGATGTATTTCAGTAAGATCGGTGTTTAGAGTGACAGAATCTCCCTCCATCACTGACACTGAATCACCAAACACACCTGATGAACATGAGGTTTACACAGATTAAATAGAATTGAAGAACAGCAGCAGAAACAAAGTACAAGTTTAAATATGCAAGATATATATTCAAAACTTTAGAAAAGTATTTCTGAATTTCCACACCATTTGTAGTTATAATTACTGTAGAAGTATTTAAAAATGATTTAAATCATGTTTTAGAAATTGCTTGGGGAAAACTTGCATTTGTAATCATTGAAATGAAGATTTCTAAAAAAAGAGAGATTTGAACACAGACGGAAACAATCTAATTTGAACCGGAGCAGTTCAATAACACAAATATATGTATAACTTACTGATCAGGCTCCACCAGCACAAACAGAACAAAAGAAACACATGAAACATTTTCAGCTGTTCAGTGAAACTTCTGATCTAATAAAACTACAACTGAACAAAGGAAACACAACAGAAGTAATGTGGTTTGTGAATCCACCCCCAACAGCGTCTGACCCATAATGCACACGCTCATGCACATGTTATAGTTATGCAATATAAGAATGTTCTTCTGCCTCTTAGTAAGACTATCTTAATGGTGGACAACACTTTATTTTTTATCATTTAACATTGATAGTTGTTAAAAGCTAGTTGCCTGACTGTGATAAATAGCTAAAAGTTGAAGAATATTGTCTAAATTTTGGATAAACTACATTAATGGTAAAATGGAGCCTAACTCCACTGATTTCAAAAGATTGTGTATAAATATTCAGTTCTCAATTTTAGTTTATGGAAAAGGTACAAAGTTAAAACCATGATCTTATAGAACCATTTCTGAGTCAAACTAAAACCAGGGGCCTGTACCATGAAGCCGGTTTAGGTGGCTAGCCAGCTATGTTTCAGTTTAGTTTCTGCCAACCCTGGGTTTTAGGTACTATGAAAGTAGCTTGGCTTGAATCGGTGTTCGTTGCCATGGTATCTTACGCTGCACGGCTAACCTGCTCCGGGGCAGGTTATGTTTTGGATTCAAGATCTCAGACTGAAGTTTGACCAATCAGCTGAGAGCAAAGAAACATATAGGTGACGTAACTTATTCCCAGTGTCTGTTGCAATGACTTCACCTTTTCTTCCAAATCCTGTGACATCTCAGCGCAAATTGTTTGACGAGCACTTCGTAGAGAAAGAGTTTTTAGCCAGACAAAATCACCTTGCCTTTCCTGATAGTTACTTGTATGAAAGATACAGATTTTCCGCGGAAGGAATGTCTTATCTTTGCGAACTTCTTGAGCCGCACATAAAGAATTTAACACGTCGAATTCATGCACTTACTGTACCGCAAATATTTTTTTTTTGTTGCAAGTGGTACATTCTTGTACGGTGGGTGACGCACAGAAGCTCGGGGAAAACACAGTTTGTCGAACCATTCGTAAGGTGGTCCTCGCTCGCAGGAGTACATGAATAGTTTCATTAATAGTGTTCCCCGGCCGGACATTTATCGGCCATGTCCATAAAAGAGGGCTTTTATAAAATTGCCGGTAAGATATATTGATAGGGTGACATCACATGAACACATTTTATTTTATTTTTTCAAAAAGCAAATTGCACAAATGTACTATACAATATAATACATGTTAAGAATTATTTTAAATCTTTATTATTATTCTGTTAATCTTATGATAGGATTCCCTTTCTTAGTAGTACAAATACGTTCTATATTTATGTAAAATTATGTGTAGCCTATGTGTAATATAGCCTATAGCCTATTTTTATAATATATAAAAATGTGCATGTATCATTTTTTATATATTATAATAATAGGCTATAGGCTATATTACACATATAGGCTACACATACATAATTTTACATAAATATAGAACGTATTTGTTTAACTTACACATTAACAATCAGCAATCTTTCTCCAACAGTCTTCTGTTGCTTTGGCAGCAGAGACCGTATTGTTTCGAGCTTGAAATACATATTTAAATTAATCGTAATTCTGAATGATTATCTCTTGCTCCTCCGCGGGAAAATATATCGCTCACGCTCTACCCGCGATTGGTTGTTTAGCGTCGACGTCACTCTTTTATGTGCACGCGCGCGTGGAGTAATCATAGCTTTAGGATCAAAGCCTGAGTTGACAGAGAAAGTTGATGAGCTGCATCATGGTACCAATAAAGCCTGATTGCATCGGTTTGGTTTTGTCAACTCAAAACTAATCCTGTAACCCCGAGTTTGTTCAGCTACCTTCATGGTACAGGCCCCAGGGCCTGAAGTTAACTTTTTTGACCACCTGCCACAGTAACTTTTTACCAGCCAGTTTTTTTTTTTTTTTTTGCCTCATAAAGGTGAAAAATAGAAATCACACAAACATTGTTCTTTAACTTGTAAGAATACACATTTAAGTGCTGTCAAGTTATTAACGAAATCATTATAAGTAATAATAGCTCTAAGACTATAATTTTTTAAAATCTTTTTATTCATTGATTTGCTGTGTCACAGACATAGTCATATGTCATATTCATATATAGGCTACTGACTGCTGCTAATCTGAGTCCACAAAAAAGGAGCAGATGCACTCCTCTTCCTCCACCTCTGCTGCAGCTGCATCTTCCATGAGGTCTGGTCTCCTTGACATGTCCCCACCACTTTTTGCCAGGGTCGATATTGTCCCCACCACTTTTTAAAACATCTCGCGGCACGAATGTACTAATTCTACAAGTCATAAACATCTCCAGTTAACTGGCAGAGCATTCATTTCGTTCGTTTTTTAAATAAGAGGCGATCTAGCTAGCGCTAAAATGTGTTTTTTTAAATCAAGTGATCAACGTGCTCGTTGCCGCTGCGATCAGAGGCGCATGCACGCACACACACACGTACACACACACACCGTGCTAACTCAACAGATATAGACCTAGCTCGAATGTAAACAAATCACACACGGCTGTGTTGATGGCTGATTTAGTCAGTAGACAGTTCCTGGCAACTGTTAATTAGCTACAGCCTTCAGGAACAGTTAAGCAGAACTAAATTAATATTAATCTTACTGGTAAAGTTACCGGGTACCGGACATTTTCTCACTGGTTCCCAGCTCCCATCATACACAAGCACACACATCTGTGTAACTGTCATTGTACCGTAACCAACGTGAGCTTTGCTTTATCTCGTCTCATCCCATCTACTCGCACATCCAAAACGTCGTGTTTTTCGTCGCGGACTTAAACATCGCGGACAAAAAAAAAAAAAAAAAAAAAAAAACACAGACGCAAAAACAACAACTAATGAATCACTCAATTCTCATTGGCTACCCGCCAATGTGGCAGGTAGATTGACAGTTTTACCCGCCAATTGCAAAATTCACCCGCATTTGGCGCGTGGTCGGGTGTTAATTTCAGGCCCTGTTGCTAACGCTTCAATATTTTATTGAATATAAGTGAGCTATGCTCATATTCTGATTTTAAAATGTAATTATTGTGGCAACTCCTGAAATGGGTCATCCCATTGATATTACCAGAGCATTGAGCAGTTGAAGTAAATAAAAAAACTCGGCTCATAACATGGACACGTTATTGCTTGGACGGAGCAAGAACAATGTAAGTGTCTTGAAAACATTAACACAGTTCAACTGAAAGGTAAAGCTCTTTAACAATACAGTTAAACTAAATGTATGAAGCAAACTTTGTACAAAGCTGAAAAACCCAACAATACAGTGAAATAAGATCGCATGATTTGTCTGTCAATCAGATGCATGTAAAACCAATAGTAGGCTCCCAGCACATGTTCGGTAGAACGAAAATAAAAGAGCATTTAATTTAACGTTAACCATACCCCACTTATTTTTTTTTTTTTTTTTTTTACTGGCACTTTTTTATTCATATCTCTCTTTTTTTATAAGACCTTTCACTTAACCTCCTTTGCTTTCAATTATGAAATTATTCAAATAAAAACATTCAAATTATCTTACCTGGACTTACTTTTAAAGATTAGTAATAAAACATTTTCTCTTGACAACAGGGAAAGCTAGTATGTTTGCTTAGCATACCGTCAAAAACTACAATTTATGAGTTATCATGTTTTGCTTCAAAAATCAAAATGACTTGAAATTACTTCTGTGGTTTCATGTGTGAGAATATATTATTTTATAAATTTTTATAATACAGGCTATGTTGATTAGCATTGCATTAATGGGTTAGTTCACCCAAAAATGAAAATTAGCCCATGATTTACTCACACATAATTAATATAAATGTCCTGGCTCCTCCAAGTTTTATGATGGCAGTGAATGGCTGGAAAAAATGTAAAACCCCAAAAAGTGCATCCATTCATGATAAAAAAAAATACTCCACATTGCTCCAGTGGGTTAATAAAGGCCTTCGGAAGGGAAGCCATGTTTTTTTTTAAAATACCCATATTTATAACTTTATAATCTAAAATAAATAGATTCCGCCAGACGATCGTACGCATACTAAGCAAATTGACTTGCACCACAAGAGTAACCTGTGACACATGTATGATGTAGAATGTAGGAGTATCGTAAGCTTAGACGCCTCTCGTGGTTTAAACAAATAGGGCTGTGCAACAAACTGAAGCTCCTTTTCTATAATATATATGTTGTGCGTCGAGTCAGGGGTTAGTCTTCCACCGTAAATCGATGCGTATGGTCAGTCGTCTGGCTGAAGCTAGTTATTTTAGATTATAAAGTTATAAATATGGGTATTTTCCTTACACAAACACATGGCTTCACTTCAGAAGGCCTTTATTAACCCCCTGGAGTAAAAGTGGAGCACTTTTATCATGGATGGGTGCACTTTTTTGTGCTTCAAATTTTCTCTAGCCATTCACTGCCATTATAAAGCTTGAAAGAGCCAGGACATGTTTTAATATAACTCTGATTGTATTCATCTGAAAGAAGAATGTCATATACACCTAGGATGGCTTGAGGGTGAATAAATCAGGGGCTAATTTTCCTTTTTTGGTGAACTATCCCTTTCAAGACATACATCATTCTTATGAAAATACCTAAGATCTCGCTATCATGTGTTTGTCTTCATGTTTCTTCAGTCGTCTCTATTTGCATTGTAATGGGAGATTTTTGATTTTCATTACTTACTTTGATTTTCATTAACATACACAGGATTGACTTTTATGTGTGCTGCTGACCATGTGATATAATGATTGATGTGGAACTTCTGCGAAGCAGGAGAAAGAGGGGGAGAGCTTTGAAGGCTGAAGCCCTGACCCCTAAGGTCAAAGGGTGTCCAATTTAGGACTTGCAGGCTGTAAGTTAAGCTAAACTAAAGTTCAGTGTATAATAGGATCACTGGTGGTGTCTTATCCATCTATGGAGTGTTTAGAGAACCTTGAAGATAACAGTATAAAGACTGGCCTGCCCCTCCCTCCTGGTCGCACTTGTTCCACAGACTGTACTTGACTTCTGTGTGGCAACTGGGCCTTCTTGCAAGAATAAATTACTTTTTAATGATCATTTGATTCCAGACTGTCTCTTACGCCAAAGATGATTGTTTAGTGAATTAAATTGCCACAACAGCATGTTATTATATCCATATAGGCATTTCCTGAAACGTCATAAGTGAATCATTCTATGAATCTCACTTGTGGACTTTCTGTGCGAGGTATCAATCAGTGTGTGTACTGGGCTTCCAGTATGAATGAAACAGAATTGACATGAGAGTGTTTAGCGCTCCATATCGCTATCATCTCCCCATTTTGGGTAAAAATAGAAAAATAATGCTAAAGTACTTTGTAACGTAGTTACTTGAGTAGTTTTTAAGCAAACTACTTATTTACTCTTACTTGAGTCATATTATTTTTCAGTACTTCTACTTGTACTCAAGTAAATTATTACTTAAGTAGCAATACTTTTACTTAAGTACAGTTTTTAGTACTCTTTCCACCACTGTGCCAGTGACATTGACTAAAAGTGTTTTATATTTAATAAAGAAATCAAGTTTTTATCTTCTGTCGTTGTCTCGCCTCGTGGTGTCTCTTGATAGCTCCTCCGGAGTGGTGGTGGCCCTCGGCGGTGACATTTACTCCTTGCATTAAAACATATTCCACATGGTTTCTGGGGCAACATTAGATATGGAAATATGTGGACGTGGTTATTTTACAGTCTAGGTGTGAACACACAAAATACATATTTATAATAGGCATATATGTAAATCTCTCTAAGTAAAGAGTTGAACAGCAAACTCACTCAAATATTTAGATTATTTCCAACGTCATACAGGATAAAACCCACATTAAAAACTTTTCCCGTCTGGTTTGAATGTAGATTCTGGTTTGAGTTGTTTCTTATAAATGAGATCTAATTTATATCTTAATATACATTTTTCTTAAAATAGTGATCTGGACTAAAGTGTAGGGTGTGTGCACTTAATGTGTTTTTTATCATACTCTGTCTTTACCAAGTTCTCTTTAACTTGCATCTCATAAAGGTGTGTGTTTGCTTTAGCTACATAAGGAAATTAAAATATATCTCTCTAAACTTGTATAAACTAAGCACCAATCTCTTTTTTAACTGCATTACAAACCAATAGCTTGTCTAGTAAATAAACGACTTACAGACATGTTTTTAATGTTATTTTAAATTTTCTCTGCACAGTCCATCATCAGTGGCCAAAAGAAATCTCAGTGGCTTGACACTTTTTCCAAAAGCATTTCACCAACAAGTGCCTGTGCCGTTGTACTTTGAAGATCAGGAGCAAATTGATGCAATCTACACTCACCTGACATCAGTTCTGGGCAGCACAAACACAGTGACCAGATCAAATTCACCATGGATGTCCTTTTTAATTTTTTTAATGTTTAATTTTTTTATCAGTGAGCAGGAGCACTTTAACAGGAGGATAGAAAAACAGTTACAGAAAAGTGGCAAGCCATAGTCATCTACGGGAGTCATCATAATAATTCATAAATGGTGTTAATAAATAGTTTTTTTGTGAACAAGTGTATCTTTCTTCTAAATGGCCCATGGAATTTTAGAAAGGGATAAATTGTGTTTGTCTTCATAAAATGCTATGTACTGTAGGACACTGTTTTGTATCTGTATGATGATGACCAGTAGAGAATAGGACAGCAGATATTTCATAGAGGATCCATATGATTACACGGTAGGCCTACTGTATGTCTACTGGGCAAAATATGGTTAATATAAATGTAACTTTATATAAATTCACAACAACATATTTCACTCTGTCTCATGTATAACATATGGTGAATATAACTATTCTACAGTAGGTCAAATAAATTCCAACTATATGTATTTTTTTTTTTTTATTATTCACAAAAACAAATCTTCTGTAGGCTGAGTGAATCCCAACTGAATCTACAGATTTTAATCTGTATAGTGCGGATCTACACTGTAACGTGTATATTTAAATTAACAAAAAAAAAAAAAAAAAATTGGTCAAAGTCTATGGACGGGATTGTTATTAATGTGAAAGAGTATCGATTTAATAATGTTATTTCGCAGCATATCCCCCTACTGGACGCATCAGGAACAACAGGGGCGTAAAACTGTCAGGGGCGTATATCTACCGGTTCCAGGTCTGCCGCCTACTCTCGACTACACTTCAGGTGAGGCAAAGGCGCATCTCAAACAAGCCTGTTAGCTAACTACCTGTCATAACTCAGTATCGCTTTATAGCTACCTGTCCTGTCCTACCTGTTTCTTTGAAACCCGTCATAGCCTACTACACCTATCATTGGCTAATTTTCTTTCCTTGAATAATTTCCTCCTACCCGGGGCTGGAGTTGGAGCCGAGTCGCGAGGAGAGGGGGAAAAGAAACACGTCGAGTTTGTCTGATTTGTCATCACCAAATGTTTTTTGGCAAAACACGAATGAAGTTCTGGCAGCTCTTTAACGTAGCCTCATATGTTGTTTTTGACACAAGATTCGGTGCTTCGATGTCGAACTAACTTTCTCTTTCGAGTCGAATCACATTTGTTTTCACAAAATCTGAATGAATTTTTCAGTGGAAAAGTTCAAATGATTATCTTTATATGGCTCGTATTGTGTTCATTCCTCGTGCTTGGTAAGACATTTGCCTTTTTGTTACAATCTCTCTGACGAATGTGATTTTGTATTGGTTTTGAATATCGGTAGGCCTAATTAATATTAATCGTCAGGGGTCTAAGATTGAGGACTGACGAGTCTGAAATATAGACGTACAATGATCTCTGTGTGCACATGTGTGTTGTGTTGTATGATGTTAAGTTGTTAAAGATCGTCCATGACTGAAACTTGAAACTTTTCATTTTATCTCCAGGTTTGTCTGGCGTTGATACAGAAGTTTCAGCGATGGAGGGAGATTCAGTCACTCTAAACACTGATATTATAAAAACCCAACAAGAAAGAATGAAATGGTATTTTAAAGGGACACGCATCGCTGAAATCAATGGAGATCAGAGTAAGATCTGTGAAGATGATGCATGTTCTGAGAGATTCAGAGACAGACTGAAGCTGGATCATCAGACTGGATCTCTGACCATCATGAACACCAGAAACACAGACTCTGGAGAATATACACTACAGATCATCAGCAGCAGAAGTGAAAAGATCTTTAGCGTTACTGTCAATGGTGAGTGTCATTTAATAAGGTTTATTTTTAGGTTATGTTTAAAAGGTTAGTTCAATTGTCATCATTTAGCCTACTTACCCTCATGTTGTTCTAAAACTCATAAGAATTTAGTTCATCTCTGAAAAACAAGTGCAGATATGTTTAATGAAATGAAGATTTCTGTCCCTCTATTGAATCTAAAAAAATCTATTGTTTTTTTCCTTTTCATGTTTGGTATCATTTTAAATACCTCAGCGCAATTGCTAAAAGGTCTCAATTTCACAGTAGTCAAATATAACATAACGAATATTAAAAATAATGATACCATGGTCTGGGTGAATACCCGATTCTGATTGGCTGCAGGGTGTCCGTTAAAAAGTGATAATGTACACCATCACTGATCAACTGCTGCGGTCGGGTCGCTGTGGCCACGTTGCTTGGCAACGCCTGTATACGGGAGATATTAAATAGTGCGCTCGACTTAATAAATAAAAACCCTCACAATTTTTACTCTAAAACACATTAAAGTATTATTAATTGATTAAATATTTCTTTCTTTCGTAAGTGACCATGGTATAAGCGGGTTAATGCCCTTCGAGGTGTCCATTGTCAGGTATTAATGGACTTCGGCGGAGGCAACGAAGTCCATTAATCAATGGAAGTCCATTAATCAGGCAACGAAGGCGCGTCGGACGGTACACGCCTCGCCGTCGTCCATTAATACCTGATAATGGACACCTCGTCGGGCATTAACCCTTATATAAATTAGAGAGTACAGTTCTCCTGTTCTGGGTGGTGTCCCTTCAAGATGATAATCATTGCTCCTCTCCCCCAAACCTGGTGTGACTCTTTGGGGCACATTAACAGGCCCAACACAATTCCAAAAATATTGGTGTAGTAAATATTTACAACTCCTATTTTGTTCTGGTCTGGGTATTTAATGGAAACTGGCAAACAGTAATTGGGATTCTGTAACAAGAAAACCCCCGCGCAGAACTGTGTCAGTGTCTTGAGTCCTCACACACTGCTGTATGTCTCCCCACTGTATGGATTTCTCACTCTTAGATTCATCTTTGAGCAATGTATTTATTATTTCTGAATTGGCTTCTTATTGTTTAATTGTGTAATTGGAATGATCTTTTTTTTAAGTGGGCCATGCTCAGTTTGTAGCGGACCCCGTCCTAATGTTGGCCAAAATTGGACTGATTATTTTTAAGTTTTATTGAACATCACACATTCATGCAAGTGAACTGACTCCAGGCAAAACACCAGAAAAGACGAATAATAAATTAAGGGTACAAAAAGTGCATTAAACTCATATACACAAATGTATGGCTCTCTGTTGCATACTCACAGAATATGACCACAAAAAAACAAACACTCTAAACTTATACAGTTGATTATGACAGACATAACTTATAGCTACTTTTACCGTCGACTGCTGAACATTGTGCAGAATTGTGTATAGCTGCCTGGTTTAAAAAAAGGTTGGACTCTTCGACTGATGATTCTCACACACTTTATTTGAATGTCCGTCATCACATACGATCACCGTTGGACACCATTGACTCGTTGAGAATCAACGTAAAAGCTTGTACAAAAGAAAACAAAATACCAAAATGAATAAACCTTGAAATAGACATACATCAAAACCACATAAGTAAAGATGAATGACTTAAACATACCTAAGCATTATACAAAACAACCAACAATTAATCTTAATACAAAAAATAAATCAAAACAAAACAAAGATAGTAGGAAGTCTATAACCGTACCTTGTTCTCCATTTAAACCAGGAGCTAAATCCTTTTAAACTCCTTGCAAACCGTAAACCTTTGATACCACAACCATACGTCTGGGTCTCGTTCCATACTGAAATGTTTGGACCATATGCACATTATATCCGCTCACGCGGGCGAACGTCAAAATAAAAGACCTCCGTTACCATAACACAAATGAAACCCAATATAAAAAATAAAAAAAATAGATACCATACAAAAATAAATACATTTAACGACTATATTATTTACATTTCAAAACAGACAATATAACAGTCATTAACATTGTGCACTCTCAATTTTCTAAATAATACTCCCACATACCCCGATATAAGCTGTAAGTAGCTGGTTAAAGCTGGTAATTACATGGTTAATAAATTATGTTTGAACTTATTCTGACCTGCTGCTCATCTATGTATTTTTCATAACGGGTAATATTCATGAGGCTTTTAAAATAATTGGTTGCATGAATTCACAAACATGTATAGAAGTATTCACTTAACCATATAAAATAAAATAAAAACACCTTCCCTTTAAAACCTCACGTATCGGGCTTATGCTACTCTGATTAATGCCTGAACTTCCTATTTTGAGCACTTCTTGCGTAGTTTTTGCCTCTTCTTGATGACTCGCTTAATTTAGTCCTAATTTGTAAGTCGCTTTGGATAAAAGCGTCTGCTAAATGACTAAATGTAAAATGTAAATGTATAGAGAAAGAAAATATGAATCAGGATGTGTTGCATAATAGTTGTAAGATCCACGAGACTCATGTATGTTTATCTGATGAGTAAATGTGTAAATCAATGATGTTCATCTGCTGTTTGTTTGTGCTACATTAACCAAAAAGTGATTTATGATGAACTGTTCGTTTCTTCTTCAGGTGTGTTTGTTGGTTCAGTTGAAGTGTCAGTGATGGAGGGAGATTCAGTCACTCTAAACACTGGTGTTCAAACAAACCAACAAGATGATATTAAATGGTATTTTAATGACATTCTCATCGCTGAAATCACTGGAGATCTCAGTAAGATCTGTACAGATGTTCAGTGTAATGAAGGTACTGAGAGATTCAGAGACAGACTGAAGCTGGATCATCAGACTGGATCTCTGACCATCACAGACACCAGAAACATAGACTCTGGAGAATATAAACTACAGATCAACAGCAGAAGTCCAAATATCTTCAGTGTTACTGTCACTGGTGAGTCATTTAATGCATGTTTAAAAGCATTAATAATATTGAATCACATCATTATTGTTTTTTTTTTTCTGTGTACCTGTATATTAATTCACACTGTCTAAAGAGGATTTCTTCAAAAACACATTTACTGTTAAAGTGGAATTTGTCAATTAAACTACATACATTTATTTTGATTTAAAACTGAATCATTACCACTAATGTGCTGTGAGTTTATAAAATTGCTGCAGTTGTGTTCTAGTAAAAAGTTTCTCATAATAAAATCTCTGACCTTAGATTAGTATTTGATGTAAAATAAGTATGGCTATGTTAGGCACAAAAACTGTTTAAAACAACTTTTTTTTAGATTAAAGTTTAGAAAGGTGACAGATCTAGTTTAATCGGTTTCATTTCCACAGTTCTCTCAGGATATGTAGGTTTTATTTTCCTTCAGCAAGAAAGAACCAGTCTATGGAGGGAGAATGACACTTTAATAGCCAATATTCTGCAGGAAAACCACAGACTTGGCAACAAATCTACAAAAGGACATGAAATCATGAACAATAAAAAAAAAAAAAAAGAGATGACACTAGTAAGAAAGAAGCACAGACTTCTGATATATGTCTATGAGACTGTCTGCGCTGTTTTCACAAAGCATTTTATGTGGCATTATGAATCTTGCCATTTTTAGATTGTTATCAACAGGAAAAATGCATAAAATAGTGCTACTGTTTTGTGTTGAGCAAGCAGTGTTGTGATGCTGCCGTTCTTCAAAATCACACCAGATGGAGCCATTTATCAGTTAAATCAGAGTTAAATCAATATAGTCAGACAAGTGTAAATATGACTCAGAGATATTGATAAATATCGACTGTATTATCATTCACTCTCTAGTCATAATGACTGCCTATCTTTATCTGTTCCAGATTCAGGTCTGTCTCCTCCAGATTTTCTACATTCAGGTGTTCTAGGAGGAATATGTGCTGGTGTTGGTGTTGGTGTTCTGCTTGTTGCTGCAGCTGTATTTGATGGTGTGATTTACTATTGCAGGCTATCGAAGCAGGACAAAATGGTATTACATACCGATTACTTAACAAGATTGAAAATATGAGTTTTAAGTGGGAAAAGACTTGTTAAAATGTTTGAAAATGAATTTTTAGTCTAACTAACGAAAGTAATGTGTGTTTAATTGAGTTTGTTGTTGTTTAAACAGACATCGAGAAGCAGGACCAGTGTGATCAGGTGAGATTCTGTGTGCAGTAAATCTGTCTGCCTGCTAAAAACACTGAGTTTACTACAGATTATATCTGTGAGATCAGTATATGGTGTGTCTGTAACACTGTGTGCATGTTGTGGCTGCAGAAAAAAATAACTGTAATGATAATAATAATTGACTATTTAAGAATTTGTACTTTACTATGAAGAACAGTTACAGTGAGGAAAATAAGTATTTGAACACCCTGCTATTTTGCAAGTTCTCCCACTTGGAAATCATGGAGGGGTCTGAAATTGTCATCGTAGGTGCATGTCCACTGTGAGAGACATAATCTAAAAAAAAAAAAAAATCCAGAAATTACAATGTATGATTTTTTTAACTATTTATTTGTATGATACAGCTGCAAATAAGTATTTGAACACCTGTCTATCAGCTAGAATTCTGACCCTCAAAGACCTGTTAGTCTGCCTTTAAAATGTCCACCTCCACTCCATTTATTATCCTAAATTAGATGCACCTGTTTGAGGTCGTTAGCTGCATAAAGACACCTGTCCACCCCCAGACTGATCTCATGAAATGGCGTATGTATGACACGCCAATTCGTATTTCCATTTTTGGCGTGCTATCAACACGCATAATCGCTTTTCAGCGTGTTTATCAACGCCGTTGACTTAACGTTACATTACTCTCTATATAAATATATATGACTTACCCCAACCCTGTCCCTAAACCTACCCGTCACTGGGGTTAATACCATTTATGAGTCTTCCCCTACCATCCTAGTAAAAAAATATCGCTCCCCAGATGTAGATATACATTTTGCTTCATTTCGCTCGGACATTTAACGGCGTAGACATACACGCGGAATCACTCGGACATTTAACGGCGTAGACATACACGCGGAAGATGACGGCGTTGACATACACGCAGATAGCTCAAAATGCGTATAGATAACACGCCACTTGACTTGAAAGTGGCGTGTATGTTTACGCAAAGTCATGATGTCATGTTGCCACCCCATACAATCAGTAAGAATCCAACTACTAACATGGCCAAGACCAAAGAGCTGTCCAAAGACACTAGAGACAAAATTGTACACCTCCACAAGGCTGGAAAGGGCTACGGGGAAATTGCCAAGCAGCTTGGTGAAAAAAGGTCCACTGTTGGAGCAATCATTAGAAAATGGAAGAAGCTAAACATGACTGTCAATCTCCCTCGGACTGGGGCTCCATGCAAGATCTCACCTCGTGGGGTCTCAATGATCCTAAGAAAGGTGAGAAATCAGCCCAGAACTACACGGGAGGAGCTGGTCAATGACCTGAAAAGAGCTGGGACCACCGTTTCCAAGGTTACTGTTGGTAATACACTAAGACGTCATGGTTTGAAATCATGCATGGCACGGAAGGTTCCCCTGCTTAAACCAGCACATGTCAAGGCCCGTTTTAAGTTTGCCAATGACAATTTGGATGATCCAGAGGAGTCATGGGAGAAAGTCATGTGGTCAGATGAGACCAAAATAGAACTTTTTGGTCATAATTCCACTAAACATGTTTGGAGGAAGAAGAATGATGAGTACCATTCCAAGAACACCATCCCTACTGTGAAGCATGGGGGTGGTAGCATCATGCTTTGGAGGTGTTTTTCTGCACATGGGACCGGGCGACTGCACTGTATTAAGGAGAGGATGACCGGGGCCATGTATTGCGAGATTTTGGGGAACAACCTCCTTCCCTCGGTTAGAGCATTGAAGATGGGTCGAGGCTGGGTCTTCCAACATGACAATGACCCGAAGCACACTGCCAGGATAACCAAGGAGTGGCTCTGTAAGAAGCATATCAAGGTTCTGGCGTGGCCTAGCCAGTCTCCAGACCTAAACCCAATAGAGAATCTTTGGAGGGAGCTCAAACTCCGTGTTTCTCAGCGACAGCCCAGAAACCTGACTGATCTAGAGAAGATCTGTGTGGAGGAGTGGGCCAAAATCCCTCCTTCAGTGTGTGCAAACCTGGTGAAAACTACAGGAAATGTTTGACCTCTGTAATTGCAAACAAAGGCTACTGTACCAAATATTAACATTGATTTTCTCAGGTGTTCAAATACTTATTTGCAGCTGTATCATACAAATAAATAGTTAAAAAATCATACATTGTGATTTCTGGATTTTTTTTTTTTTTAGATTATGTCTCTCACAGTGGACATGCACCTACGATGACAATTTCAGACCCCTCCATGATTTCTAAGTGGGAGAACTTGCAAAATAGCAGGGTGTTCAAATACTTATTTTCCTCACTGTATATAAAAATGTTTATATTATTATTACATAATTATTTATATGATTTATATGATTATTTATTTAACATTCTGTGTATTTAACACCACTTTAGGTGTAATATAAATGTAAACAGTAAGTTGTTTTTTGTCCTGTATTTTATCACTATGTAAGCTGAGGTTCACAGATGAGGCACAAATTACTCCCAAACTAAATAATAAAAATATAAAGCAAAAAGATCTTGCAACTGCATTTAGAAAGTAAGTGTCTTATTAGAACACACCATTTACAATAGTATGATTCTCTAGTCTCTTGTATTTCTCTTGTATTTTTGTGTTACTGAATCATCAACCCTGTTCATTTCTTTTACCATCGGTGAATCTGTTTTCTTACAGAATCATCTAGACGACTCGTCCCTTCATCAGACTGTGCCTCTAATGGGGAATGCTGCCAATGGGATATCCTCTAATCCAACTGAAGCTGCCAAAGAGACATCACTATAACATCATGTTTTTTAAAGCTGCTGTCCGTAACTTTTTTGGGTTGAAAATTATCCAAAATAAATGTTTGAGCAAGTACATAACCAGCCAGTGTTCAAAACTCTCTGCTTGCCTTAGCTCGATTAAAAACGGTAAGCTTGTAATAATGATTTTAATTCCAGTGGTACTGATGGATTTCAGCGGGAAATTCGAGCATGTATTTGCATCATTACGTCACTTCTGTACACATAGAGAAGGAGTTTCGGCTAGTATACCGGTATATAGCTATTGCGTGTGAGGATGATGGAGGTGGAGATTTATAGCCTTTTCTCACAGTACTTGATATAATTAAACTTATTAATTTGATGGCGGATCCAGAAAGGTTCAAACGACAATCACCAGTGACAACTGAGTTTCACCTGTTGTAAAATGAAAAAGACTTTAGACTTCGGATTGGTGAACATTCTTATATTGGTCATGCTTCCAAAAAGTATAATCTGTGATTCTGAATGCCAGTATCCACACCGACGCGGTGACTGACAGCCGTACGGTCTCCTCAAAACATTGTGGTTATCCGCGCTGTGTCCATTTATAACATTATAAATTTAGAATGGGACAGATACATTGTTTGCTGCTGACCGAAAGGAGGAACAACAGACGTAATAGAGCTCCCGCTAAAAGTTTTTAAAACTCCGCCTACGTCATAGCGCAGCGCAAATCGCGTTGTATCTGAAGGGCAACGCAGAACTCAGCGGCAAGCGCCGCGCATACCGCGTCCTGTGTGAAAGGCCCATTAAACAAACAAGCGCCCGCCATTGAGCAACACGAAGTGGAAGACAAACGAGCGCCGAGCTCTTTTCCTTTGGTTGCAAATCATGCCGAAAAACTGTTGTGTTGTTGGTTGCACCAACAACAGCGTAAAAAGGAGTGACCTCTCCTTTTATTTGATTCCTAGCGAGGCAACTGAGCCAGAAAGGAGAGAGAAATGGCTCCAGGTGATTGGAAGAGGTGTTAGTTCACACAGCACAAAGCGTGTGTTTATCTGCCACTGCCTTGTACTTTCTTATTGTATTTTTTTAATTGTCTTTATTGTACAGCACTTTGGTCAACCGTGTTGTTGTATTTAATAGTGCTTTATAAATAAACTGGATTGCATTGGATACTTTTACTTTACTCAAGTAACGTTACATTTTATGATGAATACTTTTTACTTTAGAGCCTGTATCTGTAACGTTACTTTCTACTTCATAAAAATTTTTAAATTGGGTATTTTCTAAGTGACCTCTGGTTTAGACCTAGTTTAGTCCTGATTTATAACTGGTTTAGTCCTGATTTAGTGGTGCACCCATTTAGACCTTGTTTAGATCTGGTTTTAGTCCTGGTTTGATTCAAAGGATTAAAAACAAAATCCTGCACAATAATCTCTTAAGAAATACTTTTTACTTATATTCAATAACTCTGTATCAGAGCCATGAACACTTTAAATAATAAAATAATACTCTATGTAAACAACACCTGAATTACATTTCAACAAATCAAAAAGTGAGGAAGCTCATGGACACTTAATAACATTAAATAACTCTTTATCAGAGCCATGAACATTTAATAACTCTGTATCAGACTAATGTAAACTGAATAACCTGTTCCATTTGTAACTTACTGCTCTATTTGCACTATGTGGTAACTTATGCCCACACTCACATTGCTGCTAATGTATCTGTCACAAAAGCGCTTTACATGAGTGTTTTATTACATTCACTTCTCATCACCGACATACATTCGCATACACGGATATCATTCATCATTAATACAAAGTAGTCCGTTAGTATCCATAACTGATATAATCCACTGCAAAACTTCTGTGAATAGATACCTTTTTGATTTGCCTCGGGCTTTGCCTTCGGTTTGTTTTACCCTTCAAACATGGTTGCTATGCAGGTCACATGATTTGTGACGTAACGCCGACCAAGAGAATAGAAACAAACAATATGTATAACGCGGCCGCGGGTAAAAAACGGAAAAAAATGGTGGGGCTGAGAAGGCGAAAGATTTTTTTGTTGTTGCGGAATTTAGATACTGAAGCCGCTAAATGTCGCAAACTAACTGGAATATTTAGCAGCACAGCCAGCAGCAGCAGCACCTCACAGTTAAATATGAGCAGCCAGACAGCAAGTGAGCCAGACAGCTATGCAGCAACATGCCACCAGTGATGATGAGGGACAGAAAGATGAGCTGGTTCCACAGGCAGATCCAGGGCAAGTAAGTATGGAACATAAGAGGAGAAAGAGCTAGAGTTACTTGCTAGGGATGATGTTAGGAAGTGATATTCAGGTTGCTACATTTTTAATGATTACAGTAGTTAAAATAGCTAAACTTAAACATTTTAGCTGTAAAATGTCACATGCAGTAGTTAATCTTAAGAAATATGTTGTGCTTTTACATTTAAAAATGTTGGTAAAAATGTTGGTAACGTTACAGTTAATGCTTACAAACTTTGAAGATTTTGAATACAGAAGTTACATTTGTAATGGTGTATTTTCATTTAGATGTGGTATTATTACTTGTGCAGTAAGATTAATTACTGCATAAATTAATTAAGATTATTAAGTAATAAATTCATTTTAAGACAGCATGGAATAGATTGTATAATATGCTGTTATAACAGCATATATAATCTATTCCATGCTCTCTTGGAATAAAACCTTTTTTTTTCTTTTTTTTTTAAATCCATTCCATCATTTGTTTATTCAGGTTGAGCTTAGACAACCTTGGATGGGAGACACCTGAGAAAACCAGGTTTCTGCTGGAAGAGGTGTTAGTGAGGCCAGCAGGGGGCGCTTACCCTGTGGTCTGTGTGGGTCCTAACGCCTCAGTATAGTGACGGGGACATACTGTCAAAGAGCACCATACTTCAGATGAGACGTAAAACTGAGGTCCTGACTCTCTGTGGTCATTAAAAATCCCATGGCACTTCTCGTAAAGAGTAGGGGGGTGTAACCCCGGTGTCCTGGACACACTCCACCCATTGGCCCTTACACCCATGGCCTCCAAATGTGACCCGATCTGGCGAAATGAGTCGGAAGTCGCAACGTTCCATTTTAAGATATGGGCCGTTTATGTGGAAAAACAATGAAATAATAGATTTTTTTTATTATTATTATTATTGCTAAATTTCAAAGAACAGACATTCAAAAATAATCTCCTAAAGTTTCGTAGTCCAGATAATTGAGAAAAGGTATTTAAATGACTATTAAAGTTTACAAAGTTTTACTAAATTCGCTGGAAATGAATATTGCTTTTCTCAACTCCTCTCGTCACCTCTGAGCATTTCCCGGGAATCCCCTCAAACGTCTCTTCTTTCCAAATATGGTGTTACACGTTGTATAGAACCAATCATAAAGCTTAGAAATGTACACAAATGCTGATCATTTGTCAATGGGAAGCCCCGTTTCGACTGACCGGCACGCGATTGGTCCAGCCATCCTCCTGTCAGACTCGTAGAGCTATGTGTAAACAAGCTAGCAGATCACCTCAGAAAGATTAAATATTATTAATTTGAGAAATGTCGCTGTCAAAAGAGAGCAAAGTCGCCAAAAAGTCGCCAAAAGCGTTGAACTCACTGGAGGCTTCTAACCTAAGCTCTGCTGCTGGTCATCAAGAGTGGCTAAGGCTAGTCAGTGATTTTTTTTGGATCTGGAGACGTGTCATCCTCTGATGACAGCTACAGCCCTGTGGTATTTATCGTGTATGGATGTGAGTGAGTGCAATTATTCTGTGAGTGTATTTATCTGCAAGGAGAATCCATTACAATGTGTTTGATTTATTTTAACCCAATATTTAACTGTTGGTATCTCCGTTATGAATATGTTACACTGTTATTGTCATCTAGCCTACACAAAGATATGATTTCATAGGCTAACATTATTTGTTCTCTGTTTCCTTGCCTCTCTGCCTCTCTCACTTTCTCTCTCTCTCACACACACACACACACACACACACACACACACACACACACACACACACACACACCCTCTCTCAAGCAAAACTGTAGCACGTACCTCTGTTCAATCTTTCTGATTTTAGTAAATGTTTGTAAAAGTGCCTTTTAAATTATTTATTCAAATAAAAAATGTAAAATAATTTGAGCTTCAGCCTGGCATAATAGCATATATTAATGTCTTTGGTCAAATTAAGCTGTACAATAAATAGTTTATCCCTTTAAATGCAATGGATTTTGAAAGATATCAACAAAAAACGGGCAAAAAACTTTAAAAGCGATTTTCTCAGGTTTTCAATTTGGAAAAAGAGGGCAGACGACCATAATTCAAATGTGTATATCTTTACAACCATTCAAGGTATGACTTTGACTAGGATATCAGTTGAAAGCTTATGGTCTCCTCTTTCCATTAATACCAAAATCTCAATTTTGAAGTTTGGGTCACTGTGACTCATTTTGCTGGATCAGGTCACAAATAATCCCCATCCACTGAATTGGCTCTATCACTCTCTCTCCTCTCCACCTATAGCTGGTGTGTGTGTGTGTGTGTGTGTGTGTGTGTGTGTGTGTGTGTGTGTGTGTGTGTGTGTGGCCTGGTAAACCCTACATTATGGGGACAAAATGTCCCCACAAGGATGGCAATATCCGAAATCCTTGTTCGTGTGGGGACATTTTTTGGTCCCCATGAGGAAAACGGCTTATAAATCAAAAAAGTGATGTTTTTTTGAAAATGTGAAATTGCAGAAAGTTTTCTGTGATGGGTAGGTTTAGGGATAGGGTTAGTGTAAGGGAATAGAACAGGGTGTCCGCGCGGTAGTAAAAGGTAGTAAAAGTAGTAAAAATAATCTACCAAAATTAAGGCCCTTGAAAGGTAGTAAAAGGTAACAAACGCAATTTGACTTGGTAGTAAATTTTTCATCACCACCTCAATATATGAGTTTCCATTTTTTTGCTTAATATTTGTGTCTCCATATTTTAACTTCATCTAGCATAATTAAAAAAATATATATACGGTGCTAAAAGGACCTGATGGGCTCGACATTAACGCTTGTCCGGGACAAGTGGATTTTTTGAAGGGACAAGTAAAAGAGAATTTTACTTGCCCGACCGGACAAGTAGCCTGATTAAACGTCAATAACAAAAAATAAATAAATAACTAGGGAATCACTAAAATGAGAGAATGATTCTGATTGTATTTATATTTATTGTAAGTTGCGATCGATAGTGGATGTATGACGGTAACAAGGTTGCGCTGTTGAGGCTCGCGCAGCCTCTCGAGGAGAAATCCAAACAAATGTAAACTCAGTTTAAACTCAGTTAACAACATACTGCCAGTGCCAAAATTCAAAATGTGTTTTAATATTTTTAACATATGATACAGTTTAGCAACTTCACACGACGAGTGCTGTTTTCTTGAGTACCATCACGACTGAAAATGTGACATTGCTTTTGATACAACAGTTCAATAAACAGTTCAAATTAAGTTACTTACATTTTAGACACAATATTGACTGTTTTTGTTCTGTTTCAGCAGCAAAAATAGTTCCAAACAAATATCACAGCAGAACCGTAACGCATCTCACAGCAACACTTAACCGTGTTTCATTACTGAATGATTCAGCGTTTTGAACGAATTGGCTGAGTCAAAGATTTAATGTCCCATTCATAAACATGTCTCATTCTTGAATGAATCAGTTGTTTGAACGAATTGTTTGAATGAATGACTCAATGACTCGCTCATTAAGACGGTCGCCTGACGCCTCCTACTGGCGGTTTACTTTCATGTTTAAAAGTATCATTCTTTCCAACGTTTCTTATTTGTATATTCAAAAATATTTTGAACGATCTCATATTCATAACATTATTAAATGCAGTTGTACATTTTCAGTGTAAATGATTTAATTTGATCAGCCCTTCCTAGGGTAACAACAGCCCTATATTATCTTATTAGGCTATTCTAATTTAATCTATTGATAAAATTTAAAACTAAAGATGAAGCATACATTGAATAAGATTTGGGGGGTGGCCCTTTAAAGGTGCAGATATGACAATATGCAGATTTAAATATATCAGAGCTGATTGAACACAGATGAGGATATTTCTTCAGAATAAATTATATTTACAGCACACACACACACCAAAAACATTCCGGACAAGCAACTTTTTTACTCGGACAAGTGAATGACAGTTCTCTTACGAGAGTACTCTCGTGTTGCGTAAGCTAGCTTACGCTACGGGAAAAACCCTTTTCTCGAGAATACTGAAGCCAAAAAATTATCCTTAATTTTTGCATAAGTTTAAAACGCATTGCTGCATAAGCAGACCTAGGCAGAGCGGCTCGCGCGCCTATTGGTTGCTCAGCAGCAACTGCTGCAACCTATCCAGGACCTGCTCGTGACGAAGCACCAATGAGGGCGCGGGCGCCCGTGCGCGTCACGTCCCGCCAGAATGGGCGTGGCTACAGGCTATAAAAGCAGGCCCGTGAGGTTGTTCTCTGATTTTTCAACTCTTCAGCGAAGTGGACACTCACCTCGCTGTTCTCCGGAGAAGCTGCGCCGTCGAAGAGCCTTCAGCGGGACGAGCTTCAAGCCGGCCATCTCGCCGCTTCCTCTGCCGTTCCTGCTACGCTATCCGGCGCCGAATATCCTTTTCATTACCGCGTGTTACGTTACACACGCTTGCATCCCTACACACTTTCCTCGACGCGCCCGTGGCGCCATCCGGTCTCTTCGGCCCGGCTGTCAAGGGGTTTTCGGAACGGTACTCCGAGGTTCAGAAAACCTCCCAGGCTATGCGGCATTTCTTGCCGAAGCGCTCCAGTTCTGCTACGGGTCGCTCTAAACAGCCGCCCAACAGGAAATCAGCGCCACAGCCTCCCCCGCCGTCAGCCTCACAGCGCCGTCAGCCGAGGGATTCCCAGCGCTCACGCTCTTCCAGCCGCCACAGACCGCCTCCCCCTCGGGGACCCCGGTCCAAGGTTGTACTGAAGGCAGAGCCCTCAAAGTCTTCCTGACTGCGTTAGGAAGACGAAGATGGTCGAGTCCCGCTGCGGCCGGACCGCCATCAAAATCAGCGCGCCTCGCTCTCACAGTTCCCTCAGCAGAGGTGACTGGAGATGTGTATTTCACAGCCAACGAGCCTGTTACACAACACGCTCGCCTGTACCCAAAGGCCGTTTTTACGGCCGCCCAAATAAATCACAGAAAGAGCATTCTGTCTGTTTATCCGGCTCACGCCGATGGTGTTATAAATGTAGCTCATGTGCCCACTCCACAGTGTTCGCGCCTACATACAAACACGGCCGACTCAGTGACTCACACTCATTCGTCCATATCCATAAACTCGGCTCGCGCCTTGTGTGTTTTGAATGTGGGAAAGGTGCCCACTGTACAGCGCTCATCCCTACACACAAACACGGGCTGCTCTGTGATAAGCACTCATTCAGAGCCCCCGTCAATAAACACAAAACGTGTCCCGTGTGTAAATCACCCTCTACCAGACACGAGCTGTGTTATGTGTGTGCGAAGCGCGCGCGCCTCCATGAGCGCGCGCTCTCTCTCAGGCGCTGTGAGATATGTGCCACACACACACAGCGACAACAGCCCGCGCGTTATTCTCCCTCTAGCTTTTCACATAAAGGCATGGAGGGAGCTGCCGGGCGTGTCAGAATGGGTACTGAACACGGTAGAACGAGGCTATTCACTACAGTTCGCTCGCAGACCCCCTCGCTTTCGAGCCAGGGTCGAAACCACGGTGAACAGCGAAGTAGCACACCTACTTCGCGCCGAGATTCGCAAAACTGTTAGAGAAACGAGCCGTAGAAGCCGTCCCTCACACACTGAGCGAGGCAGGTTTTTACAGCAGATATTTCCTCGTTCCAAAGAAGGATGGCGGTCTCAGACCCATCCTAGATCTCAGACGGCTGAACAGAGCCCTTATGCAGAGATCGTTCAAAATGCTCACGACCAGTCAGATTCTCGCGCAAATTCGCCCGAGGGACTGGTTTATCTCTGTGGATCTGAAAGACGCATATTTTCAGATTCAAATAGCGCCCCATCACAGGCCTTTCTTGCGATTCGCCTTCGAGGGGCTGAGCTATCAGTACACCGTCCTGCCGTTCGGTCTGTCCTTAGCACCCCGTACATTCACGAAGTGCATAGATGCAGCGCTCGCTCCCCTGAGACAACGGGGGATGCGAATACTGAACTATCTGGACGACTGGCTTATTATAGCCCAGTCAGAGTTAATAGCGCACAGGGCTCTATTACTCGACCATTTACGGGATTTGGGTCTCCAAATCAACTGGACCAAGAGTTTACTGTCTCCCAGCCAGAGAATCTCTTTTCTGGGAACAGACTTAGACTCTGTGTCAATGACAGCGCGGCTGACGTCACAGCGCGCGCTGCAGATTCAGCGCTCAGCTGCAGCTTTCAGGACCGGCAGCATTTTTCCTCTCAAACGTTTTCAGAGGATCCTGGGTCTTATGGCTTCGGCCTCGGCAGTGCTTCAGCTGGGCTTGCTTTTCATGCGCCCGCTGCAGCACTGGCTGAAGACGCGGGTCCCGCTGCGAGCATGGTCCGCTGGCCGCGTTCGCCTCAGGGTAACTCAGAACTGTGTCACAGCACTGAATCCCTGGAAGGCGGCAGACTGGTATCAGTCAGGAGTGGATCTGGGCATGGCTTCGAGACGAAAAGTAATCTCGACAGACGCATCCAACTCAAGTTGGGGCGCCCTCAACGAGGGCAGACCAGTGTTTGGTCTGTGGGCAGCCTCAGAAAGGCGCCTACACATAAACTGTCTGGAGATGAAAGCGGTCGAAAATGCCTTGAGATACTTTCTCCCCCTCCTCAAAGGCCACAACGTTTTGGTCCGCACGGACAACATGTCAGTGGTGTCATACATCAACCGCCAGGGCGGTCTCAGGTCACGGAGCCTTCACAAGCTGGCGGAACGCCTCCTCTTGTGGGCCCACCACAACCTGCGCTCACTGAGAGCGTCACATGTCCCGGGCTCCCAAAATGTGGGCCCAGACATGCTGTCCAGGGACAACGTTCCCCCCGGGGAATGGTCCCTGCACCCTCAGATAGCCCAGTTACTATGGGACATCTTCGGCAGAGCGGATGTCGACCTCTTTGCGTCGACGGAGAACGCGCACTGCCCAGTATTCTTCACGAAACAGAGAGATGCGCTGGCCCACGACTGGCCCAGCCGTCCGTTCTATGCGTTTCCCCCGATCGCGATGTTACCACAGGTAATCAAGCGCATCAGGGAGAGCAAATGCTCTGTGCTCCTCGTGGCGTCGCTCTGGAGGAATCAAGTGTGGTTCTCAGAGCTGATGCAACTGACGAGCACGACCCCATGGCCGATTCCGGTGAGGAAAGATCTCCTCTCCCAGGCCAGGGGCGCGATCTGGCACCCGCGCCCCGACTTATGGGCCCTGCATGCATGGGCCATCAACGGGTACCCGCTGACCTCCCAGCGGCAGTGTTGAACACAATTACTCAGGCTAGAGCACCCTCTACGAGAAGGCTCTACGCCTCTAAATGGTCAGTGTTTTCCGGCTGGTGCTCGGCCCGAAACTTAGACCCACAGCGCTGTAGCGTTGCAGAGGTTCTCTCCTTTCTGCAAGAGCTTTTGGACGAGGGCAGGTCCCCCTCCACGCTCAAAGTGTATGTGGCGGCCATTGCGGCGTTTACAAAACCTTTGCATGGCCGGTCACTGGGTAGAGACGACCTCATTGTTAGGTTCCTAAGAGGAGCTAGGAGGTTAAATCCTCCTCAGCCCCCTCTGGTTCCAGCCTGGGACCTCTCCTTGGTCCTGGAAGCCATGAAGGGTGAACCCTTTGAACCCCTTCAGTCCGTGGATTTGCAGTATCTTTCACTGAAGACCGCTTTTCTCATGGCTCTCGCTTCAGTTAAGCGAGTGGGTGACCTTCACGCGCTCTCTGTGAGCGCTTCGTGCTTGGAGTTTGGGCCTAATGACTCTAAAGTCATCCTTAAACCGAGGCACGGTTATGTCCCCAAAGTGCTTTCCACTCCGTTCAGATCACAGATCATTTCACTGTCAGCTCTTCCGAGATCTGAGGGTGAGGACGATGTGAATTTTCTCTGCCCCGTCAGGGACGCTGAGAATATATGTCGAACGGTCTGATGCTTTCAGGCAGTCAGAGCAGCTCTTCGTTTCGTTCGGTGGCCGCACTAAGGGCTTAGCCACATCGAAACAGAGCCTGTCCAGATGGATAGTTGACGCTATCGCTATGGCTTATAGGTCTAAGAACCTTCATTGCCCTCTGGGCGTCAGAGCGCACTCCACCAGAGGCATGGCCTCGTCGTGGGCGTGGTCTCGCGGAGTCTCGCTCCATGATATTTGTATGTCGGCGGGCTGGGCCTCTCCGTCTACATTTATCAGGTTTTATAACCTGGAGGTGCCTGCCCTACAGGCTAAACTGTTGTCAGTCTAACATACTAGCTCTGTTCGCTCTCGCTGCAGATCGACACAGACTGTGTGTGGTTTGTGTTAGACACAGGCTCCAGATCGACAGACCAGGTCTTCCTGTCTGTGATCGTTTTTCACCTGTCCTTCGGGTTCAGGTGGCAGACAGGCAGTGTTATCTTTCTTAGTTCAGCCCACGGATGTACCTGGCTGTTCTATTGTATTAAGCACCCATTCCCACACCCTGGAATGGTTATCTCTCCCTGGGCCCAACCCTCATCGGCCCAGACATTACCACTTACGTTTGTCCCCGGGCACATGCCCTTGGGAACGTGCATGTGGACCTTCTCTAGCACGCACGGCGTTTTACATTGGGTTCCCGTAGCGTAAGCTAGCTTACGCAACACGGGAGTACTCTCGTAAGAGAACGCTCTCGGTTACTAACGTAACCTCGGTTCTCTCTAGATGAGGGAACGAGTGTTGCGTAACCCTGCCGTGCTTGTGCTACTTCTGGTTCGCTTCAGATTGAAAAACCAGAGAACAACCTCACGGGCCTGCTTTTATAGCCTGTAGCCACGCCCATTCTGGCGGGATGTGACGCGCACGGGCGCCCGCGCCCTCATTGGTGCTTCGTCACGAGCAGGTCCTGGATAGGTTGCAGCAGTTGCTGCTGAGCAACCAATAGGCGCGCGAGCCGCTCTGCCTAGGTCTGCTTATGCAGCAATGCGTTTTAAACTTATGCAAAAATTAAGGATACTTTTTTGGCTTCAGTATTCTCGAGAAAAGGGTTTTTCCCGTAGCGTAAGCTAGCTTACGCAACACTCGTTCCCTCATCTAGAGAGAACCGAGGTTACGTTAGTAACCGAGAGCGTTTTACTGACGTTCATCTTCTGAGTCAAACTGAAACTTGCTGCGGGTTCTTTCTTTCTTCTTTTTTGTGGTTTAATAATTTGGTTGGACAGACCTCTTATATGTGAGACTGGGCATTCAGTGTGTGTGTGTGTTAGTTTGTAGGTGAAGAGTTCCTTCTTGTCCTGCTTCTATAAACCGCTTTGAACTTCAATCTACAGAAACATGGTGAGAAACTGTTTCACACAGAGACAGGAAAACAATTGAAACACGATGATATTTAACACATGAAAATTATTCATGTAAAAAATTAAACATTCACGTTCTAGAGATTGTACTGTGATGCTTAGAAATCAGGATGTGAGTTGAATGTGCATTAAGTTGTTCAAGATCATGAGACTCATTTATGTTTGTCTGAGAGTGAAAGTGTGAATCAATGATGATCTTCTGCTGTTTGTTTGAATGCGTTTCATTTACAGACTGAAGCTGGATCATCAGACTGGATCTCTGACCATCACAAACACCAGAATCAGAGACTCTGGACTCTATAAACTACAGATCATAATCATAAAGAGCTTCAGTGTTTCTGTCATTAGTAAGTGTAATTTACTCTTTCACTGCATTTTCTTTAAAGGTGAAATTTTTTGCCCCTTTTCACAAGATGTAATATAAATCGACGGTGTTCCCAGAATGTGTCTTTGAAATTTCAGCTAAAAAAACCCCACAGATCATGTATGGTCAAATTTACCCCTTTTTGAGTGTGAGCAAAAACGCGCCATTTTCACGTGTGTCCCTTTAAATGCAAATTAACTGCTTCTCCCCGCCTCCATTCGATCCTTTACATAAGCTTCAGATACTCCAGCAATGACAAAACACGCAAATAATCTCACTTTTCCAAAATCTCAGAGATAACCAGTAGTGAGTGCAGCCTTACGGAGAGACTCAGGAAGAGGTTTAACTTTTAGACGCACCTGGACATTTCTGAATGGTATATATGTATACCATGTAGTTGTTGTGGAGTTACATTGATTCATCTCATCGAATTGCATGTACCGTCATGCATGTTTAACTTTTACACAAGTTGACGTCAATTTTCACGTTTTCTGGGTATGTAGATGCACCGGGGACAGATTGTTGCACTTACAAACGAGAAAAGTCAGATTTTCATGATATGTAACCTTTAAGGAATGTTAAAATCCACCAATAAAGTGTTGGAGGCACATCCTGATGGGTCACACATATCATCACTATAATAGTGTTTCCTGTTGAGTGCACAGTGATGATGCTGTTCTTCAAAAACACACCAGATGGAGCCATTAATCAGTTCAATATCATAACAATATGATACAACTAATGATTAATGCAGAAAAGTATCAAACATATCAAAGGACCTCAACTTTTGACCTTTACTCAAACCAACTAGCCATTCAACCGTGTGTTGAGCATAGAGAACTTGATACTGTAGCACAATCCCTTAGAATACTCAGCAATTTCTTAACATCTTGAGTGGGGGGTAGTAATCACTTAATTGGGGTCATTAGATGGACACCCTCGTTTCTTGGTGTTTCGTTGATATGCCCACGACACCTCCAAAGGGCTCAAAAGCAACACCTGGTGTCCCAGGTGCGCTCCCCTCTGCTTTTACCCCTCATGGTCATTTTGTGGCCCATTTGAGATCCTTCCGATTATCCACAGCCAGTTTCTGCTTTGCTCAGCAGCCTCTGACAGTGACCTAACAGCTTGTCAGAAGGCCTGTCCTCTGACTCCCAACCCCTTCAGTTCACTGGTTGTTCCTGCTACAAAACCTCTGCAAGCAACCTCTACTGGGATCAACTGGGTTTGCCAGCCCCATTGTACTTCTGCTAGGACTGAGTACTTCAGCCTTTTACATTCATTCGCTTCACTAATTGTAGCCTCCCATGGCACAGTTCATTCCACAATGAACAGGGACTTTTGCGAGGTTAACCACAGGATCAGGTCCGGCCTGAAGTTAGTTGTGATTAACTGAGTTTCCGGTCTAGATCAACTTGCATTTTCCAGTCCCGGGGAAATCGTCCAGCAGGGTCGATTACTTTTTTTTGTAGTTGGCTTCCATAGACTGTAAAAAAAGATGGACGACTCGACACCCCTTCACTCTCTTCCATTGGTGAAAAGTCAAAGTCCAAAGTCCTAATATTGCGCTGACATCTTGCACTGATTTGGGACCTAATTCTGCTCAGTAGTGAGCGTGAAGTTTAGCTGTGATATCAAGGTCCCGCCCTCACTCCCAAGGAGACGGTTAGTACAAAGTTTATTGCAGAGCATCTCGTGTCAGTGTGAAATAAACAGTTATGGACATGTAGAAATTGAAGTTGAAACTCCAAATCTCCTCCCGAAATTCCCCCAAAAAGTCAGTTGGACTACTTAGTTTAGAGAAGTAGGGTGGGATTTATGACCTATACTGGGACCAGCCACCAGGGGGTGATCGAGAAGCTTTGGCTTCACTTTTCAGCACTTGTGCGGCACGCTTGTTGGCTTCACTGGAAGTGATGAAGCCTGCTCTTATGAAGGCAGTGGATTTTGAGAATCCATGCTTTGGAGGAGGAAGGGTATTGGTGGTGGTTCTCCTTACTTCCAGGATAATCTCCAGTTGTCCCAGGACCTGATTGTGCCTCTAGCTGTAACGGCCTTGGGAAAGACTGGTTTTGCAGCTGACGAGGATCTGCCTAAGCGTTGCTGGGGTTTGACTGAGAGGACAGGATCTTCTCCAGTCCACTGGTTTATGTTCTTGGGTCTGGGAAGAAGATCGTAGGTGTCTCTGATGATGAAGCACAGTCTGTTCCCTTCCATTTCCCAAAGATCCTTCCAGGTGAGTTCACATTTTCCCAGTTATTCCACTGTCCCTGTTTTGACTGCGAGACCGCCTCTCTGCCTCCTCTTGCTGCCGGACATCGGCATTACCAGCTTTCTTCTCTGGGCAGATGTTGCCTTGTACCTTATGGGTCGGCTTGTCCCGAGTCCAAAAACCCTCTTCCCTGCTGCACCTGTCCTATAATGTCTCCATGTCTGAGAGCAGATTTTGCTTGGTGTATGGCCTCAGTCGATGTCCACTTTCTCCCAGTTGCCTGTCTGGGAGAAGCAGCATGTATTATAACTGTCACTTTAAAAGCTTATTTAATATACTTATATTATATGGTGCCGCTGATTCCTGGTTATGATACTGGATCATGCTGTATGCATATGGCTTGTACTATGCATATTATATATTATTTATCATCCATTGTGTGTACTTCTCACCATTTGCCCTTACTGGACGATAAACAGGGGAGATAAAGAGTCCCACCGACTTGCATTGAAGGAGAGACCTGAGCCATATAGAGACAGAAGATCACAGAGATCACAGGTTGGCTAGCTGCTGGACCGATAAACAAACACAGAAAAAACCCTAGTATTATTGTTCTAGATGTGAAGTCTTATTTTGAACACTAGATGGCGCTCAATACAGAGGCTGTTAGATTTAACTACACCATTGTGTATAGGAAAAGGCCTATTTCTACATTTAAAACTAGTTATTTATATTATTATAACAGATGTTTCACCAGTGATTCACTTGCAGTGATTACTTAACAACTTACAAAAAACTGACACATTTTTAAACAGTGTGTGTGTGTGTGTGTGTGTGTGTGTGTGTGTGTGTGTGTGTGTGTGTGTGTGTGTGTGTGTGTGTGTGTGTGTGTGTAACAGTTTACATTTAGTGTTTAAGTTAGAAATTAAAAATCTGAATGTCAAATATTTTTCTATATTTCACCTTGAGTGAGTCCTGCTTTGACGTGTGGCCACTCCCACCAGTGTCATATTACATAAAACAAAACATTTCATTTAAGTTTTTACCTTATTTGTTTACCTGTGGACATGTGCTGTTATGCTACTAAAAAAAAATTGTTAGCATTGTTAGTTTCTCCTAAAACTGATGAAAAAGAAGTCAATTATTAACAAACATAAATTGTAAATCATACCTTGCATTTATTCTTAAAATAATGACCGAAACATTGGCAGAACAAAATAGGATGACCTTTATACGAAAAAAAAAGGTATCAAGAAAAGTTCTTCTTAGAAGGAAGTGTTACAGCTAGAAAAACAACTGAAACTAGCACTGCTTAACTGCATGATTGTGCTGTGTATAAGATGAGATATGCATAAGATATACAGTGTATAAGTAAAAAGGATCATGATGCATATGCACACAAGGCATATATTTTCTTATTTCGAACAATATCTCTGTTTGATTTGAGACCTTTTTGTTAAACATCAGCATTGATGGGTTCAGTATCACCGGTGTGTTGTAAAGTGGTTTTTCTGTTGACCAGAAGTCACAATGGTTTCATGTAAGCAGGAATGGAAACAAAAACCTCAACCACACCTTAGAGACAAACACACACGTCCAGCAGCAGAAATGTGCTCGTGCACAAGCTGTTCTTCTACAGATCAAACCACATTTCTGTACATAAATAGAGACCACAGCAAGGTGTCTGTTCCTTTAGTTGCATCTACATCTTGCATTGTACGAGTAAAAATGTAAACACTCTAATGAATACTTAACCTTGAAACACAAAGACTTTTAACAAGTTATAAGTTTTATTTATATAACGCCTTTACATTGCTGAAGGCTGCTTAGTACATTACGAATATGCATAGAATGCACACACATAAGGCCACATTATTGAAAATACATATCAAACAGATACTGTATGTTTTTAGCTGGGTCTTGAAAGTAGACGAAATGTTATGGAGAGTGAGGGGTAGAGAGTACCATAGAAGCAGCAACACAAAATGACCCTCCACCTTTGATGTTTTTATGAGATCTTTTAAAGGGATAGTTCGCCCAAAAATGATATTTAAGCCATGATTTACTCACCCTCAAGCCGTTCGAGATGCATATGTCAATCTTTTTCCAGACGAACACAATTTCAAGCAATGGGGTCCGGCTGCTTCAAGTCCGACAATGAGCATGCATCCTTCACAAAAATAATCCATCCGGCTCCAGGGGGATAAACGAAGGCCTTCTGAGGGTAATCCGTATGGTTTTGTCGTAAAAATATACATATTTAAAAATGTATAAACTAAAATAACTGGCTTCCGGTGGCGGTCGACGCGTGTTCATGGAGATGGATGCTGGCGTGTGACGTAGGACGTAGCGTAGGAAGCGTCGTGACGTAGAACGAACGTGACAGCGCAGCCAGAGAGCATTGCAAAACAAAACTCTACGTTCATTCTACGTCACAACGCTTCCTACGCTACGTCCTACGTCACACGCCAGCATCCATCTCCATGAACGCGCACCGACCGCCACCGGAAGCCAGTTATCTTCGTTTATAAAGTTTTAAATATGTATATTTTTACGACAAAACCGCACGGATTACCCTCAGAAGGCCTTCGTTTATCCCCCTGGAGCCGGATGGATTATTTTTGTGAAGGATGCATGCACATTGTCGGACTTGAAGCAGCCGGACCCCATTGCTTCACATTATAACCACTGAAAGATCAAAGACATTTTCTCTTTGGCTTAAAGAGCTTAAAGAGCTTAAATCATGGCTTAAATATCATTTTTGGGCGAACTATCCCTTTAATGAATCCATTGTTAGTCAAACTCAACCATTGACTAAGGGCCCTATCATACACCCGGTGCAATGCAAGTTTCAGCCCGATGCAGTTATCATTTACACGTCCCACGTTGTTTAAATAGCAAAGCTGGTCTGTTGGCATGTTGCTATTTTGAGGCGACTGAAATAGACTGTTGAATAGATTGACAACGTGCGCACACTTTTTCCACTTCGATGGTCTGCTTGCGTTTTAACCTCGCGCATGAGCAGATCTGTTTCTTCTCTGGAGAAGCGTTCAGTCTTTCCGCTTGCAAATTGCGAGAGCGCAACTGGCTTTTAAAGGGAATGGGAGATGAGACTCTGATTGGTTTATATCACTTTACGCCCAAAACGTACCCATTACTCATTAAGAGAATAGAGATAACCCTTTTAGACTATGCGCTGGGCACGCAGAGCATTTTTCCCGTCGTTAAACTAGCAAAAGTGGATTCGGACATGCACTAAGTGCACTTGCACCATGCGCTTTAGACCATGAGCTTAGATCCTTAAAATAGGGCCCTTAGAGTCTGAGGCCGTTGCAGGAGGTTCCAGTGAAGTGATCACAATCTGGGTCTTGTACTCAGAAAAAGACTGAAGTTTGATCATCTTCTCGTTGCGATTGGTGCATAATCTACACAATCCTCCTCTTCAACTTTCTGTAAAAAAATGCATAAGACAAGATATAATAATAATAATAATAAAAAAATTTTTTTCAAAGTAACAAAACATCTGACGGTGCTGTTGTGTTTGAGATTTATGTGATAGATCATTATCGTATCATTTAGCCCTGCTATGGTGTGTAAACTGTCAAAGAATGTAAGCTGACATAGATTGCAAGCTAGCTCAAAGATTATCAGCTGACAGCTAATGTCAGCTCTGTGTGCTTAGCCATGGTATATTTACAGTACATTCATAAACAGCAAACTGAAGAATTGGAACAAACCCACACTCATTGAAAATGTCTAATATTATTCACTTCTGAATACTTTGTTGGAGACCAGTGATTTGCAATTAGGGCAGCCCATTATGTAGAATTTATTCAACTGCACCACATTTATCAGTTAAGGTGTTAATTCACCCAAAAATTAAAACTACCTCATGATTTATTAACCCTCAAGCCATCCTAGGTGTATATGACTTTCTTCTTTCAGACACATACAATCGGAGTTATATTAAAAATGCCGTTGCTCTTGCAAGCTTTACAATGGCAGTAAAAGGGGGTCGAGATTTGGAAGCCCCAAAAAGTGCAAAAGAGCAAATCAAAATAACAGTCACGAATTAGAAATTACCAAATAGATGCCCTGAATGTTTACAATGTCTGGCTCCGACACTTCTTATTATTTTGTTTTCTTTCCATACAAGAGCAACTTAATGCATTCAAACTACTTTAACTATACAGTATTCCAGCCCGATCTCACGGGAAAACGTAAAAATTCAACAAAGTGGCTTATTCGTACGAATTCATACGACCTGACTCGTACGAATTAGTACTTTTTTGCAAAATCGTACATATTTTACGAATTGGCCAATTCGTATGAATTCATACGAATTACCTACCCCTGACCCCACCCCTAAACCTACCCATCACGTGGGTTTAGACAAATCGTACAAATTCGTACGAGTGAGGTCGTACGAATTAGTACGAATTAGCCAACTTTTTATCATTCGTACGAATTCGTACGAATTGGTCGTGAGATAGCGTTGAGTATTCATACAGGTCTCAGAACTAGCAGAGCAGCTACTTGCTTATTTGACAACAATCCACAGTCAATTATATTTGGTTGATTTTGCTCGTTTTGCGACACTTTCAAATTGAAATATTCAGTGAGGGCCACTAAAAGTGTGTTCAGTGTTATCCAAAAGAGATGAACAAGAATCTGGAAACGTTTTGTTTGCTGTTGCATGTATTGGATCAGTTCAGAAATGGCATGCTCGGTGAGTGGCACTGAAAGGTTAATGACTAACCCTAACCCTAATCACTTTTGAAAACAACGTACCACCTGTCTTAAACTTAACCTCAAACCTAACCGATAGTGTTAAAAAAAAAAAGCAAATGTGTTTGTTAACACACTCTGGGTTTAAGATTTGTCTTATTAAAAATAAGTTCTCAATGGAGGTTAATATTGCAAAAGCAAACTGGTGACCACTATTGCTTTTTAAAGGGTAACTAAACCCTAAACCAACTTTTTTTAGTTAATGATCTGTAAGAATGGGGCTTTATTAGTGCTGTTCATTGATTCGAGTAACTTTTTTGACATTTGGGTATAAAGTGTTTTAATTCTACAATATATGGTGTAAAAACGTCTGAGTGCTGCCCTCTTCAGGTTGAACGGTGGCTACTGCAGTTGAATTTTCCTATTGGATGTTAGCGGTACTATGTGACGTAAGCAGGTTCCAGCTCACCACACCCTTGGTATAATAATAATAATTTGTTACATTTATATAGCGCTTTTTCTGAGACCTCAAAGCGCTTTACATAGATGGGGGAATCTCCTCAACCACCACCAATGTGCACCACTTGGATGATGCGACGGCAGCCATATTGCGCCAGAACGCCCACCACACACCAGCTTACTGGTGGAGAGGAGACAGTGATGAAGCCAATCAGTATATGGGGATGATCAGGAGGCCATGATGGACAGAGGCCAAGGGGCAAATTTGGCCAGGATGCCGGGGTTACACCCCTACTCTTTTTCGAAGGACATCCTGGGATTTTTAATGACCACAGAGAGTCAGGACCTCGGTTTAACGTCTCATCCGAAGGACGGTGCTCTTTTGGCAGTATAGTGTCCCCGTCACTATACTGGGGCATTAGGACCCACACAGACCACAGGGCGAGCACCCCCTGCTGGCCCTAACACCTCTTCCAGCAGCAACCTGGTTTTCTCAGGAGGTCTCCCATCCAGGTACTAACCAGGCTCAGCCCTGCTTAGCTTCAGTGGGCAACCAGTCTTGGGCTACAGGGTGATATGGCTGCTGGTATGATGAGCTAGCGTAGATTTATCTGTATTTAGTACAGTGGTCAGGAGGGTACGTAGGTGTAGTGTTGCTGGTTGCAAGATCACTGTTGGACTGCATAGCTTTCCAGCAGACTTGTAAATTAGGCGCCAGTGTTTGCATGCACTTGGCCTGGAAGACCGTGAGTGTGAAACCTGCATTTTACGCGGAATTGCTTTTGAAACGCAATAGAGGTGGAAATGGGCTTCTCCACACAGCTCACGCTGAAAAGCGACGCAGTGCCAAACGCTGCTCCTCCTGCATGGACTCCACCACCGCAGCGGCGTCTTGATGTGAGTTATCATACAATCACAATGTATGGTTAGGCTAAAGTTAATCCTCTGGGGTCGACAAACGCGGCGGCGCATTTTGCTGGATTTTTTCACATAGCGGCAAAATATGAAAATGCCTACAGAGAGCGCGCACTATTGACATCAATTCGATAAAACATATCAGATGCATGGATGCACATTTCCACCACATAAGAAAAATGTTCTGGTAAATTAGAGTTAAGACATAAGTCAAAATTGTGACACAAAGAAGTCGATATCATGACATTAAAAAATCCAAAAATAAAAAAGTAAAAATTAGTATGTCATAGCCTACTGTAATTTTGACAAAAAGTCACAATTTCAACTTTGTATGTGATATTTTCTTACCTTATAATACCTTATAATTTTGAATTTTTCATGGCCAAGACCAAGATTGGAGTTTAAATAATTGAATTATGCTGCTCAATTATAGTCCACTTCATGATTTGTGTCCCTCTCTCTCTACTACACCTGAAGCACAATCTTATGTGGTGAAAATGAGCTTCTATATTATGAAGACAAAATCAAATGTGCACACACTGATCTACATTTGATTCTCTGATGAAATTGTACAAATACTCAACAAATGAACAATATATTGTCTCACCGATTTCTGTGCGCTTCTTTTGTCGAATGTTGTCTCAGCGTAAGTGATCTCATCTTCACAAGTCTCAACTGTTTGAACAATAATAGAACTGTGAGCATTAAAATATCAAAATCCAATCTTAAAAATGTGTTTTTTCACAATATTCATGTTATTATTAGGGCTTTCAAACTTAAATAAATAAATGTTTAACTGCAGTTTTTAAAAATGGCATTAACAAATTGAATTTACCACACAAAATGTTCCTTAAAAAATGTGTTCGTCATACATTTTTTAGACATTCTTTACACATAAATCAAATCAAATGGGATGTTTGACAAAAGTAAAGTATTTTACATTCGTTGTATTTAATCAGCGTTTAGGCTCAACAAGCACAACAAAAGTCATCATTCATATATATTTTAATTTGAACACCAGCATGTAAGAGAGTTCATAAAATTGAGAAAGCTTTTTTAAGTTTTTGAAAGCAGTGTTGATGCAGTTTGAGAAATGCAGAATCTGTCTTTGTTCGAGTGAGACGAGCAACGTTGTCATTACCGGTATATAGAAATAGACATGCATTATGATATGAGTGTAATCTACAGAGAATAACTACACATTTTAGTTTGGTTTTGTATAATGTTTAACTTCAAAATTATGAGAATAGTTTTACTTAATTGATTAAATCAGTTGACTGCAGAGCATATTTTCAAAATATTATTTGTTATATTACTTATTTAAAAGCAGTAATACTTGCCTTCTGTGTCAATTGTTCTACATTTCCTGCAGATCCAGAAGATCCCAAATCCAGCAACAATCATCAGAGATCCAGCAGAGATCAACACTATCAGAGACACTGAGACTGGAGGAACTGAAGGAGAGAGTCATTAGTGTGAGTGAATGCATCAGTCTGATCTAGAACAGAAGACAGAGATCAGGTCAGTAAATACACACATATATCATCAGTGCTGTGGTACCTGCACATGTGTGACAGAGTGTGTTGATGTCCAGATGTGTGGTCTGGTTGCTGATGGGATTGTTCAGCACACAGCTGTAGGTGTTTTTATCCTGATATTCCACCTCCAGAGGTAGAGAGAGACTGATGCTGAGATCACACACACTGATGCTGGACAATACACTGATTCCTTTGTACCAGGAGAGAGTCGCATCACTCACATTCAACACTGATGAACACACCAATGAACATGATGATGATGATGAAGAACATTGTGATGAGTTACTGATGATGACAGGAACAGGCAGACGAGCTGGAAAACATGAGAGAATAAAGAGAAACATGAACATTCAGTCTAGTTTAGGTGTTGTGAAATGTAGTAAATCAGTGTAATATACTTTGTGTTGAGTGTTTATAGTGTGTTCACGGTCTCTGAATGTGTCTGTCATCTCAAACTTTAAAATTATTTAACGTATGAATATGTAAATAGAATGTGCATGCTTAGATAAATGACGTCTCACCATAGACAGAAACATTGAATATTTTTGATGATTTTTTCGCTCCACTTATATCTAGTTTATAAACTCCAGTATGTTCAGTTCTGGTGTTTGTGATGGTCAGAGATCCAGTTTGATCGTCCAGCTTCAGTCTGTCTCTGAATCTCCAATCAGGAACATCATCATATGTGGAGAAGATTTGCTTCTTTTTATTCATTTTAGCTATGGTAGAGTTTTCAGCTCCATATTTCCACAGTACATCTTCATCTTCATGTATTTCAGTATCAGTGTTTAGAGTAACAGAATCTCCCTCCATCACTGACAGTGAATCACCAAACACACCTGATGAACAAACAGATTTTACACAGATTAAAGATTCTGATGGTTTACAAAGCCTGAAATCAGCTGTAGATTTGATCATTTACATGCAAAAACTCTCAGCACTGATTGGATCACTTAACTATTGCACCAATAAGAACTAAATTAAATGTATATCTTATATCTGTATATCACCGCAATATGGACATTCCTTTGACTCAGATAAAGAAAAATAAAATGTGTAAAATGTCAAATGTATTCATAAACTGCTACTGTAAACTGCCAAATGCTACCGTAACAGAGATACTGAGATCAAACAGAGAAAACATGAAATTAAGCCATGAAAATGTTTTTATAACTCACCGATCAGATTCCACCAGCATGGACAGAAAACAAACATGTGAAACATGTTCTAGTTTTGAGTCTGATCTAATGAAACTTCCTGCTAAACATACAGCAGAAGTGTTATGTATTCTGTGAATCCTCCCACGACAGTGTGACCCTCCTAGTTTCACAAACCTGCATTTACATAATATACTATACTAGTTCATCTTGCTGTTATTAAGACTTTAACTGTTCTTAATGGGCAAAATATTCCTTATTTTTGTCATTGAACTTGCTTTTTGTACGATACTCTCAGAAAACATGGTGTAAAAGCTTTCACTGTGGTGGTACGCTTTCTAGAGGTAGCCTACCTTATTTACCCCTTAAAGGAATAGTTCACTTAAAAATGGAAATTCTGTCATCATTTACTCATCCTCAAGTTGTTTCAAACCTGTATGAATTTATTTCTTCGGCTGAACACAAAGGAAGATATTTTGAAGAATATCAGTAATCAGACAGTTGATGTGCCGCATTGACTTCCATAGTAGGAAAAAAATAATATATTTTTTTTCATACTATGGAAATCAATGGGGGTACATCAACTGTGTGATTTTAAAGTTAAAGGGGTGGTTGATTATGATTTCACTTTTCTAACTGTAGTTAGTGTGTAATGTTGCTGTTTGAGCATAAACAACATCTGCAAAGTTACGACGCTCAAAGTTCAAAGCAGAGGGAGATATTTCCTTTTAAAGAAAAGGACTACAACAAACGGCTGGTTGGGACTACACGACATTCCTCTCGGGTTAGTGACATCACTAACCCTAGAATTTACATAAACCCCGCCCCCGGGAACACACAGTCCATGTTGAGAAGAGGAAAAGTTGTTGTATAAGAGTACATTTGTGAGTCAGCTCAAACTTTAGCATCCATCTTTTCACATGCAATAGAAAGTCACTCTGTGTGCATCTCACAACAGTTCATATATGAGCAATTTATAGATTTATCATGACAGAATATCCTAATTGAAGATAGTTAACTCCACATCAGCAACATAAATTCATCAACTAACCATTCAGAGACGTCCTGTTGCATTCTACATGTTGTCACTTCTTCTTGAGTCTCTCCATCCTTATCTGACTCCGTTTAACATTAAAGGAACACTCCACCGTTTTTTGAAATAGGGCTTATTCACCTTCTTTCCTACATTTAGATAGGTGGGCAAATGCATTTTTGTCTCAGTGCATGCATTGTTTTAGTTTGACAGGGTCGGCACTAGCTTAGCTTAGCATAATGAATGGAATCCTTTGTTGCCAGCTAGCATGTCCTGAGTAAAAGTTATATAAAAAATTTAAAAACCCCACCTAATTACTTCTTGTGGCCTGCGTATTCACAACAAGTACAAATAGCGATGCAGATTAACACTAGACGATTTCCTATTCAGATATTGACATGGGACTATATTAGGGGGAAGCACAGGTGAAGCACTGCTACTTGGGCGCAGAGATATCACACCCAAGTAGCAGTGCTTCGCCTGTGCTTCCCCCTAATATAGTCCTTAATATATAAGTCAATATCTGCCTAGGAAATCGCCTAATCGTGTTAATCTGCATCACTATTTGTACTTGTTGTGAGTACGCAGGCCACAAGAAGTAATTAGGTGGGTTTTTAAATTTTTTTATATCACTTTTACTCAGGGCATGCTAGCTGGCAACAAAGGATTCCATTCATTGTGCTAAGCTAAGCTAGCGCCGACCCTGTCAAACTAAAACAATGCATGCACTGAGACAAAAATGCATTTGCCCACCTATCTAAATGTAGGAAAGAAAGTGAATAAGCCCTATTTCAAAAAACGGTGGAGTGTTCCTTTAAAGGCAGAACAGTTTCTGTCATTTTAGTGTCTGCGTGAGGTAACAGCAGCTGCAGCAGCTCATTTGCATTTAAAGGGCCAGGCACAAAACGGTGCGTTTTTGCAAACCCTGAAAAAGTGACAACTTTAACTTGCTATATAAAAATATCTGTGGGGTATTTTGCGCTAAAACTTCACACACACACTCTGGGGACATCATAGATATATTTTACATCTTGTGAAAAGGGCATTATACCACCCCTTTAATTATTCCTTTAAGGGTGTATATCGTAAATGTACATATAAGTGCCCAAAGTATACATATTACTACCAAAATGGTACATGTATACCTTTTGAATAGGTAGTGCCACAGTGCAGTCAGGCAACTACACTGTCAGAAAAGGTCAGAAAAGGTACAAAAATGCACAGAAGCTGGCACTGGGGCGCTACCTATTCAAAAGGTACTAATATGTACCATATTGGTAGTAATATGTACACTTAAATTGGGACATTTCTACTTCAGGTTTAATTGACAAAGAGTCGATTAAGTAGCCTGGAAAAACCCTGACGTACTTCCGGCCAATTTGAGATTTGCTCTGCAAGTCCGTCTGGCCAAGAGCCCATTCAAGCCCATTTCCAATTTTTCCAAATCGAGACACAAATCACAAACGTTGAGGGCTTTACATGATGACGTCAGCTCAGTGACGTTGAAGCAGGTTTTAGGTCTATCCAGTTGCGCCCAGAGGCATTTGAGCAATGTCCGTTGGTGACGCCCCTTTGTAAATGGACTGTGTGTGAACGAACCTTCCCCAGACCCACTCTCAGTTACAACTGACAAGGGTCTGCTGTCAACCAGGCTATCGATTAAGTACAAAGTACAAAGAAATTCGTACAAAGAAAAAAAGTCCAATGTTTTCAGTGTGTATTTTGTAAACATAAACAAATTTGGATTTATAAAACGGATAGTTCCAGTCCTTGATTCTGATTGGTTGAGCCGTGTTTGAAGCCGTTGTAAATTACTCAACAAACACACAGCTGTGAGCGCATTACATTAGTGTTACTGCGCAACTGCCGTCTGCGATGTTTTGTTGCTGCATGTGTTGCTTGGCAACCTCTTTGGAACTACATTGCTTGGCGGAGGAATACATTCTATTATAACGTTATATTTTTTGTTGCTGGTGTTTATTTTATGAATAAAATAAATATTAATATGAATATTTTTATGGAGTAATCGTTTTATAAAACGAATGTGCTCCACGTCGTGCCTAAAAACGCCCCTTAGCTGTTCTAAATCCACTGTAAAACATGGCTTTGTGGGGCTTATTGCTTTATTTGATGGCTGCATGCACTTCAAATAAATTTAGGACAGATGCATTTATATAGCGCTTTTCTACTCAAATCGCTTTACATGGAAGGGGGGAATCTCCTCAACCACCACCAATTTGCAGCATCCACCTGGGTTGCGTTCCACTCCAAAATTGTCATGCCCTTCACTAGCTAACTTCCCTCTGTCTCGTTCACTCGGATGTACGTCATTGTTTACATGACACGAGTGCCACTACTGGCGTAAACTTTGCTATAGGCTGAATTGGAACGTGCTAAAGCCCTTGATCACTTAGAATCCACTATAGGGTTGATTTATTTATTTTATTTTTTATTACGAAATTGTTTAATGCAGCATTCTATATAAATATATATATATATATATATTAGGGTGACCATATTCCAGGTCATATCCGGCCGGGATTTCGAGATCGACCAAAATATCCGTGATTCGGCTTTTGCTTTCTCGTCGCCATTCATTTTGTTTACATGTACACCTTTTGATTCAGTAGTACTGAATTAATTCCAATTGGTTAATCTGAATGTAGTGTTTACATGAACGCTAAACAAGTGATCGGTTGATGTGCGTGTAAGCATTGCTAAGAAAATTCCTGTGTTTTCGTCTCGATCGGGATCCGTGTGAATCAGAATGCATGACCTGCAAAGCTGGCACGTACGTGTCAGTGTCAAATAGCGTAATAATGTAAACATAATGAATGGTGACTGTAGAAAGCAAAAGCCGAATCCCGGGCATTTTGGGCGATCTCGAAATCCTGGCCAGATATGTTCTGGTTAAACAGGACGTATGGTCACCCTAATATATATATATATATAGGTGTGTTTGAGTTGTTTAGATTTTTTTTTAATAATTAATATATCATAGAGTTGTTTGTGGTGGGGTAAATTAAACGCAATATGCGTTGACGTCACACTCGTGTTGCGTTGTGGTATATGGAGCTGTCTGAAGTGTACATATGAAGTAGACATAGTCCCTCGGTCAGAATCGAGGGAACGAGGGTCTGTTCATATAATCTTCCCTCGTCCACTTCACGAAGTGGAACGCACTTCAAAATGGGGAAGTGCTTAGGGAAGTTTGCAAGTGCGTGTCTAAAAGTGGACTGGAACACAGCCCAGGATGATGCTACGGCAGCCATGCTGCGCCAGAACCCCCACCACACACCAGCTTACTGGTGGAGAGGAGACAGTGATGAAGCCGGTCAGTATATGGAGGTGATTTGGAGGCCATGATGGACAGAGGCCAAGGGGCAAATTTGGCCAGGACACCCAGGTTACACCCCTAATACTCTTTCGAAGGACATCATGGGATTTTTAATGACAACAGAGAGTCAGGACCTCGGTTTAATGTCTCATCTGAAGGATGGTGCTCTTTGACAGTATATTGTCCCCGTCACTATACTGGGGCGTTAGGACCCACACAGACCACAGGGTGAGCGCTCCCTGCTGGCCTCACTAACACCTCTTCCAGCAGCAACATCCAAGTTAAACTGTTTTGGAACAGCCCACAATATGTAGGTGAACTGGTGAAAGGTGAGGGCATCATATTTGGGTATAAAAAGAAGCATCCGCCAAATATGGGTCATGGCTCACCACTTTGTGCCAAATATCATGAGAGAATTCTCAAACAATTCAAAAATCACATTTCTCAATGCAGGATTACAAAGTATTCAGGTGTTTCACCATCTTCCATACATAATACTGAATCAAGAATGCATCAAGAAATGCATCAAGAAATGAAACTTGGATCTCTGTTACTCAAGGAAAAGTGATGTGACACAGTGGTAAACATGCGTCTGTCCTAACTTTTTTTGGAGTATGTTGCAGCCATCAAAATCAAAATTTGTTCATATTTACAAAATAAATATAAGTTGGTCAATGAAAGCACTGGAAATCTTTTCTTTGTACTTTTGTCAGTTTAATGAAGGTTGATGAATCAGAAAAAGAAAAAATATAAATAGTTATGTTTTATCATTTACTCAAATATCATATTTTAACAAATAATTATTATCATGTTGATGTGTTTCTCATTACTATCATTTTGATGATTTTACTATTAAATGTATGTTTAATACTTTTCTTTTACTGTATTAATATTTATGCCTCACATGTAGCTGAATGTCTTAGGGTGAACTTTTGTGCTTGCTGTTTAGATGAGGCCAAAAGACTGTAAGTAGACCACAAATGCTCACCTGCATGTCTCAATAAAGTGGTAAACGAATGTTACTGTATCTGAACATCTTGCAGGATACAGGCTAACACCTCAGAGTGTGAAAACATGAAAAGTTGTTATGTTTGTGTCTTTAGTGAAAAGTGTTTTAACTGTTCATTTTACACAGTTTCTTTATTAAACTTTTAATCCTGTTTATGGATGAATTCATTTTACTCTTCATTTATTATTTAATTGTCTGCTGCTAAGAAATAAAATTGGACTAAAATCATATGACTGGATCTCTGACTGGAAAATTACAAGTTTTTTTTTAGAAATGCCAGAAAGCCTAACCACTGATTTTTAAATTATGCATATTTTTTTTCACATTTTTAGTGAATGGAAAAACCCAAAGTACAGATAAAATTGTCTGCCATCACTTCACAGTGCCAGTTTCACTGAAGTTCATCTTCTGAGTCAGACTGAAACTCCTCCGGCCGGTTTTCTACAGAAATGTGGTTTTGTCTGTTGGGTGGACAAACATCTTGCATGTGAGAGTGTGCGTTCAGTGTGTGTGAGAGTGTGCGTTCAGTGTGTGTGTGTGTGTGTGTGTGTGAGAGAGTGTGTGTGTGTGAGAGAGTGTGTGTGTGTGAGAGAGTGTGTGTGTGTGAGAGAGTGTGTGTGTGTGTGTGTGTGTTTAGCTTGCTGGTGAAGAGCTTCTTCCTGTCCTGCTATTATCAGATTTGAGACACTTTAATCTACTGGAGAAAAAACTAACAAGATGAGCAACTGTTTGACAGAGGGAGAGAAACAGTAACACAATTATCATATTTAATTGTTCAAATGTTTAGAATGGGTTTCTTTTTCTTTTCTTTCAAATTTCAACCATATGGGAAAAAAACACAGTCTGTCAGAGCTTGGTTTGAAGGACTGAGTTGAAGCGTGGATCTATTTTCAAAGTGGTATTTATCAAAAAGGGTAAAAAAAACACACAAACCCTGTGACACGTGCTCAGATAAACTACAGGACTATAACTATATTTACAAAGAATAAACAAGACACCAGGCAGTGAGTGAAATGGGTAATAAAGGAACAGATTAACAGGAAGAAAACACAGAAAGAGAGAGATTTCAAACTAAAAGTCCTTGATCTGAATGCAACAGTACACAGAAACAGCTGAAGCCTGAGAAACTGGTGTTATTGTGGTTTATTGAATACTTGCTGATTGTGAATCAGGATGTGGTTTATATGACGTTCATTAGATTCCACAAGATCATCCAATAGATTCATTAACGTGTCTGATTGAATGTGTGAATCAATAATGTTCTTTTTATTTGTTTGTATGTTACATTATAACTCCAGACATATTTCTCTACTTCAGTGCTTCGTGTTTCTGTCATTAGTGAGTACAAGTTCACAGCATTGAGGATGTTAAAATAGAGTGATAAAAATAAATGAAAGCGTGAGCTCTGACTCAGTATTAAAACATAACACAGATGAGATCATCTCTATCACCTTCACATTGTGACACAATTTTCATTGTCACATGACTCCTAGTCTGAAATAACTGTTGCATTGTGCTTTAATGCTGTTTTAGCTGCTGTTATTCACCACCAGATGGCGCCACACGTGATGACAGTAAATATGAATGCAATATATAGCAATATATAATGACACATAAAAAAGGCAATAATGAAGCATTTTGATTAGTCTGTACAACGAGTTAAATTAATCATACTTTATATCATACATACATCAAACATCATAATATGAGTTTACAAAGACAGTCAATCTGCAATAACAATAACTGTATCTATTTATCATTACAGCTTCAGGTCTGTCTTCTGGTCCTATAGCAGGAATGTCTGGATGTTCTGCTGGTGTGATTTTCCATCACTACAGTAAATATGTAGGCTATTTTTATTATAATAAACTAAAGTAATCTGTGTTTAATTGAATTTGTTATTATAATTATTATAATAAACAGGCATCCGAAGGTAGCATATTGATCAGTTAGGTCTTATTTAGTTTATTATATAGTGAAACTTTGAATCAATTGAACCATTGCTTCGAAATAATGATTCACTGTTTTGAATCGTTGGAATCTCCAAACGCTGGCGACCCCTGCTGGTCACAACAGTGTAAATACAACACAAACTCAGTCCAAACATGCATAAACACCTTTTACAAGCCCATAAACGTTCTATTGAAGGTGTAACCTATTAAAGGCAATTAATAAATCATACAGTTGCATCCAATAAAAAAGTGTCTTTATAATATGTGTTATTTTATGACGTAACGGAATCCCATCCTACTGAAATCATGTGACTTTGACAGGGGGAAAAAGTGACTTTGGCAGTCTCATTGTTCGAAACAAATGATTCACAAAGGTTTCGAAGCTTGAAGCGTGTTTCGAAAGTGCCCATCACTCGTTCAATATTTTCCGCTTATTTATTCATAGCGGACTCTATTGGGTAAAAGTAGCACTATTATTTTAGAGATATGTGATTTTATGATTTGGACACTAGAGAGCGATGATGTGCTTGTGCTGAATTTGCCAAAATATCCATGATTATCTGTGATATCCTGTAAACTATGCATTCCATATTCAATTGTCTATTTATTTAAACAGGAGTAGACCAAGTGATATAGGCTACAGAACAGTGAGGGATGAGATCAAACTGTAATAAAGTTTCTATGTGTGTTGAGCTAAAAATAGAACATTTAGTTCAGTTTCTGTGCCTTTTGTGCACCACTAAATTAAACTAATACACAGCAACACAATTTCAGACATAACAATAGATCTTATGAGTGTAGGCTAATGTATGTGCAAAAGCCAAAAAAAAAAAAAACTTAGATGGAAAAAAAAAGTGAAAGCAAACCAGAGTCAGAGGAAAAAGCAGAGATGTTGTATTTGATCACCGTTTTGGGGTGATATTTTCATACACGGCCTCCTTTGATTTCTGCAAGAAAAAATATACACTCAATCAAGAGCAAAAGTTTAAATACTTTTGTAAAATGTATAGCCTAATAACATTTTATGTAGGCTTCACTAAACCCTATTAAAGTGTCTGTAAAATTATTTCTTTGGCTGAGCATAGTTTTTAAAATTTGAACATTTTAATTGATTGTAGCCTAGGTGACCTAACCTTTGGTTATCGCCCATCATTTGCATAAATTTGAGACTTTCAGTTACGCCTGGCTGTTTCACACTCCGTTTTCCATAGGCTGCACATGTTAAAGGGGTGGTTGATTATGATTTCACTTTTCTAACTTTAGTTAGTGTGTAATGTTGCTGTTTGAGCATAAACAACATATGTGAAGATCAAAGCAAATGGAGATATTTTCTTTTAAAGAAATTGATTTTTATGGACTAACGGCTGGTAGGGACAGCACGGGTTAGTGACATCACCCACCCTAAAATGTAGGCCTACATAAAATCCTCCCCCGGGAACCAATGGATGGTACTACTCATCTCTTCTAGGAGGTGGAAAAAACAACAAGCTATTTATTACTGTGTACAATGTACTGTTTAGTTTAAAAATTGTTCAGCGCCTTGGTTAAAGGCGCTATAAATATAATTAAATAAATAAAAAATGATGCACAGGATTTCTTAAAGATTTAAATACAAATGAAAATGTTTTGTCAATTGTAAGTTTTAATTTAAAATGTTGGTGCTTTTAACTTTAGAAAAGTAATTTTAAACATTTTGTCACTTCCTTGAGCAGCTTAATATCTAAAGAAGTGTAACTGTACTGTGTACAAAGAGAATCGTAATGCTGACAAAACTTTTCTTTTTTTTTTAAAATAAAAGTTGCTGATAAAAACTTTTGTATTTCAGATAAAAATAGTGAATAAATGTTTGTGGTAAAGCCGCGGATTGGTTGCGCGCTGCAAACAAAAGCATGTGAAAGCACAATGGCACGTGCTGCTCCTCAACAACATAAACACTGCAACACGCACCGCATACACACTGCAAACGGAGTGTACAGATCACTTTCATTGTATGTATAAACATGCAATGTAATTGAATCATGACTGAGGCTGGCATACTGCCAAAAAGAAACTCATAACAGTACGGTGAGTAAATTAAGACTTTTTTTTATCATTGAATAGCCTATAAAAATATTTTATTGTTATTGAGGAAAATTAATTTAAAGGTCTGCAAAATGGAAATACTGTATGTCAGTATTTACACTGCAGTGAAAACAGTAGTGTAAAAAGCATAAAAACATCCTTCTAGTCTTTCCTCCTGAAGGTAATAATTAACAAGGTTGAGCATCCACATCTGTTCACTGATCGTCTGATGCATATAATGAAACACCAAAATTAACAGATTAACTGACTGCATCAACTTCTTGCCTTTTCATCACAGAATGATCTCACCTTATTTCGTCTTGTTGGTTTACACAATGCAGAATTATTCATGTCTTTCTCCTGGGCCTGAACTGCATTAACAATAACATAATGCATACATGTTAACAACAACGTTTTCAATCAAATATTGAAACCTGTGCCTTATAAAATATACATATTTTAACATATTAATTGTTTGCACTCCTGACCTGTTTTTCTACATTTCCTGCAGATGCAGACGATCCCAATGACTGCAAGTACAATCAACAGAGATCCTCCAGAAGCGGCAGAGATCAACACTATCAGAGACACTGAGACTGGAGGAGGAGAAGAAGAAGAAGGAGACTGTGTTGTAATGTCTGAAGAGAGACATTAATGTAAGTGAATGCATCAATGTGATCTACACCAGAAGACAGAGATCAGGTCAGTAAATACACACATATATCATCAGTGCTGTGGTACCTGCACATGTGTGACAGAGTGTGTTGATGTCCAGATGTGTGGTCTGGTTGCTGATGGGATTGTTCAGCACACAGCTGTAGGTGTTTTTATCCTGATATTCCACCTCCAGAGGTAGAGAGAGACTGATGCTGAGATCACACACACTGATGCTGGACAATACACTGATTCCTTTGTACCAGGAGAGAGTCGCATCACTCACATTCAACACTGATGAACACACCAATGAACAGTTTGATGATGATGATGATGAAGAACAGTGTGAAGAGTTACTGATGATGACAGGAACAGGCAGACGAGCTAGAAAACAAGAGAATGAAGAGGAGTATTGACATCTTTTTTCCAGCTCAATGTTTTGCGTGAGTGTTTAGGGCGGTGGTATTCAAATGGTGGACCGTCATTGGTTTCATCCGGACCATGGGACATAATTGTGCCCTTTTACCATTTCTGAAGTTTAAAACGAACAGCGCATCAAAAAAACGCAGTTCCATTTTAAAAGCTTCTCTCTATGATGTGCTGTTAGTAGCGCTATGGGAACACTTTGTGTGTGACCGGCTATGAAGAATGTGTGCAAACACACCAATGAAATTGGCCTTGAACTTGAACCTCTGACGGTGATGCCATTGGAATGCATCACCATCAGAGGTAAGATAAGATAAGATAAGAAAAACCTTTATTTGTCCCACAATGGGGAAATTACGGTTTGCAACAGTAGATAAAGGACAGAGATAGAAAGACAGGACAAAGATAGATAAATGTACAAATAGCATAGCCACGTATTAAACAAAGAAATGCCGTTCTCACAAATAAAGTCAGAAATTTCTATACAATAACAACGGACTAAAATAGGCTATACAGTGTCCTGCGGCATAATAAATACTGATATTATAAAAAACTATTAAAAGGTCAATACACATAAGTCAGGTATAGCACGCTATATGGGACATGTGATGTAAATATAAATATAAAATAATAAAATAAAAATAAAAGAGTCCAAAGTCAACAGTCAACAGTGTTCGTTGTACAATCTGACGGCCGCTGGTAGGAAAGATCTGCGGTATCTCTCCCTCACACAGCGGGGATGGCGCAGCCTGTCACTGAAGCTACTCTCCAGGGCTGACAGAGTATAGTGCAGTGGGTGAGACTCATGGATCAGCATAGCTGTCAATTTAGCCAGGACCCTTCTGTCTACTCCTACCTCCCTTACTGAGTCCAGAGAACAGCCCAGGACAGAGCTGGATTTCTTGATCACCTTATTCAACTTTTTTATATCCCTCTCAGTAATGCTGCTGCTCCAGCAGGCCACAGCATAGAGGATGGCTGATGCCACCACAGAGTCATAGAACGTCTTAAGGAGGGGCCCTGTCACTCCAAAGGACCTTAGCCTCCTCAGGAAGTACAGTCTGCTCTGACCCCTCTTGTACAGAGCATTAGTGTTAGGAGTCCAGTCCAGCTTGTTATTTAAGTGAACACCCAGGTACTTATAAGTGTCCACTCTCTCAATATCCCTTCCCTGGATGTTCACCAGAGGGGGGAGAGCAGGCCGCCGTCTGCGAAAATTGACCTCCATCTCCCTGTTCTTCCCCGCGTTGATCCGGAGGTGATTTCGCTGACACCAGTCCACAAAGTTCTGTATTAGTCCTCTGTACTCTGCATCATCATCCTCAGTGATGAGGCCAACAATGGCAGAGTCATCAGAGAACTTCTGCAGAATACATCTGTCCGAGTTGTGTCTGAAGTCTGCGGTGTGTGTGTGTGTGTGTGTGTGTGTGTGTGTGTGTGTGTGTGTGTGTGTGTGTGTGTGTGTTACTAATTCTGTCACTCTCTTGACAGGCAGACATTTCTTTGCGTCTCTAGCGAAAAAAAAAAAATGAGCGTCACACAAGGTAAAGGTAGGGTGACCACCTGCTAATAAGCCCAAGGGGGGACAAGGGGTATGTTTCTGAGGGACAATGTGGGACACTGCCTGGCGCGGCGGTGCCCCCACCTCACGGGCAGACTCACTGATAGAAGTTTACCCATTTCTAGCACATACCACCTTACATGGTATATTAATAATGCCCTATTCCCCTAAACGTGTAATGGCTGATGTATGCTCATGAATAGGCCAACCAATGTTTTTTGTTTTTTTTCTAAATAAAGATTCATAATATTTGGAACATTCAGTGAATTGACATACACCACTTAATATTTACTATTTAATTTGATTTATTTTTCATTACAATTTATTCACTTTAAATAAATTATAATATAAAATTATAGGATTAACAGGAATTGTAGTTGCTCAACACCACAGGAACAGTTAAAAAAATATTTAAAAAAAAATACGATTGACATCGTATTCCCCTCCATGTCGATTGAGAAGAACGTTTTGCAAAGGTCACAAAAAGCCCTCTCGGTATCCCCCTCAACACCTTTCGGCCACAAATATTCATTTTCCCAGTCTTTCTTGTACCCACACCTTCTCTTTTTAATTGATGATGGTGGTGCCTCTCAGACTCAGTCTCTTTCTCCATTTTTCAAATTGGAAAGCGCAAATCTAAAAGTTCCTTCCCAGTGTGTCTGGTATGCGCATGCGTGCGCTGTCACGAAAAAGTTGACAACAACCTAGTCAGCAGTTCAACTGAAGGGTGGGTGTGGCAACAATAGCGTGTTGAACTGTCAAGTAATGTTCGTTTGGCTGCCTGGGGCTCGAGGATATAACTTTTTTTTTGAGCAAGCATAGATTATGCGTGACGCGGCCTCAATTTGCGGGACACATGAATTGGGCTTCAAACGCTGAGCGCGCACGCGCTACGCGGGACGGGTGGTCACCCTAGGTAAAGGGTGTGTGCCTGAATACGAAGAGCATGCTGCCCTTGCGTTTGAGCATGGTGAGCATTGTGATACATTCACAGTTAAAGTGCTTCGCGCTCGATTATCTTTTTTCCAAGTGCTAGCACCCACAATGCGACCGTGGGGCTCGCGCGTCGTTCTGGGCGAGAGACGGGTCTGCCCCTATCGCTCACGCTCTCTCTCCAGATGGGGATTTCCCTTTGCCAGACTCCAAAGCGTGCCCTGGCACCTCATCGGCTCAGAGGGAGCACACTGAATCTCTTGTTTCTCTTGTGACAAAGTGCAAGAGGAATTACTCACTACTCATGCAGTGTCCAGACTACAATTAGGTTGTCTTTACACTTAGCATGTTTATTTGGATTTAAAAGACACCTGGTGATTGCTCTGTTAGTGCGGTTCATTTGAATAAGTGTGAATGCTGCCATCTGAATCCTGGTGCCACCAAACAAGCGGACCGAAACCATAGAAAAGATGGGTCGCGATCAGCTTCCAAACGAACCCTGGTTCATATCAACGCAACACGGACCAAAGACATGTAAACGAAAAAACAGGATGATGAGACCCTAAAAAGAAAAGAATACTCAAGCATACCTTTTTTTCCTCGTCATAGTCGCGATGTTGCCCATCACAGTTCGGTACAGGCATCAGAACCACGTCTCCTCACAGCAGATCTTCGTTTGTGTGTGATGGAGGGATTCCTGCTGCTGTTTTGACTCCTTTACACATTTTATAAGCTCTTCACAAGTTCTCAGCTGATCAGAATAGCATATTATGCAGGTTACGCATATACAATGAGCGTATTTCGCCCAGAACACAGCATTGTTTTGGATGTTCGGTAAGTCCCGTGACATGAAAACATCCTCCAGAAGCGTTAAAAAACGAAATTATTTGTTTTGGTCCGGACCAAACGAACCAACCGAACTACAAGTGTGAACACACCCTTAGACTGGCCGTGGGAACAAGAGCCCCCCAAACACTCTAGACTGGAGAACAGATTTCTGTCCGGTGGCCACAAGGAGGGACCTCAACATCGGTCTCTCCCCTTCTTTCAAGTGATACTCACTGCAGAGTGGACATCCAATGGGATGGGATTAGTCCAGCTCCACCTCTCTGAATGTCTAAGGGATGGTGGAGGGATAGAGTTGTGCATAAGGTTAGGGTGTGGTTAGATATTATAGCTCCACCCATTAGGCCCAAATTACATTAGCTCCTCCTCGCTAGACATCCAGCTAGATGTAAGCTCCACCCATTTGCTCTGCAGTGAGCAGCTTCTCCCTTCTTTGAGGACCTTCATAGTGAGTTAACTCACTCATGAGGGAAACCTTACACATCGCGTGTCTTAGTGCCTTCGCTGTCGACATATTCGGCTATCGTGGGTGTGAATGCACGTGGTTATACGATGATGCCTCAGGTAGAAGAGTCTGCAGCATTATTAAAGAAACCAACTCTCCACACTTTAGCAGTTCAGAACAACCTCTACACTGGTGGGGAAAGAGTTTCAGGGAGCAGCTCAGGCTGCAAGATGTAGTGGTGTAACAGTTGTACCAGGCTGACCTGTTAAAGGATTTGAGAGCGGGTGGTTCAATCGACAAAGAGTCGTTCTCTGAGCTTCGTTGAGCCACAGATTTTTCTCTCCATGTAACTAAAGCGACTGTTCAATGGTGTTCTGGTCGCCACAGAGAGACATCTGTGGTTGAAACTAACTGGCATCCAAGACAGAGACCGAACATTTCTGCTCGATGCTTTCACCTTCCGGGCTGTTTGGCGGCTCGGTTAACACAGTTGCAGTTGCAATCAGATTATGGGACCGTTCGTCCAGTTCCTTTCTCGCCCCACTCAAGGGGAGGGGCTATCGATCACCCGGCCCAAACCCAGTCCTGCTGAGAGATGTGAGGCGCAAGACGAGAGTGGCGAGTCACGCTCACCCTCGATTTGGGACCGGCTCGTCGCTCTTAGTAGCCTCATAAGAGACCTGATGCACAATGTTTAACAGAAGAATTAATGGAAGGGCCTTTTTTAAGTCCTCCAAAAATCACATTGACTTAACCTTGAGTTTTGCTATAAAACATTTTCTTTTTAAAAAACTTTTTTTTATAATCAGTGCCACAGATGCTGTTGATCGAGTTGAATTCATGCTGAATATTTCTTTAATAACGACAAAATGACGTCTCTACTCACCATAGACAGAAACATTTAATGTTTTTGATGATTTTTTCGCTCCACTTATATCTAGTTGATAAACTCCAGTATGTTCAGTTGTGGTGTTTGTGATGGTCAGAGATCCAGTTTGATCGTCCAGCTTCAGTCTGTCTCTGAATCTCCCATTAGGAACATCATCATATGTGGAGAAGATTTGCTTCTTTTTATTCATTTTAGCTATCAGAGATTTTTCAGCTCCAAATTTCCACAGTACGTCATCATCTTTACGTATTTCAGTAACATCAGTGTTTAGAGTAACTGAATCTCCCTCCATCACTGACACTGAATCACCAAACACACCTGGAGAGCAAACAGATTTTACACAGATTGACACTTCTGATATATGAACATGATATTAATGGAGTTTTAAACATCTGCTACATCACAATAATTGTATGAAGCTATGAGCTTCGTATGATGCTCAAGCATTCGTAGGATGCTTAATTTTTGACAGCATACAATATTTGAAATATATATTAAATATTGATTTAATTATATATACATAAAAGGCGCATTTCTTTAGCCTGCCTTGTGGCGTGTGCCTTCACACCTCTCATGCTCAGCACTTTTTATCATTATTTACGGTTTGCTTCCGCTCTACATTCATATCTCTTAACACTAGAACGGCCATGGCGGTCATTTTGACCGTTTTGAATTTTATATCTGCAATAACTTTGTTGAAAAAATAAATACAATCCTGCTGGTACCTGACTTTTCCTAAAAGTGTCTGTATTTTCATTTAAAATGTTTTTCATATAAATTACACATAAGGCAAAAAAACAAATGAACATATTTACCTATTTCGGCCACAGACGGTCATATTGACCGCACGGAATTTCGCGGTATTATTATAGGCTATACCAATATACACAACAATAAAATGTGGTTAAAAATACACTAAACATATTCAACAACAAATCATTTAAATGTAATGATATTCAGAACAGAACAAGAATGAAAAAATAACTATAAACAAGCCAAAATGAAATGCGTTATAAGCGAAAGTGAAAGTAAGCGGCGTTAGGCTCACGTAACTTTCTAATTAGAATCAAAATGTTTCAACATTTGCGATGTATTTGGATGGTAAACTATTTCTTTATTATAGGCTTTGTACTTCACTCACGTTCCAATATCGACGGAAAAAATCATCCTCTTCACATGCGCAAAATGGTACGAAGTGTAGGCTAGCCTAGGCTACAAACAGAGCAGTGGAATTTTTATGTTAGGTTGACTATTTTATTATTATATGTTATTGTGGCTATAATGAACAGGCTGCAATGTCAAGATTGCAATACTGGAATATGGTTGGGGGGGGTGTGTGTGTGTGTGTGTGTGTGTCGGCGGGCGCGACGCGATCGAACTGTGTAAACAAATATGGGCTACTCCGTCATTTTGTTCAGGACATCTACGGATATTATTTATTTATAAATGTATAATTAAACTTGTTTAAATGTACAGTTTGGTGTTGTTTTGTTTTTTAAAGACATATTAATACAATAAATGCATTAATCTCTCAATTGGGTATTTATCATTAAAGATATAGAGTTTGGAATATAGCGGTCAAAATGACCGCTTGCGGCAGTTCTAGTAGTTATGGAATTCTGGCACTTCTAGTGTTAATTAAACAGTTTTCTAAGGCTTTCCGATCGCTTCTCAGAACTGACTCTCACATGAGCAACTGGCTCAAAATTTAGCTTGAGTCTCTAGTCAAAGCACCATTGATACATTGATTAACTATCAGGAAAAACTTGCAAATATCAGGGAATTTAAATATTGTGATTTCCAGACCCTGTCCCAAGTCATGCCGGCTGGGCCTGGCCAGATATTTGAAAGTGGCATAATGGAGAAGTCTTCACTGGATGGTCATAGCAATTTACATTATTTTCCATGACTTTTAACATCTGTGAAGAATGTTACTGATATTAAGCCAAAACTCCCCCCTAAAAAACGATAACTTACCAGTCAGACGCCACCAGCACAAACAGAACAAAACAAACATGTGAATCATTTTCTTCAATTGTTCAGTGAAAAGTCTGATACATGTCTAGTTAATGTCTGCTCTAGCAGCTCATCCTCTGAGTCAGACAGAAACCTGCTGTGGTTGGTTTTCTTCCGAGACGAGATGAAGAGTGTGTATATAGTGCATTTGTGTTTATTTTCTAGGTGAAGGGGCTTCTTCCTGTCCTGAATCTCACGGTTAAGGGCTTCACAATGAATCTCACAGTTAATGCCTTCACACAACAGCTTTTTAGTAGGCCAAAGTAAGCATAAAATATTCAAAACGATAAGCCAGCACTGCTTTGTTTAAGCTTTGTATATACAGTCTTGGTTTCAGTTTCCCTTTAAGAATGATGAATATAGACTATTGATACCTGCTGATATAGACAGATATTTACTTGCATGCAGGCGCCGAATCCTCGTGCTGGTTGACATTCGCCTTTAAGGCCCCGATACACTTCAAACTAAATCGAAGAACTAACCGATGTGAGGTTATTTCGAACAAAATCAGGCCAAAACTATCTTTGTTTGGAGTTCATTTTGGGATTTCGAAACAGCTTACTAAATCGAACTTTCTGGTAAAGTTCCTTTGAACCTTCGTACTGCCATTGGTCCGTGGCGATTATGTAATAAGTAGGTGTGCTCGGAGGCTCCGCCCTCTTTCACGTTTTTCTGGTTCATTTCCTCTCCGTGGAGGTCAGACGTCCGTGAGTGAAAATATAAGCACACAGCTGTTTATAGTAGAAAATGAAGTAGTATGTCACGGGTGACAAAAACGCTCAGCGAGCGGAACCCTTTGATGAGTCACGAGTTTCCCGAGGGAATGATTTGTGGGCAACACATCCCACTCCGGTTCCGGGTGTGGCAGGAATATTGCCCGGCCTGATTAGCGCTAATGTATGGCAGGTGCGGGAGAGAGAGAAGTGGCGTTCGCATAGGCTTCCTGTTTCACAAGCCATGGATAAAAAGGGCCGCTCAGAGAAGCAAGGGGGAGAGGTTCGTGTATGGCGTTATTTTTAAAAAAATCGTTCACTTTGGTATAGAAGCATGAAATTTGGCACAGATACTCTCTAAGGGCCACTATTTTGGAAAAAGGCGTTGGCCACTCAAAAATTCAATATGGTGGCCATTTTTCAAAATGGCCGCCATTGCTATTCAATGCTGATTATATCAATTATTCAAACAGTGATCCAAGCATAAAATTTGATACAAATACTCTCTAAAGGACATGTTAATAGAAAAAGATGCTTGTCCCTCAAAAATTCAAGATGGCCGCCATTTTTAAAGATGGCCACCGTTCCTGTCGAATATTAATTATTTCAAGTGTTCAAATGGTGATGCAAGCATAAAATTAGGCAGAAATAGTTCAAGGAACAATCTTTTGGAAAAAGGTATGTGCCACTCAAAAATTCAGGATGGCCACCATTTTCAAGATGGCCACTATTTCTGTCAAATAGTCATAATGTCTGCTTTGTCTGCCTCCTCTCCTTTGACCTGTCGAGCTTAGTTAAACTTGCCAGGGATATAAAATCCCCGCCGGCATAGGTCTCAGGTTCATTGGAGTACACAAGCCTCTCCACCACGGCAAGGTGTAGTCCACAGAGAGGAAGTGCCACTGTTAGAAAAAGGATACGCTGCTGGTACAGGTTGCACATACAGTGGGGAGAACAAGTATTTGATACACTGCTGATTTTGAAGGTTTTCCTACTTACAAAGCATGTAGAGGTCTGTAATTTTTATCATAGGTACATTTCAACTGTGAGAGACGGAATCTAAAACAAAAATCCAGAAAATCACATTGTATGATTTTTAAATAATTAATTTGCATTGTATTGCATGACATAAGTATTTGATCACCTACCAACCAGTAAGAATTCCGGCTCTCACAGACCTGTTAGTTTTTCTTTAAGAAGCCCTCCTGTTCTCCACTCATTACCTGTATTAACTGCACCTGTTTGAACTTGTTACCTGTATAAAAGACACCTGTCCACACACTCAATCAAACAGACTCCAACCTCTCCACAATGGCCAAGACCAGAGAGCTGTGTAAGGACATCAGGGATAAAATTGTAGACCTGCACAAGGCTGGGATGGGCTACAGGACAATAGGCAAGCAGCTTGGTGAGAAGGCAACAACTGTTGGCGCAATTATTAGAAAATGGAAGAAGTTCAAGATGACGGTCAATCTCCCTCGGTCTGGGGCACCATGCAAGATCTCACCTCGTGGGGCATCAATGATCATGAGGAAGGTGAGGGATCAGCCCAGAACTACACAGCAGGACCTGGTCAATGACCTGAAGAGAGCTGGGACCACAGTCTCAAAGAAAACTATTAGTAACACACTACGCCGTCATGGATTAAAATCCTGCAGCGCACGCAAGGTCCCCCTGCTCAAGCCAGCGCATGTCCAGGCCCGTCTGAAGTTTGGCAATGACCATCTGGATGATCCAGAGGAGGAATGGGAGAAGGTCATGTGGTCTGATGAGACAAAAATAGAGCTTTTTGGTCTAAACTCCACTCGCCGTGTTTGGAGGAAGAAGAAAGATGAGTACAACCCCAAGAACACCATCCCAACCGTGAAGCATGGAGGTGGAAACATCATCAAGGGGACAGGACGACTGCACCGTATTGAGGGGAGGATGGATGGGGCCATGTATCGCGATATCTTGGCCAACAACCTCCTTCCCTCAGTAAGATGGGTCGTGGCTGGGTCTTCCAGCATGACAACGACCCGAAACACACAGCCAGGGCAACTAAGGAGTGGCTCCGTAAGAAGCATCTCAAGGTCCTGGAGTGGCCTAACCAGTCTCCAGACCTGAACCCAATAGAAAATCTTTGGAGGGAGCTGAAAGTCCGTATTGCCCAGCGACAGCCCCGAAACCTGAAGGATCTGGAGAAGGTCTGTATGGAGGAGTGGGCCAGAATCCCTGCAGTGTGTGCAAACCTGGTCAAGAACTACAGGAAACGTATGATCTCTGTAATTGCAAACAAAGGTTTCTGTACCAAATATTAAGTTCTGCTTTTCTGATGTATCAAATACTTATGTCTTGCAATAAAATGCAAATTAATTAATTAAAAATCATTCAATGTGATTTTCTGGATTTTTGTTTTAGATTCCATCACTCACAGTTGAAGAGTATCTATGATAAAAATTACAGAAAAGGTCCAGGGTCATTGGCATTTTGTTCATCTTGTGAAAGAGTGGAATGTTGGTGGCAATCATTTTATAGCCATCATGTTGAGAAACATGATGGGTAGGTGGTGATTGAAGGGGTTCCTTTTTGTCTGTCTGACAAAGACAACATTTCATGCTTTGTAAGTGGGAAAACCTGCAAAATCAGCAGTGTATCAAATACTTGTTCTCCCCACTGTATCTGCGAGACGGAAGGCGGAAGGACCATCAGAATTGAGACTGGTTTCAACAATATAGGTGACCAGTTCAGAAAGAGCCATAGGAAAGATGGCTGGTTGAATCGTTTCACTCTGTGACTCTTTCTCAACCCTTCTGAGGTGGAGTTTCTCTCTGTTGTAAAGATGAATGAGACACAAATGATGGTATTTCAGCTCCTGTGCAATGGCATCAGCACCACTTAGTTGAGACAATAATTTAGCATCATTCAGTGTTTGTGCACATTCATGTAGTCTGTCATTCAGTTGCAGTGTCATTACCTGACGTAGGTCAGATTCAGGAGATATGTTATCACAAAGAAAGCAAACCTGATCATCTAGACTTTTCTGCATCATGGTTCTGCGATGCTTTGTTTGGCCTTCATCTGTCTCACTACATTGAGCATCGGATTGTTGCTTCTGGGCACGAAGTAACTTTGTGTTGTTGAACTGAAGTCGACAATTGTAGTGATACTTCGTTTGGTTCCTTCTCTAAGTAGCTTCTATACCCCCACCTTCATCCAGTCGTTCCAGGTCCAGGGTCATTGGCATTTTGTTCATCTTGTGAAAGAGTGGAATGTTGGTGGCAATCATTTTATAGCCATCATGTTGAGAAACATGATGGGTAGGTGGTGATTGGAGGGGTTCCTTTTTGTCTGTCTGACAAAGACAACATTTCATCCAATCAGTTGGCCTCTTGGCTGACATGGGATTTTCATTTGCCATTTTGGGGGTTTGTTGTCTGATTAAGGCCGAGGGGTTATCCTTTTACCACTTCAATCATAGACATAGTACACATTCAGGTATGGGATACAACTAGGTACGGGTCACCTACACCTAGCCCGATCATTCATCCAGTGCCATTTAAGTCCTGTGTGATCTGTACACCTTCCAGGTAAGCATACATGAACAAGTCATGTATTGCCCCGCTTACCCTTGGCTCGGCTCTCCCGCGCTGGCACAACCTGTCAATTCAGGTGCGGCTATCTAACTACGTCTATTACTAGCTAATTGATGAGGGGCTGTTAGGCAGCATTTGGGACACTAAACTTAGCTATACTATTACTACTAGTCAAGAACTACAGTGTAAGTAAAACTAGATCAGCTGACACTGAACCCCATGCTGAGTTCCACAGCAGTGAAGTCACCAGTGTGCCCTGGTTGTGTAATGACATTCACTCTATTAAACAAAACCTACCTTAACACATTAAATTGAGCTCTGACAGAAATGGTGGCCATCTTGAAAATGGTTGCCATCTTGAATTTGAGCGGCACACACCGTTTTCCATGATAATGTTCCTTGAAGAATATTTGTACCAAATTTCATGATAGCATCACCATTTGAAAAAAAAGATGTAAGGATTCAAGAGAAATGGCGGCCATCTTGAAAAATGGTAGCCATCTTGAATTTTTGAGGGACAAGCACCGTTTTCCAAAAAAACATTCCGAAGAGAGTATTTTCACAAAATGTTATGCCTACATCACTGTTTGAACAATTGACATAATGAGCATTTGACAGAAATAGCGGCCATCTTGAAAAAATGGCCGCCATTTTGAATTTTTTCCCAAAAAGTGACCCTTAGAGAGTATCTGTGGAAAATTTCATGCTTTTATACCAATTTGAACGATTCTCTTGAAATATGCCATTAATCTGCTGCACTAAGGGCCCTACCAGCCTGTTGGAGCAGAGACTTGAGCCAAACCAGTGTCTCCACATATCCATTCCTCTCAGCACCACAGAACTGTTCAAGAATGTTGAAAGGCTGTGGCAAGTGGATGTTTTGCCATTTCAGAATGAAAAGGAGTGCACAAGATCCAAGCAGGACCAAAGGGCCATTGAGTTACTGGAAACCAAGACGGTTCGTGTAGAGGTGGATGGAATACGTCGCTATGCAACACCCTTGTTACGCAAGTGTGACATGCCCTATCTTCATGCCACTATGGAAGCTGTCATGCCACGCCTACGAAGTACTGAGAGGAAACTTGCAAGAGACCCGCAACAAGCTGAAGCTTATTCCTCAGAAATCCAGAAATTGGTTCAGTCCGGAGCTATCAGAAAGCTCCTTCCAGAAGATATGGAAAGAGATGGTGAATCCTGGTTCATTCCACACCATATGGTGCGTCACAATGAAAAAAATCGTGTGGTGTTTGATTGCTCCTTTCAGTCCAATGGCCTCAGTTTAAATGATTCACTCCTCGCTGGCCCCACCTTGGGTTCATCACTTCTTGGGGTCTTGCTCAGATTCCGTGAGCATGCAGTGGCCATCAGTGCAGACATCCGGGGCATGTTTCATCAGGTCCGCCTTCTTCCAGAAGATAGACCACTTCTTCGGTTTGTCTGGCGTGACTCAAAGGAGAAGGGTCCACCTGATGTCTTTGAATGGCAAGTTCTGCCATTCGGCACAACCTGTAGCCCCTGCTGTGCTACCTTTGCTTTACAACGGCATGTGAGAGAACATAGCCAACCTAACGAAGATGTGAGGTTCTCAGTCGAACGGTGCTTCTACGTTGACAATTGCTTGCAGAGCTTGTCATCACCAGAGGAGGCTAAGCAATTGGTTGACAAGCTGAAGGAGCTATTAGCTGAAGGAGGCTTCGAGTTGAGACAATGGGCCAGCAATGTGCCATCTGTCATTCACCATCTTCCACGTGAAGCCAGATCGGATGGTCTGGAACTCTGGCTAGCCCACGAAAAGACAGATGTCCAGGAGTCCACATTGGGTCTTAGCTGGAATTGCCCTGTAGATGTTCTGACGTACCGTCACCGGCCCATAAATCATGGAGCTCCCACCATGAGGATTATTTATAAAGTTTTAGCAAGTCAGTACGACCCCTTGGGATATATCCTTCCGTTCACTACCAGGGCTAAAGTACTGGTCCAACAACTTTGGAGCAAGCAGCGTAGCTGGGATGACACCCAACTTCCCCAAACATTAATCCAGAGCTGGAACGAATGGGAAGGTGAACTGCAGTTTCTTCACAAGATCAATTTCCCAAGGTCATATGTACCAACTTCAGTAGATCAAACCAGATCTGTTACAGACCTTCATGTGTTCAGCGATGCCTCAGAGAGTTCGTATGGAGCAGTCACTTACCTGCGCACCGAAGATCAGCTTGGTAAGATCCATCTATCATTCGTACTGGCACGTTCTAGAGTAGCACCAAAAAGAGTCTTGTCAATGCCCCGTTTGGAGCTCTGTGCTGCAGTAATTGGTGCTCAGTTGGCAAACCTGCTGAGGAAAGAGTTAACTTTGTCAATTCGCCACACAGTTCTTTGGACAGACTCCACCACTGTGCTGTCTTGGATTCAATCAGAGTCCTGCCATTTTAAAGTCTTCGTCGGTACAAGAGTGGCTGAAATCCACGAGCTTACCAACTTCACTGCCTGGCGATATGTGAATTCAGGTCAAAATCCTGCAGACGACCTTACAAGGGGAAAGACTCTGAAAGAACTTGCTGAGCCCAATAGATGGAGCCAAGGGCCTTCATTCCTGCTCCTTCCACCTGAAAGCTGGCCCGCAAACCCTACAGAGCGCCCTGAGATTGACAAGTCTGAGCTTAAGAAATCTGCATTCTGTGGAGTAGTAGCTGTAGATGAACCAACTGGTAATATGTACAGGACATGGACAGAATTAGTAAAGGCCACTGCACAGGAGCTACATGGGGCGGCTGGACAGTCAGGAGAACCTACAGCAAACACGTATCAAGCAGCAGAGACATGCATACTCCAAAGGGTGCAAAATGAGAGTTTTCCTGAGGAATTACAACAACTAAAATCAGGCAAGGCTCTTCAACATAATAGCCGCTTACTCACCCTAGCTCCAGAATATGACACAGCTACCAATCTAATCCGGGTTGGTGGTAGGCTAAGACGTGCTGAAACTTTAGATCCTGCCCTGAAACATCCCATTGTACTAGATTCTAAACATCCAGCTGTGAAGTTACTCCTCCAAGATTACGATAAAAGACTCTGTCATCCAGGCCCTGATCGGGTGTTTGCAGAAATAAGACGACAGTTCTGGGTTCTAAGAGGAAGAGCAGCCGTCCGGAGCTTACAGCATGCCTGCACAGAATGCAAACGTCTGAGAGCCAAACCTACCATTCCTAAAATGGCAGACCTTCCTTTAGCACGCTTGCGTCTCCACAAGCCAGCCTTTCATTCAACTGGGATGGATTGTTTTGGTCCCTTACTTGTGAAGATTGGTCGACGAGTAGAAAAGAGGTGGGGAATCCTCTACAAGTGTCTTACCACCAGGGCTGTACACCTAGACCTTCTGTACAGTTTGGACACTGATTCATTTCTGATGTCACTTCGGAGGTTCATTGCACGTAGAGGCTCCCCTGTAGAATTACTGTCAGACCAAGGAACAAATTTCCGAGGTGGGGAAAAGGAACTCAGGGAAGCATTCCAGTGTATGTCACCTGATCTTCAGCAAAGACTTGCACCACAGAAGATCGCATTCCATTTTAATCCTCCCGCAGCACCACACTTTGGGGGAGTGTGGGAAAGGGAAATAAGATCCGTTAAAATGGCACTATCTGCGACTATTGGAGCCCAAACAGTATCAGAAGAAGTACTCAGGACTGTGTTGGTTGAAGTAGAGAACATCCTTAATTCAAAACCCCTCGGGTACGTATCTTCTAATGTGGCTGATCCTGATCCAGTAACGCCCAACCTTCTTCTCATGGGGCGGCTAGATAACTCCCTGCCTGCAGTCATATACCCTAAAGAAGAAGGCCTAAGTCGTCGCCGGTGGAGACACTCCCAGGTGCTAGCTGACCACTTCTGGTCCTCCTTTATCCGCCATTACCTTCCGAACCTGCAGGTCAGACAGAAATGGCACCGGGACTTCCCTAATATAACTACGGGCACGATAGTCATGATGGTGGATCCCCAACAGTCCAGAGCACATTGGCCTATTGGAAGAGTTGTTCAAGTGCACCCCAGTCAAGACTCACAAGTGAGATCAGTCGACGTCCAAGTTCAAGGGAAGGTTTATACTAGACCTGTGGCTCGACTGATAGCTCTACCCCCCATCCCAGAAGACACGGAAGAGCCCAACATACCCACTGCAGCATCGGTAACTCACACGCAGCCATCTTAATAGTCAAATTGAACACACAATTTGGGGGCGGCTGTACAAACGGCTTTGCGTGTGTGGCCCCTTTAAGACTTGTTGCCCTTTTAATTGATACCACAAAGTTTTCTGTGAGGAAGAAATGCGAGCCGATCCGAGTTGGAGTGTTATATGTGTGCGTGCATCCTATAAAGTGAGTCAATTCTTCTTAATATACACTTAGGAGAAAGTTCATGTTGTGATCTTGCATATAATTCTTGATTATTGAAGTTATAACTAAATTCAAATGTGTTTGATCGTGTCTGAATAGAGATCGTTACATGCATGATCATATTCACATCTGCCGACAAATTATGCAATCGTTTGTTATAATGCTCTCATATTTTGTTGAGAGAGATCGTTTTGCATGTTTAAGATGTCGTTAGTAAATTGCCAGTATAAGTGTGAGTTGATTTAGTTGAATCAGTTAGAGATTAGTTAAATGGCCTATTCAGAGGCTAATATGGCTAATAAAGAAGCTTTTGTATTCTCCACACGGATTGTACTATTGTTTACCATATTGGATTGTTAAATAATTGTATCTTAAATCTGTATTATTTACTTATTGTAATTTTTATTTATCTTTGTACAGACCACACACAAACAAATGCTTCAGTAAAGACATCAAAGGAAATAACTGTGGTTGACTGAGTTCCTGGGTTCTGATAGGCCCATCCAGGGCGAGTGTTGCTTATCCTACAGTCCTAAGAGATAAAATTCTAATTCCCAATTCCAAACCCAATAATACTAACTATTTTCGTTTTCATTTAAAGAAATCTTAAACATGATAGCCACACAAATGTGGTTCAGGCAACGCGTATTGATTATATTCACTGCACATAACGTTTGCCTATTTATAAAAAAACAAAATATAAAACACAAACCTGCCTCTTTTCGTTTTAAATATAATATAAAACCATTAAACATTTTAATATGGTCCAGGCAATATGTGCATTTGTACCAAACAACAGATTTTGCAGTAAACAACATTTTTTTACATACAATTATTACAATTTAAAATGACAAAACTCAACCCAGTCTCTTTTTGTTAAATTTCAGTTTTTATCAATAATAGCCATAATATTTTTTTTAAAGCGCTGACTTTGTATGTTTGACTGAATTGTTTGCTTTATAGCTTCTTATAAAAGGTAAGAAGCTATACAAATAAAGCAAACAATTCAGTCAAACATACAAAGTCAGCGTTCTAATCTAACCATACAACGGTAAAGATAAATAGCTTATATGTATAGCTTTATTTGTATAGCTTCTTATAGAGCCCTGCACGGGCCTCAAATCTAGGCCCGAGCCCGACCCTATTTTTTTTTTTTTACAGCGGCAGCCTGCCCTATTTGCAGCCATTAAAATATGTCCGTTTTGTTCGTTATGCTTCTTTTCTTTTCATTTCATTTCTTTATTAAGTTAATTTAGACAAATGTTTGGAGCATTAAAAAAAATAAAATAAATGACGACCAAGCAAGCCGAGCCAACAGAGTAAAACATGTTTGATCAATTTAGCCTCTCAAATCAACGCTAATACTTTACTTGGCTACAATAAAATCCATAGATATAAAACACTTCAAGCATATCACACAGACAGTTAGTTTAATGTTTATTTCTTAAACCACAGTGAGTAATTTTTTTTTTAAATACTGAGGCAGGCTCAGGTTGCTCGCAACAGCGCTCGCAAACGAAATGAGCAATAGCCAATCTAAACAAATTAAATTAAATAAATCAAAAACAAACTTGCAGGTTATCTTACCTAAAAAATGCACCACAGAACATGGCCATTCTTTTTTCCAGTAGTTTCCAACAGTTAAACGGAAATAAAGTCCAATCAAACGAAAAGTTAGAACAGTCTCTTACAGAGCATCGTGGAGAAAAAGAATAGCATCCACAGTGGAAGATTTTAACCCAGTCCTCTCTTCTATCACTCTGCGATTTTTCTCTTAATATTCTCCATTATTTGCACATGAGGTGAATCGTTGGTTGCGCTGACGGGAAACCTTCTGTGTGTGCGTGCGTGCGTGCGTGCGTGCGTGAGACTGTCATCAATCATATGTCAGTGTAATTTTACGATTATGAAAGTTATGAGGTTATTAAATGTCTTTCTATGTTTGTTTTTTATCGTCGACGTCAACTTCTCATATTTTTTTAATTAATGTCTAAAAATATAAAAAGAAGGATAACCCAAAAAAGGCCCGAGGCCCGGCCCGCATGTGAACTATGACGTGAAAATTGGCCCGAAGCCCGGCCCTAGGGGTAAAAAAGTCGGGGCCCGTCGGGCTCGGGCTGAAATGCAGGGCTTTAGCTTCTTATACCTTTTACTTATACTTTTATAATGGCTAATATTGATAAAAACTGAAATTTAACAAAAAGAGACTGGGTTGAGTTTTGTCATTTTAAATTGTAATAATTGTATGTAAACATTTTAAAAACTGTAATGTTGTTTACTGCAAAATCTGTTGTTTGGTACAAATGCACATATTGCCTGGACCATATTAAAATGTTTAATGGTTTTATATTATATTTAAAACGAAAAGAGGCAGGTTTGTGTTTTATATTTTGTTTGTTTTTTATAAATAGGCAAACGTTATGTGCAGTGAATATAATCAATACGCGTTGCCTGAACCACATTTGTGTGGCTATCATGTTTAAGATTTCTTTAAATGAAAACGAAAATAGTTAGTATGGTGTTTTATCACATATTTCGTTGTCTAAAATATACACAGAGATAGCTGGAGTAGCAGAGCGAGCTGAGTGACGCGCGCTGCGTCAGAAGGTGGGCGGGGTTAGGATTTCCCAAGATTTTCCATGATGAAAGTGACCAATCATAAGAGGGTCAGTGCCCTCCTTGGTTTCCGCCCCCAAATTGTCAAAAGTCATGTAGACTCGAGCGAGCAGAAATCAGCTGAGCGAGCAGAAATCCACTGCGCGAGCAAAACAGCACTCCGCGAGCAGAAGCCCGCCGCGCGCGAGCAGGATTCCACTGTACAAGCAGAGTTAACCTATGAGAGTATGCCAGGCGCTCGCTTGCAGCTACCTGTACACCTCTCGGTTGTTGAATTTGTGCGCGAGTACTTTTATCATGCCAGCTGAAGGTTCATTTTTACGCGTGTGAAATAACATAATGTGCTCGTGAGCATGTCTTACACGCTCATAACTTTTGACATAAAAATAACGCCATATTTCGTGCAGTTGGGTTCTGTGGAGTAGTTCTGGGCACACGCTTGTTCGGGGGAAGTTGTTTGGATGTGAAGGTCTCCTGATGAAGTCTGCTGGATCGGAGTTCGTCCGTGGGAATCTGCTGGACTGATTTATTGATTGGATCTGCGCTGTGGAGAGAGAGTTAAGTGAACTGATTTCATCTTATGAACTTTTGAAAAGCTTGAAGAGGATGCAGTGAATGTAAATCTGACTGTTGGGGAAGTTGTGCGTTTCAGAGTGTGCTGAAGAGGAATGGAGTATTGAATATCTCCCACGAGAGTGTAACGAAGGGATTGAGGTCTCTGATCAGCCTTATTGTGTGAGTGAATTGCAGTGCTTTTGTCTTATTGATACACATTGACTCATTGCTGTGGATTTGAAGTGAACACGAGTGCGGTGTGCTTTTGCTGAGAAGCGGCTGCAACCCCTGCTTATACGTTTGTGAGAAGTGATTATACCTGCTCTCCATTAGAATTTCGGAGTGATACAGCTGAGTTGAAGTATCTTTCTGTGTTATCCTCTTTCGAGCCGTCTGAGTACTATAACGCCTCACTGAAACCTCCTCTTAATCCACTCTCTCCTTGGTTGTGAGCTCTAGGAAGGAACATATGGTTGTTGACAGGGGTGGTGGTGGCGCAATGGATAAGACACATGCCTTTGGTGTGAGAGACCCGGGTTCGAATCCACTGTGAGACACCAATGTGTCCCTGAGCAAGACACTTAACCCCTAGTTGCTCCAGAGGCGTGCGACCTCTGACATATATAGCAATTGTAAGTCGCTTCGGATAAAAGCGTCAGCTAAATGAATAAATGTAAATGTAAATGTAATGGTTGTGGGAAAATCCTTACCTTTTACTTACCGTCTGAGTTTGAAAGTATGCAGCATCGCTGGTGAAGTAAGCTATTGAATCACTGTCTCACTACTGTGTACCGACAAAAGTACTGTGTACTGAGAAGAACCCTTACCTGTCTACTCACCGTCTGAGTCCTGAAGAATGCAGCATCGCTGGTGAAGTAAGCTCCTGAATCATTGTCCCACTACTGTGCATCGACGAAAGTATCCTGTATTGAGAAGAATCCTTACCTTCCTACTTACCGTCCGAGTCCTGAAGAATGCAGCATTGCTGGTGAAGTAAGCTTGGAATTAACGCCCCACTACTGTGCACTGACGAGAGTATTCTGTATAGAGAAGAACCCTTACCTGTCTATTCACCGTCCGAGTCCTGAAGCGAGCCGTATCATTGGCGAAGTCGCCGTCAGGGCGAAGCTGCGACGTTCGATCAGTACCTAACCGTAGCTGAAGAAGACCTAGAAGACACGGAAGTCTATCACGCTTGTGCTCATTGATAAATTGTGTTCAATAAAGATTGTTATTCCTTTGAAATTATCTCTAGTCTGCGTTGTCCATTTGTTGCGGACCTGTGGTGTTGGCTCCTCATGGTGGTGTCTAAAGTCCGGGGTGGCTGGTCATCCGAGTCTGCCCCGGCTCGCACTTCTGATGAAACAAGTCACAGACACTTTTTTTTATGTTTAATACGGTAAAGCATGGTTGATTTTAAGTGCTATAAAAATTTTTTAAAAAAACATGACTTTACTGGAGTGCTGAATTGCAGAGCATATCCACGTTGCTATGATGATCAGAGGCTTTTCTAATGCTTTATTTAAATGCTAGCTGTTTTCTCAGTTTTGTTGTATGTTTATGTTATCCAGAGAAAAGCGTGTTACGTCCTTATAGGGACGTTTATATTGTTTTTGGGTGTTTTCTGTGTTTCTCTTTTTGGTCTCTTTTGTCTCTTCCTTTCTCAGGCCGTCGCTGATTGGCTGTTTTGCTTGTCAGTCATTCGAGTTGAGTGGGTGTGCCTTGTGAGGCGGGATCCTCATCATCCTGATGCCTGACACCTGGAGAAGCCCTACATAAGGAGCATGCTACTGCCAGCGGGGAGAGAGACTTTTTGGTTTGATTCTGCTTGTGTTTTGTTTCTTTTTGCTTGATTTAGTTTTGTTAAGTGTTTAGTGTGTGCACGTTACTCGTGCCTTGTTTGTGATTGCCCCAAGAACTTGTTTGTGAGTTCTGAAAGATTTAAAGGAGGACAGGGGATAGGTAACATACATTTGCACTTAGTTGGATTTTTTTGTCTATATACACTAGGTTAGGGATTTGTGCCACCCTCTGTATTTTGTTTTTGTTAGTTATAATAGTTTGGTTACGACTTTTTCTTTGACTTTTTTTTTTTTTTTTTTTTTAGTTCAAGATTAGATATAAATGGTTTAGTTAGTTCCTTTTGACTGTAATTTTTGTTTGTTTGGCACAATCCTGTTTTCGCCTTTGTTTCTTCCATTTTGCTTCGTTCATGTGTAAATATGAATTACTTTACCTTTCATTAAATTACCTTCACTTGATTTGGTCGTGTTTCTCATTTCACTCAGTGCTCAATGGTGACCGGTGTCTGAACTGGCTTAATGTTCCTCTTTTAAAACTCTCTCCGCAGTGTGGGCGACGACAGATGTTCGATAACAGTATATCACTGCTCACGTATTTCAAACTTAATTTACCCCTAAACGAAGAACGAAAAAGAGCTTCTCCGAGTATATCGGTGAGCTTTAGTCATTTTGGTGTGATCAAGTGCAGCTTTCTGGCCGAGACACATCTGACGAGAGGCAACAACACAGTCAGCTTTGTGTCTATGGAGTTTCATTTGTGTCTTTTTTTTGTTCAATCAAATATACTGTGTTTGAGTTTTATAATTTAAAAAAAAAATAAAAGATTGCAAAAAAGTCTTAAGGCTCAAAAATACAGAAGTTGATAACAAAATGGTGTGCAGTGCGTGTAAATATTTGAAAATGTCTCAGGTTACGTATGTAACCCTGGTTCTCTGAAGAGGGTACAAGACGTTGCGTCGAGACGCCGTGGGGACGCAATCACGCAGGGGCGTTCCCACACCATCTCGACACAGCTCGAGTTCCCTTGAAAGAGAAACTTTATTTTTCTTTGCATTTCGAACACTTTTCATCACAAACGCACAAATGTTGCTCTCCTTTTAAAGAAAGAAATGGCATTGCTTGCCATGTTTTGCTCGCTCTTCTGTCAGACACTGCGCAGCAGAAGAGAGAAAACGTAGTGGGCGTGGTCAATCCAGTGACCAATAGAAAAGGGCCTCCCATCCTGGTTGGTAGAGACCGCCCTGAGACACAGCTTCATTCACAAGCAAAACTTGCATGCAAAAGATTTAGACCCGCAAAAAATACAGCAGAAAAGAGAGGATTTTTTTTTCACAACACAAAATGCTTTTGTGATTAAAAAGTGTTTGAAATGCACAAAGAAAAAGGTTTTTAAAGATTTACTTTAAAAATGCTCTGCAATCAATTTGCTATCAACTTATTTATTTTTGAGCCTTAAGAAGACTTTTTTGCAATCTTTTAAATTTTTTTAATAAAAAAATAATTAGTTTTACTCTCAAACACAGTATAGCCCCTTTCACACAGCGCTTTGAACCCAGGAAATTGCCGGCAAATTGCCAGATCGCCTTCTGTGTGAACGCAAACTCGACCCGGGATTTATGCCGGGATCGATGCTGGGTCGGGACCTAGTAACATTGCCGTGTTCAGTCCCGGAACGCGCGCTGTGTGAACAAAAGCCGTAATAATGCTGTGTCGTAGTGATGACGCTGAAGCGCGGATCGTTCACCAGCTGTGAAACGGTACGTAATGCGCAATTTTATGATCGAATCAGAGAAAAAAATGCACAAGCGTGGTTTCTCGAGAGAGAGATCGCAGCTCATAAGCAAACTTAAGACGCTGCTGAGATTACAAGTCACATCGATGTCACGTGTCTTTACGGCATTTTTACGGGTTGTGTGTGAACGCACTCTCTGATTCCGGAAAATCACTGGCAGTGTGAATGAACCAAAATCAAACGAACCCGGGTCAAATCCCGGGTCACTTTATCCGTGTATTTTCCGGAATCTCTGTGTGAAAGGGGCTAGTGTTTGATTGAATAAAAAAGACACACATGAAACTCCATATGTGTGTTGGTGTGTATCAGGCTAACAGTATTCATAAACAAGTTGAAAAATAAACACATCACTGTTCACTGATGTACCTCTCTCTGTTTTAGATCCTGTCTTTCTGTTTTTCCTCGTTCCGCCTTCAGTTGGATAAATGATGATTAAATAAATATATCAGATATCAGTGATCGAGCAGGTACAGTAGGTCAACAGGACTCATTTACAAGGTGTAGTAGATTTCTGGGTAACACTTTAGATATACTGTTCCTTCATTAATGAATAACTACACAGGAACAAATGAGTAACGCACTATTAACATTCTAGTAACTACTATTAACTAACAAGAAACTCTGATTAACGAATTAGTAAGTAATAGCGCTAAGTCAGATGTGGTAGTTCACTATTAGCTAATCAATAACTACTATTTTTCATACCTCACTGAAGACTATAAGAACTACTATATACAGGTTAATAATTATTTATAATGCACAGTGTTTAATATAAGGTAATGGTAGCCCATTAGTAATGAATCAAGTGTTACTACATCATTCTAAAGGAACTACTAATAATTTGGATCAGTATTCTAAAGTGAAAAACATGATAACAACCTAATATTGACTGAAGTCATTGTAAGCTTTTAAGGCTTTTGTAAGGTTTTGGATAGTAATGAATCAAGTGTTACTACATCTTTCTAAAGGAACTACTAATTATTTGGATCAGTATTCTAAAGTGAAGATCATGGGAACACACTAGTAATGACTAAAGTGTTACCAAATCCATTGAAAGGAATTGCTATTCAAAATCTTACAAAAATCTCAAAAGCTTACAATGACTTCAGTCAATATTAGGTAGTTATCATGTTTTTCATTTTAGAATACTGATCCAAATAATTAGTAGTTCCTTTAGAATGATGTAGTAATACTTGAGTCATTACTAGTGGGTTACCATTACCTTTTATTATAAATTATGCATTATTCATGTTAATTATGAACCTGTAGATAGTAGTTCTCTGGGAGGTATGAAAAAAAATAGTAGTTATTGATTAGCTAATAATGAACTACTACATTCATCTGAGCGCTATTACTTACTAATTTGTTAATCAGAGTTACTTGTTAGTTAATAGTAGTTATTAGAATGTTAATAATTCGTTAATCGTTTGTTCCTGTGTAATTATTCATTAATGAAGGAACAGTATTCTAAAGTGTTACCGATTTCTGTGCTAAGTACCAATTCTTAATGCATCTTTTTCTGGACTGACTATCAGTTTAGTTGACTTAACACGCGCTGCACCTCCTCCAACTCAAACACAATAGGCACCAAACCTGTTTGAGTCTGTCTACACTACACGTCAAAATAAACACAATGCTGGTTCAATTGTCTTTCTGAATGGTATACATGCCTCCATTATTGTACATTTCATCATAATGCTGCATTCGCTTGAATATGTTCATGACCCGTTTAATCTTTGAATCTCTAAATGCTGCTAATTGTCTTGCACGTCTGTAGTGTGGCTGGCACCATCTGGCACCGCCTGTTAAAGTACACACATCACAAAAGCCACCTGTGTGAACCGCTCTCAGTATTTTCAATGTTTACACTTTTGAGGTAGATAAACCAGAGTAAGAGAATAAAAAAATCTTCCCCTTTAAAAAAAAGGAAGGTTAAGGTACTGAATTAAGCCTGTACTGCTGATACTAGTAATGTTTCATCTTTATTATGATTTACTATCCTGAAGCTTTTCTGGTCCAACTGTTTTTTTTATATATAACTATAATTTTTCGCTGCTTTTCACTAGATTAGCAGTTTTCATGTGCAATTCTGTATGCTTCTTTCATTCGTGCAGGCTTTTAATCAGAATATATTTTTGTAGATCTTCTGAGTTCAATGCAAAAGTTTTCAATGGGTCGGGGGAATATTATTGCTTCTGTGCTCTTGGTTGCTATAGCTACTATTGTCACAACCCTGCCACATATGCATTTTCAGTTGGCAGTTGATCTCTCTCTCTCTCTCTCTCTCTCTCTCTCTCTCTCTCTCTCTCTCTCTCTCTCTCTCTCTCTCTCTCAGATTACATGTGGGCAGTTGGTGTTTGTTTTGTGTCTCTCTCTCTCTCTGTGTATTTTTAAGATGTACTCATGTGGGCACATATGATGAATCGACTTGTAAAAAGGTCCTTCTTTCCCAGGTTGGCTGTCACTTGACCTTGAGGCCACTCCAACACCAGGAGTTTTTGTGTTCATTAGTTATTGAATCTTTCAATTTTGTTTGCTTCATTTGTGTATTGCTTTTTTTCTTCTTCATCTGTTCTGCCTTCCTGAGGGCTATAGGAATAAGCGATGGAAAACACCAATGCGATGAAAATAAATGTATCCTATAATGGAACACAGCGGAAAGCCCTTTGCATAAGGACAGGAGTGTTCACGTCATCGTCACTCTCATTGTGTTGAATCAATGAAAGAACTGCGTCTCCAGTGAAGAACTGAACAACAGAATGCTTTTATGAACAAGAATCTGCTTTCATTTTCCTAGGGGAAAGTTGTGGAAATGAAGTTTCACTTTATTTTGCTCGCAGTCTTGTTTTTACTCTACAATGGTAAGACATTTACTTGTTACAATCTTTCTTCCAGTGTTTTTGTGAATGTACTGGAGTGACGGAAGGATTCAGGTTATTGTTGAACAATTGTTGTTAGCTGTTAACTGATCGCTCTCCTGTTTTGCGTAGACAGAAAAATATCAATAATTAAAAAAATGAATAAATGAGAGATCGTTTTTTATAGATAACGTTTTTTTTTATTTACCACTGCAACAAATGTTTTCCAGCATCTAATGCATAATTTAACCCTTTCCAGCAGTTACTGAATGACTTTTGAAATCCATATTTTCACACAAATTACATCTGAGCGACTCATACATGACTATTACAAATGGTGAAGACATATACAGTACACTGATTCTCCAGAAGGAAACACAATTCATTAAAACTCAGGGGGTGTAAACTTTTGCACAGGATGATTGGGGTCAAATTGCTGTTGTTTGTTGTTGTTGTTGTTTAGTTTTTTTTTGCCTTGAGCATCTGTGACTGTTTGCAGCTTTATATCACCCAGGCAGCAACACACACTATTAAGAATTAGGAATGTGATTTGTGGCCACATCCATAGCCAGGCTCCTGAATGGAGTGGGAGTTCAGGGACAGGCCTTCAGGAAAGCCATCAGATCAATGTCAGAGGTAGCACAGCGAAGCAGCAGGTGGATCTGGATAAAGAGGAAGGATCCTAACTGGGCTGCAAAGAACAATAAGGAGGGGTAAAAGCAGAAGGGGGCTCACCTGGGACGCCAGGTGTTGCCGTTGAGCCCTCCGGAGCCTCTGGTGTCGTGGGCCTATCAACGAAACACCGGTGAAGGAGGGTGCCCACCTGAAGACCCTGATGATGTTTTTACCCCTCTCCCCACTTAAAATTAGGAAGTGCTGATTACAAGGGATATTAACATCAAGTCCTATGAGCTGAACTGATAGAAATATTTTATGTAATGGGTATTTTCAATATTAAATGTACAGAGAAATGCAGATTAAGGATGCTCAGGTCAAAGACCATACACACTTACCCAAAATGTGGTTGACACAGTAGAACTAACTAATCATATGATTAGCAGATCATTTTTAAACTAATCATCAGAACTAATCACAGTGAAGAAGACTTGAGTGATATTGATTTTTACTCAATTGTAGGATTTAAATGTACATGTATTTTTTGTACTGGGAGACTCACTTGGTTGTTGTGGCCAGTGATCTCCCGGCCGTGAATAAAACTTCATTTCTACAAAGAGCAACTTAGGAGTCGTGTCAGGTATATGCTGCGCAGCTGAGAAATAGATTCTACACTCAAAAGACAACAACAGAACATCTATGTGTGATTGAGGTAGTAATAGAAGTACTAAAGATTCTACGCTCAAAAGACAACAAAAGAACAGCTCAAGTGTGATTGAGGTAGTGATAGTAACTTCTTGACGGGACGCCGTCATATCAAACACACCAGAACAAGCTCAAGGTCTTAAGGGTCAGATTTATCAGGGTTGGAGTGAAACTCTGCAAGACTGTGGCTCTCCAGGACTGAATTTATCCAGATATATTTATTTAATCAAAATCTTAGAATATTCACAGCACTATTGTACATTTTTGTATGTCTTGTGTTTGTTCTTCAGGTGTGTCTGGTGTTGGTTCAGATGTAGTGCCCGTGTCAGTGATCAAGGGAGGTTCAGTCACTTTAAACACTGGTGTTCAAACAAACCAACAAGAAGTTATTAAATGGTATTTTAATGACACTCGTATCGCTCAAATCAGTGGAGATCTGAGTGAGATCTGTACAGATGTTCAGTGTGAAGATGGTGATGAGAGATTCAGAGACAGACTGAAGCTGGATCATCAGACTGGATCTCTGACCATCATGAACATCACAGACTCTGGACTTTATGAACTGAAGATCATCAGCAGCAAAAGCAGCAGTGACAAGATCTTCAGTGTTTCTGTCACTGGTGAGTCATTTAATGAATGTTTAAATGCAGTTTATTTATGTTTAAAACACATTGTCAATGTGTTTATTGATTTTTTTACAGTGATATTCTGAGTTATTTTCTTTACCTGTATAATAATTCACACACAGTAGACAGATAATCTTTACAAACTTGCAGTACAAGTGCAGTTTATAAAACTCACTTTACATCATTAAATAGCTTAGTTAGATATAAAACTAAAGGCCCATTCTCACAAGAACAACAACTATAAACACCTATGATGATAAATACGGTATATTAGCATTCACAGGAAGCTTCAGTTGAGTTCAAATGGAGATGTCAGCTATAATCATGCCATCTCTGACCAACTTCTATTATCTGTTTAAATGAGGATTTTATATCAAATAAGGATGTAAAATGAGTTTTAAAAGCACAAACTTTCTATTTCAGAATGAAAGATTGTGCTGAATCTATTTCAATCGCATTCATGATCACAGTTATTTCATCTTGTAGAGGGTTTGTTGTTGTTTTCATCAGCAAAAGATCCTCCAGCATCTGTTGGTTTGTGTTTCAGGTGTTTCTGCTGCTGAACGAGATGAAGTGAAGAGAAAGACAGTGAAGGAGGGAGACTCTTTTACTTTTGATCCTGGTGTACCGGTAATAAAAAACCCAAATGATGTGACGAAGTGGTATTTTAATGACATTCTCATCGCTGAAATCACTGGAGATCAGAGTAAGATCTGTACAGATGTTCAGTGTAAAGAGAGATTCAGAGACAGACTGAAGCTGGATCATCAGACTGGATCTCTGACCATCACAAACACCAGAAACACAGACTCTGGAGAATATAAACTACTGATCATCATCAACAACAGCAGCTTCAGCATCAGCATCACTACAGTGAAGAGATTCAATCTTACTGTCATTGGTGAGTGTATAATTCAGTCATTAAATCCATTTTTCTTTGAGAAATTAAAATAACAGTTCAATATTTTAAATAAACGTAATAACAGTTGGGTAGTGACCTGTTTAAAAAAGGGAGCTTTGACTCAATAACACTTTGACTAATGTTATTAACATGAAAAATGCATAATATCAAAATATTTACTCCTGTGAATGGTGTTTCCTGTTGATCTCAGTGCTTTCAAGCTGTTTTAACTGCTGTTGCTGAACAGATGGTGCCGTTTATCAGTTCATATAGTTAATCACTATCATACAGTATTGTTAAATACTTGATGTATTATCATTCACTCTGCAGTAATAATGACTGTTTCTCTGTAGATGTTCCAGGTTCAGGTTTGTCTTCAGGAGCTGTAGCAGGAATAGTTGTTGTTCTGCTGGTGTTTGCTGCTGGTGTAACTGTTGCTGTGATTTACTACCGTCGCCACAGGATCCATGCAGCAGTACCACAGAGTGTAAGTATTACATCTGCATTAAAAAGATATTAGAGATTAACTTTGCAAAAATGCCTTTAAAAGAACAGTGGTATGAATATGTTTTACATTATTATAATTCTCTGTGTAGCATAAATGTACTCTGTGAAAATGTTTATTTTTTTAACAGTACAGAAGCAAATATTCACCAGTGAAACAGCAAAACAATCAAACACACCAATAACTCCCAAATAAACAAAGTGCACTTTTTATAAAACAGCAATACAACAGTTTAAGCATTTTAGATGGGATATTGAAAGGTTTATATTACTGAAGTACAAAAGATGTGATGTGTGTTTTGACACAATATTTAGGACATTTAAACCTCTGTACAAACAACAGGAAAAGTATTTGTATGTTTGTTGTGTATCTGAAACATCTATCCTCCTCATCACTTTAACCTTCTGTGAATCTGTGTTTTCTTACAGGAGGATGGCATGTGATAACTCACCATGTGATCCTTTGAGGAGGATGAGCCATACTTCAGATTCAGGCTGAGGCTGTCAATCAAACAGTGCAACATCATTTATCCTTTTAATACTTTCATTGAAAGGGACACTGAAGAGAATTAGGAAAGAGTAAAGTTCCATACCTCTCGGCCCCTATGCAATTTATACGCGGAAATTAGTTTCTACGTGTATATAATACGCAGTTTTTGCGTGCATATGATAAACACTTTATTGCGTGTAATACACACGTACCACACACCACTAATCCTACCCAAACGTAGAATAGATACGTACTCCACACCACCACTAAACCTAAACACGAGAAACACAATGTGTGCTATAGACAGAAAGAGTATTTTAAGAATCCATTTTTCCGTTAACCACAGCCAGACCCTCTGTCTTCTCTGGAAGGTCGATGATCCTCAAATTACGACGTCACCCTCTGTTTCCTGATCATATAATCGCTCGGTTTGGGAAGCGATCGTCTTCTGTATAGCTCGACTCTCAGTCCCAGTAGCCGCATTTTCAAGAACTAGGATTCTTTGCTCCGCTTCTTTCACTCGGTTATTAGCACACTACACTTCTTTTGAAACATCCCGAATTTTCTCCAAAATCAGTTTTTGTTTAGCATCAATCATCCTTGCAATGTTAACCGTCAAAGATACCACAACTTCACTGGTTAATAGTTCCTAAACTTCCTACTAGTAAAGTAAAGAGGAACAGTAATTGTGTCACGATTCCAGCAGTCGGTACCAATACCAGTCAAAATCACCTATTACATATCAATTTAAATATGACATCCAAAACTGATTTGTTAGAATTTTTTGTTTTTATGATTTAAAGTCCCCTTGTGTTGAAAATCCAGCTTTTAATGTTGTTTATATGCCTATGTGGTGTTTTTAATATGCTTTAAGAAAATTCATAAGTCAACAGCATTGCTGAGTATTTTCTCCTTAAATCTACAGTGAACCAAAAACAGTCTGAAAAACACGGTTTGAAATCTCTGGTGTTTCTGACGTCATGAACTACCTTGTAACCAATCAGATTCTCAAGAGATGCCAGGTTATAATATATTTTTCTGTTGATAGGAAAAATCGGATAGATTTAGCAATATAGCGGGTGTATGATGTATATTATGATGAACTATATGCCTTTCTTCACTGATGTTCTGAGTTGTTCAAAGCGTTTGTACGGATACCGAGGCAGCGGCCTGACTCTGAGATGGCGAACGGGAACATGGTTTGTGTAACATAAGCAACACATTATAAGCTGTTTGATAACATAGTCAAGCAAAAGACTAATCATATTAATTACTGTTATGTGTCCGACGTTGTAGAGAGTGATATCATTGTGCAGCGTTTACCTCAGTAATATGCACCTCATTATCATGGGTGGAGGTGGGGCTATTTGCATATGTTTTTTTAGTTTGTTTTGCATTTACCTCAAAGCTGGCATTATGACCAATATATTCCATTCATTCCTAAGGGACAATATTTTCCTCCTCAACACGAGGACAGTATGCATTACTGATACAGGTGGTTTTACTGGTATTGTTGCTGTTCCTGGAAAATACTGGTGCTAATATTTATGGTTTAAACATTAACCCTTACTTCATCAGAAAACACTCTCCAGCAGCTACACTGAAACCACAACCAGCCTTAATAAGCTTTGAAATTCATTGATTTATTTAAAAGTTGTGTAAATGTATTTATTCTGATAAATGCCTATTTTAACGCATATGATACAGACTGTTAAAAGTTGTTACTCTGGCATTAAACCTGAAACATATGCCTACCTAATGTGACGTTTGTCTAGAGTGTTACAGCAATAGTAACACACAAATGTGTCTATACTTGATAAAAGAATGTAATTAAATTATAGTAGGTCTTCATTTGGTAGAAATATAGACTTGTTCGTTGAAATGTGCAACGTTCATTTTTCCTATACCTGAAGTTGTGAAAAAAACGTGCATTTTATGAGGTGCTGATTAGTTTGTCTTTTTCAATTTGTCTTTTTCCATTTCTTGTCTCTTTCAGTTCTATTGTGTTAAGATTGACTAGTGTGATTGTCTTGTAGAAAATTATCACTGTTTTGAGACGATTGCCTTCACTTAAATACTCTATTCAGTCTAGACGTTAGCTTTAGACTTACAGTTTTTCTTGCTTCTTTCCTTTGGCAGCATTCTTGTCCCCTTGTTCCTAATTTTGGATTTGTCTTTTTGTCTGGTGCTCACTGTAAATGTAAATAGCCACAATAGAGGATGTTTTTCTTTTCTGAAACAACAATCTTTGTATGTTTTATTATATTTCATTCATAATGGCTGGAATCTGTATCTCTAAAATATTGTTATTTATAATATAATATAATTTTGAATCATTGCGTTATAGATTATTTAAACATGCTACTTTCACTAGCAACTTTATAATGGTTGTTGTTACGTCTAGTAATGTCATGATGGATGGACAGCTGAGTTTGTTTTGCTGTCTGTTCTCTCCCTCTCTATTGTATTTTCCTCTATGCTGCTGCTCTGCAGACTTTCTAGTTATCAACTACTCCATCCATTGGCTCCAGCAGGAAGAAGCCCTGCAATAAAAGCAGACATAGAATCACAGCAAGCAGAGACTTGGAGGTTTCTCATTATGTCCTGCCACAGACAGTTTGCCATCTGTTGCTGTGATGGGAGAAACGAAGCTTTTCACACTGTTTTGAATCGCCGCACGCTGGTGACCCCTGCTGGTCAGAACAGTGTTAATGCAGGGAAACTCAGTCCAAACATGTATAAAAATACACTTTTTACAAAACAATTTCAAATGTTTTATTGAAGGTGTAATCTGTTAAATGCAATTATCATCTAATACGGTTTAATATGAAGTGTCTTTATAATATTTTATTCAATTTTAGGGCTGTTTTAGTCGTTTAATGGAGAGCTTGGTTAATCAACAGTCAACATTTGTTTTATGTAGTTAACTCATAGCTGTCAACAATGAACATTGAAAATAAGGGAGATTTCCCGGAACCTATCCCCAAAATAAGGGAATTTTTTACACAATTCTCACCCACAAACTTAAAAAAAAACCCACTACTTCCGGTTTGGCGGAATAAGTCCCGCTTCTAAGTAAGAGAACGACTCGGAGAACGCCTGGCTGTGATCAGAGTCAATCAGCACTGCTTGAATGTTTTTGTAACTTGCAACTTGTAAAATTAGTCACATGAATGTATGTTTTCTCAAATTGCCAAATAGGTAGCCGTATGATAAGCAGACCATCTTTAAACATATTCATCCAGCCTGGAGCAACCTGAAATGTGCACTAATCATTAACTGTCTAAAGAGTTTATAAATTCACATATTTTTTTTGGGCAAATAGCCTCCAGCTAACGTATTTTGCAGTCTCAAGCGCGTGTCATGTTTCTATGGCAACCAGAGTTTCTGCAGTCACAGTGACACAATTGCTGAGTCCCAATTCGCATACTATCCGTCCTAAATAGTATGCGAAACTAGAATTAGTAGCCTACGTCCCAAATCGTAGTATGTTGAATGAGTGTTCCAAAGATACCCGGATGGTCTATTTCCGGTTAGAATTCGAAGTGCAGATCAATGCACACTCTAACCATAGACAGTATAAGAAATGGACAGAGTCATCTCATTGGAACTCAATTGAGGCAAGTGAAGCCCATTTTCAGCGATTTCTTAGGACTTCCGTTCCTGACGCGCAGACTCAAACTGAGCTTGACGACGTAGATGTGACGTGAGCAACCCGTCTGTCTTCTAGTGGCTGTGGCATGAGAAATCTGAATCATTCCCTTCCGAATCTTGCAGAGACGGAGACCGTGAGTAGGAGGTGTCCATGAGCTAGGAGCAGGAGAAACTTTTGCTAGGTATTCTGATTAATTATTTTGTCATTTTGCCTACACGTCCCCCCGATTGCCCGCGAGCTTCTCCTCCCGTCAATACGGTAATCTCTCTACTGTGCGACAGAGTGTCGCGTGGTTATGACGCAATCGTTAGCCTACTTTTACAAAAACTGTTTTTACGGGGCCATAACGTAAGCTACAAGGTAATGGAGCATTTTATACATTGTCGTGTTTCTTTAGAAATAAATAATGGACAAATGGAGTCTTCAAACGCCTCAGATGTAAAGTTATTCACTGTCAAAGTGACGTCAAAATGAATGGGAGTCAATGGGATGCTAACAGCAGGTGAAGTTCTGCTACAAGATGGTGGCACGCGGCCGGCTTCAACTTCCGGTCGACTTCCTTCCCGCTTGACTCTAACGGCTAATATTGCCCACAACCCATTGCGTGCGGGAGGGAGGAGCTTTGCGGTGATGATGGTGATGTTAACCTGGCAGTCGGATGCACCAACGGAGATGCGCCCTCAGTTTTTAAGTGTAAGAATTCAAATGTTTAACCCTAATAAAAGTTATATTTTATTGTCTCGTAATATTAATGGGTTTATGTTGTGCCAAACAAGTACCGTGTTTATCTTGTAGGGTCCGATGAAGATACTGAGCGCCTCATTGGGGTTATCAGGCTACAAAACAATAAATAAAAAGGTTCTAGTAGGCTACAGTCATGCAAGTGTCTTTTTTTATGTATTTCTTTTGATGTTTCTGTCTGACTTATTTGTAGTAATACTGTGGCTGTACAAATGTTAACTTTATCAGTCCAACCAAAGAAACATGGTTAGGCCTACTACACTTTTACTATAGTAAAAGCATGGTTCATTTTCATCGGGGTATTTTTAAGTATTATACATAAGTATAAGATTAAGTATAAAATACGTTAAACAATATTACACTTTAAACTTTAAATATTTTAACTCAGAAAATAAGTAAGTTAGCTTTCGTTACACACATTTGCACACGAACGTCAGAACCAGCCGCCTCACAAACGACCTGCGTTTGGTTGATCTACGACGACGCCCTGCTTCACTCCTCAATTTGGTAAAACACATTGTAAATGTATTGTGGAAAAAAAGATGGGAATAGTAAATAAAATTATATTTTACCTAGTACCCAGGGCCCGAGGCAGGGGGGGGGGCCCTTAGAAGTCAGTTTTCTATACATACATATATATGCACTAACATTTGTATAGCATTTATGTACAAATAAAAAAGTTCCTGTGCAAAACTAAACTTGTAGTTAGGCACTGGTTTGGTATAAAAAAAGTCATTTTCATGCTGTGCAGGGCCCCACCACCCCTCTCTAATCAATGTAAATGGTACGACCCGCAGTTCAGGTGCTTCTGCTGCGGACCTGCGGTCGGTGAATCAGTTGATGAGACAGGAGCTGGAGTGAGCCGTGATAGGAACTAGGAAGACAGGGGAAGAGTCATGTCTTTCCTTAAGAAAGGAAAATCAGGGGCTCAAAAACGAAAAGAAAAGAAGATTAAAGAGAGAAAGGCAAATGAGGGCAAGCAGTTGCTCACTCAGTTTTTTGAAAAGAAAGGTGAGCTCCAAATGCATCATCGAGCATTGACATTGTTTTAACATAAATATCTACTCCAGGTAGAATAGCATACATTTATGTTCGTACTCTATTTGAATTATATATCAATACTTTATAGTATCACAACCTACATAGCGAGCAAACAATGTTTCAAAATCTAACACCCGCGAAAACACAGATCGTTAGCGCCTATTTTACCGCAATGTTATGCAAATTAGCTCGCGCACGCTCTTACATTAAGTACAGGATTGTTCTCAGTTTAATGCACATCTTAATGATTGAAAATGACTTATTTTAAAAACGTAATTCAAAGACTGAATGTCTAGTTTGGCGGTTAGTGTACCCTGTGATTCTATAGTATGCATTTATTTTAAACAGACAAATAATCATCAATTATCTTGTACTTTTGACAATAAAACAAAAATATATTAATCAGAGTGTGGCTTATTTTGTTTACATTTTAAGTGTTTTTATGAAAAAAATGCAATACCCCACCCATTGGTATCACTATGGTATTTGGTACGGGGGCCCAGCAAGATGGTTTGTACCCAGGGCCCAAAATTTGGTGCTACGCCCCTGGGGGAAGGTACCGCCTTTTTCGCCTCTGATTGGCTAGAAGGGCTCTCCTCCGATTGGCTACACTAACGCGACCCCTAAACCTACGTCGGAGAACCCTTCTAAAAAAAAGAAGAAAAGAAAGTGAAACGTTTTGACAGAATATTTAATTAAACTCTCACTGGCTCTAACGTGTGAACTCAGCTCAACACTATAGCTTGCATTTGAATAAAGACATTGAACCAGGTACTGTTGCACTTTGTTTGGAGTGTTTTTAGTTTTGCACCTTGATACTTCTTCCCTGCTATACCTCAGAGTCTATTATGGTCTTAGACCTTGCAATTAGCATTAATTAGTATGCTTTTTCCACCACTGAGATAATGTTATTTACCTTGCACTCATCCAGGAACGCATCAACCAGGAATATGGCATCTTCTGGGTCAAGGTGATTCATTTGTTCAGCTTGGTTGGTCAAGTTATTTTTCCACGCTTCCTTTTCCTCCTTGTTTACCTTTTCCTGCTTCTTTCCCCTCGTTTTTCTTTCTTTCTTTCTTTCTTTCTTTCTTTCTTTCTTTCTTTCTTCTTCGCGATTCGCATCGATTTCGCGCATTACCGCCACCTACTGTGAACTTGATCCAGATACTCTAACAACTACCCACTCCCCATCCTTCTTGAAGTCACCTGACTCAACCAAAATGTTTCAGTTTCACATTATTCTGGCGAGATCTGAAAAATATTCGCAACAACCAGCAAGCGAGTGATTATGTACATTCACTGAGTGAATATTGTGAAAATAAAATATATATTTCTCACTAGAAATGTAATCAAAACGTATTTTTATGCAGAAACTAACTCAAAATATGGCGATAGCATGTCCATAGCAACCAAAACGTTTCAGTTTCACATTATTCTGGCGAGATCTGAAAAATATTCGCAACAACGAGCAAGCGAGTGATTATGTACATTGACTGAGTGAATATTATGAAAATAAAATATATATTTCTCGCTAGAAATGTAATCAAAACTTATTTTTATGCAGAAACTAACTCAATAAGGCGATAGCAGCGTCCATAGCAACCAAAACATTTCAGTTTCACATTATTCTGGCGAGATCTGAAAAATATTCGCAACAACGAGCAAGCGAGTGATTATGTACATTGACTGAGTGAATATTATGAAAATAATATATATATATTTCTCGCTAGAAATGTAATCAAAACTTATTTTTATGCAGAAACTAACTCAAAATATTGATTTTTTCACTAAAAAGAAAAGAAATGTCCGCCATGTTTTTTTGTTCTCACAGCCGGAATCTTGAAAGTCACGTGACTCGGACGGAAAAAAATAAGCAAAAAAAAAATGTAACAGTCATACAATTTAAGGGTCATTATTGTAACCCCTCTACGTTTTGCACTTTGGACCAACGTAGTCAGGGTACATTTTTACATGAGACTGGGTTGCTTTAATCACACAAACATGTTGAACATGTTGAGAAACTGAGGGAGAAAAGCAATAAATACACAATGATCATATAACACTGCTATTCAATAGTTTAGCTTGTTAAAGTTATTTTTTGTTTGTTTGTTTTATAAATTGATACTTTAATATTACAAGTAGAAATACACATTTGTACATTCTTGTACTCACTTTCCACTGAGGTGTTTTATTACAGGTGAGAATATGTCAACAGCTCCCCTTATATGCAAACAGTTATTTTACACATATAGTATTTGTAGTGGCTATTTGTCCATAAACTTAAACAAAACGAATAATATCAAACTTCTCAAATGGCCACTGAGGCTACGTCATGGGTTAGGCTTTACGCAGGTTGAGAGGTACCAAAGTAAACTAATGTCCATAACAAAATGAGTTTGAGGAGGTTTATTTACACATATAAGCAAGCTCACAGACATTTTCTGCTGCCTCTCTTACGCTGGTAAAAAACCATATGCCCTCGCAGCCTGAGGTCCCTCCCACCTTGACCTACTTATGTAAATTAACATAGCACCAAGTGACCAATAAACAACAATATAAGTAAATAAGCATAAATACAAAATAAAACAAATTAACTTTAGCAAGAAAAGAAAGGAAATAAATTAGGCTATAACTTAACTTAAGCCTAAAATAAACAAAGTGAAAAATAGCTCCAACAGTATTTATTTAAATTATTTTTTTTGCTGTTGTTTATGATCTAACTAAAGACATTTTCTAGAAGTTTATTTAGTAGAATCTCACGTTGGTGAATGACTTACCACATGTTTGATTTATCCTGCATGCAAAACCAAAGACGTTGATATTATTATAATAATCCCAGGAAAGTCAAACTTTAAATATTGTGTGTAAATAAATGCAATGTTTTTAATTAAAGTAATTGAATTAATTTCGCGGTGGTGATCTTCATCAGGGGTTTAAGGTTTAGTGAAAATTTGCAATGGTCTCTTGGTTGTATGAATGCAGTGTATGAATCAGGATGTGGTTTAGAAAGTTTTTGAAGATCGTCCATGAGACTCGTGTGTGTTTGTCTGAGAGTAGAAGTGTGAATCAATGATGTTCTTCTGCTGTTTGTTTGTGTGTTACATTTACCCAGCAATACAAACCCAGCGAGTAATCAACTGTAATTTTAAAAGCATTTATTTAATAGGCCTACAGTATACTACTTACATGATACTAGATGATGTTCTAGTATGTACAGCTAGTATATGCTTATTATATTATCATCCATTGTGAATATCTCACCATTTTCACTTGCTGAACGATAAACAGGTGAAAAAGATCCACAGACTTGCATTAAAGGAGGGACCTGAGCTATATAGAGACAGAAGATCACAGAAACTCGAGGTCAGCTCGTTTGACCGATAAACAAACACGGAAAGAATCCTAGTATTATTGTTCCAGATGTGAAGTCTTATTTTGAACACTAGATGGCGCTCTGTACAGGAGGAAGCACACACAACCCCTGCTGTTATGTTAGATTTAACTAAACAATGTTAGATTTAACTACACCATTATGTGGAGAAAATACCTACTTAAATTCATTACTATATATTTATAATATCATAGCAGTGTCAATTTGGAAGCTCTTAAATTGACTTTATTTTATTTATTTATTTTTGCTGCTGGCTGGAAGGTTTAAAATATCGTGATCAGTCACGTGACATTTGCACGATACCATTACAACAGTGAATCGTACATTGAATTTGTTTCCTAAAAATGACTGAATTTATTCATTGGTTCCATTCTAGAATTGACAAAAACAATAAATGCCGTTTTGGCACTTGTAAATGTGACGTCACGTGACAGATCCCTAGCGGCACGTGAACCGATCATCTCTAGCTAATAGTAAATACACACGAACACTGTTGAAAGATACAGTACAACTTGAACAAAATGTATATTCCTCATAGATGATATCGACCAATCAGCTGTTTTTCATCCGCGGAAAGGGGTCAATAAAACAGCGGGAGAACAATTATGTCACATAACATTTACCTCAGGAAAGTCATTTAATGACCATAATATGGGCTAGCAGTTGGCTAGAAAAATACAGCTATAGAGAGTATTTTGCTAAATATGTGCAGTGTGCACTATGTTACATATTTATTATATTTTTACTTGACATGTTTTATTTTACTTTTACTAAAGTTGTTACTATAACAAAACAAAAAAAGCATTATATTTCATTTGAGTTAGTCTATTTTTAACTTTAAATAATACTACCAGCTGACAGGGCTCTATATGTTTACAGCATTAGGTGAGGGTTTTTTTTTTCTTGAGAAAAATGAATGCCTATCTTGTGTACCTAATATTTATCCAAATGAGTCAATATTAAATCAAATCACAAGAATTTAATTTAATTGAAATCATGAAATTTGTGTCAAGCAATAATAAAAAAAAGTAGCTTGCCAGAAATTGTACCATGTAAACATTGTCACTAAACCTAATAAAATTTAGTTTAGTTACTAAAATGTTTTGACAATCACAATGCACTTATGACAATAACCCCCCACCATAAATCTCACTCCAAGCTAAACTCAAAAGTTGGCAACTATGATAACTACTGAAAGTAATGCATATCAAAGTACGAGTTGCTATATATGAGATCATGAATATATATGAGGGCTTGAGACGAAGAAGTCCATATTTAAAATTTTTGAATAATACATTTCTTTTTTTTTTTGTACTCTGAATATTATATTACTTTATTTTTTTTTTTACTTGAAGATAGACAACAAAAGCTTCCCAATTCTAATGAGATACGATTTTTTAGTATCAATCTTAAAAATAAAAAGTTAGAGTAATTTACATTTCTGGAATGTGGAAGAACAGTATTATGTCCAGTTAATGTGGAATAACAGTATAAGTCCAATTCATCATATCACTTTAAACCACTGGAGATTTGATTCCTTTATCTTAGTTAACAGAACCTAAAGAAAAAATGAAGCATTTCTTTCTTTCAATTTCTTTTATTTTTTGCCAATGTAAATCACAGAACAAAAACGTGGACAATACGGTACGAACAATGAACAATATAGGCCTACTTATAGTATAGAAAATAAACGTCAGTACAAACAATAAACCGTACATACTTACAAAAAAAAAATACATACAAACAATAAACAGTAATAACGGTAAACAATACATATTTACAATACAGACATGCATCATCATCATTCCATGCTATGGTTCCATATGCTAGTTTACCATATACGTCTTCCTTTTTTTGGTTCTAAATCAAATCAAATAAACACCTATATATTCCTATTATACAACATAAGATAAGGCATACAAGATAAGCTACAACTACTTTTATGATTAATTTCACACAATATATCCCACCTTACCCTGCACATGACCTACACATACAGGCTACTCTTCACATTCTAATGTCCCATAAAATGCCTGGGCCTCTGCTGGCATGTAGGCTAGCATTTTCATGAGGTCACGGTGCTTCTCCTTCTTGACGGGCAGAGGGTCCTCGTAAGCACGAGCATACGTGGTGGAGAACAAGGGAGCTGGAGGTGGTTGATTCTTCCTCTGTTTGGTGATCAGCCAGGTCTTCCATCCCTCGTAGAGGCTGTGGCTCCCTTTTGTGTGGACACACCATGGATCAGCAGCTGAAATCATGATTCAACAAGAAATTCAATAAAGATTCTTCCTTCACGCACATATCCCCAACACTGTTAATCGCAGAAAACCAGTTTAGTTTTAGTCTAGTTCTTTAGTTCTTTAGTTTTTTACCTGTCACTTTTAACCACATCATGGATGTGATTAGGAAGCCAGGTGGACGCTTTAATGTTGCATCAGGGAGCTGCCTGAAGTCCGCACATTTCATCTCAATTACTTTAAATGGATGCTGCTGCCTGGCTCCACGGATCATCTCGGCGACATCGCTGGGGGTGTGGAGTGTGGACACCTTACGCCTCATGTCCAGCGTGGCAAATGAACGGTCACAGGGAAGGAAGGAGTGACCAGACACCATGAACTTCTGCTCTATCTGACTGAAGTACCCTCTAGATACGAGCAGGGCCATGAGGTTTAGGACTCGCCAGTTGTTGTTCTGCCCACAGCATCGGTCACTATAGATGATGAGCTTCCGTTCCTTTGCCTGGACTAGTGGTGCGAAAGATGTTTCTGCCCACTTCAAAAGACAGCTTGCCACCTCGATGGAACCTCTGTGAGCAATGCCCTCATGCCAGAGGCACATTGTAGGAGGATCGTCAGTGCCCATCTCCTGGATACAGAGGTTGTAGTTGGCCAGCTGCCGTTGATAGTACACGTTGGAGTGTGTCAGGTTTGGCGTGAACACTACCCCCTGCATGTCGATACAAATGACATGGCAGTCATCATTGGCTTTGGCCCACTCTGTGTCAGCCTGCAACTGGGTGTACGCTTTTTCAGCTTTCCGGTGGTGAATGGTAAAATGGTAAATGGACTGCATTTATATAGCGCTTTCACAGACCTATGGCCACCAAAGCGCTTAACATAGCCTCACATTCACCCATTCACTCACTCATTCACACACCGACGGCGGTGTCAGCCATGCAAGGCGCCATCCAGCTCGTCGGGAGCAGCTGGGGTTAGGTGTCTTGCTCATGGACACCTCGACACTTGGTCAGGTGGAACCGGGGATTGAACCACCAACCTTTCGGAGTGTGAAGCTCACTCTCGGCTGCGATCTTCAACCTTTCTCCATCTGTTGTAGCAGCAACTAATTTTGAGAACAGGGCGTCACATTTTGCACAAGTATCACTTCTTGGCTGCCCAAAACTGAGGTTTTGCTGCTTGAAGAGGTCCCTATAGAGCCAGAACTTTGCAGTGGATACTGGATTGTTTTTCTTGTACAGGCGGAACATGCGGAGCAGGTTTAAATCAGGGCTCAGGTACTAGTCTAGTCTATTTTTGACGGACGCGCGTCCAAGTCGTGGAGTGGCACCGCGTGGAGGACGGAATAAAACCTTGGCGCAGACGTAATGCACCGCACACGTATGCAGTGTAAATAGGGGTCAGGAGTAGAGACATGTTTAAAACGTCCCCAGAATCCTAATTTTCTCTTCATTTTCTCAGCTTTCATTTTGACCCATTCATGACTTGATCCTTTATATGAACTGTAGTAGACGACGCCCACGCCATCAAAGTCCCGCGAGAGCGATTCGAGAGCAAGAGGACTGAGCGCAGCTTCTCTAGAGCGACTTCACCGCATGACAACGATCACATGTGTTTCTTCACAAATCTGAAATTTTCAATCTCTTTTCATGTAGTCATGATGTTATATTGTGTTAAATAATGTAGACCACACTTCATTGAAAGTGTATGCTTATGTTTAACTTTATTTTTGTACAAACAGATGCTGTATTAAGCAGTTCATAAATTCTTAAATGAAAATGTCTCTGAAACATCTGTGTATTTAACTAATATTTATTTCATTTCAGCTGTGGTAAAGTATGCAAACACAGCGTGGTGTTACAGCAAATACTACCACATATTTGAAATGTTGAGCAATGAGCTGATGGGGAGGGGGGGGGGGGGACCATTGAAACCATTAAGTCGAGCCAATGGAACCATTAAGTCGAGCCAATGGATATCACACAAGCAGTGTGTATGCTGTGCGCAAGAGTTATGGCGGTGAAGAAGTCTTTAATCTCAGTCAATTCACTACAGAAAGTTTACAAAAACTGTTTACTTCCAGGTATCTCTATAAATTACTGGATTCATGACGTCATAGAAAGGGAAGCCACCAGACCGCCATATTGGTATTCCCTCGCATTCTATTAAATTAATGGGAATTTGTATGATTTTAATGGGAAAACATTACCTAACGCAAATACCCTAAACATTTATATGGTTATTTGTTTAAAGTTGGAAATTTCGATAGCTTATTAAAAGTTACATTCTGCTTCATTACAGTATTACCTGTGAGACTTCACAATTTCCAAAATAAAAACCTGATATTATCCATTTAATTTCATATTTGTTTTATTAAGGAGACTTTAGGCTGTAGGAAATGCATGTTGGTCAAGCTCCACTTTTTATAAATTAACTGCAAGCTGACATTGTACAGGCAAAAAACACAATATGTCCACCCTGTCATGGGCAGATTCAAAGTAGATTCAAAAGTAGAAAGTAGAGCAAATAGATTTTGCAGCTTTATCGCGTCCCTCAGACAAAACGTAGTCGTTTTCAAATTGGTGTTCTCGTTGGGAAAGCTGATGGGTCAAACATCGTATAGAGGACTGTGTAGATCAGGGGTGCCCAATCCTGCTCCTGGCGATCGACTGTCCTGCACAGTTCATCTCCAACCCTAATCAAACACACCTGCCTTTAATTTTCAAGTGATCCTGACGTGCTCTGAAGACCTTAATTGGTTGCTTCAGGTGTGTTTGATTAGGGTTGGAGATGAACTGTGCAGGACAGTCGATCGCCAGGAGCAGGATTGGGCACCCCTGGTGTAGATCATAGGCTCACCCAAATTTGTGAGCAAGTTTGACTTGCTTAAGGTTACTGGCAAGTGATTTTAAGTAAGCGGCCTCAGGATATTTCCTCATTTTTCACCCCCACGGGATTATACTCTTACAATACAAAGTTATGAGTTTTGGCTTAAGAAATGCTCCAGCTTTATGAACATGCAAAAACAGTAATTTCAGGACTCGGTGGTTGTGCAGTCTACTTGATGATCTCGTTGTGTTTAGTGTTAGCTGGAATTCATGTTAAACACATTCATTTGGTGTTGTTGAGGCGTCCTTTAAAAGGTGCCATGTTACCACTCTTCGGCACTTCTTATTTTGTTGACTTTATTGTATTTTTTTCTTTTCTGCACTTACACTGGAGCCACAGTACATTACAGACCAAGACCATGCCTACTGTTTTTGCTGACGTTACATTAGCACTCGTTTGTTTTACTTTCTATTTTTTCAATAAACATTGAGTTAAATTTGCTGACATCGTGTGTCCCTTCCTTTGTTGTGTCTTTTTGGAGTCACGGGTCGTAACAAAGCATCAACTGCAAAGTGTCTAATGTGTAACAATATGATATACGCACTAAATTCAGCATAAACTCCAGCACAATCTGCATATTTTTAAACGCTCAAGACAGACGTCACTACCTGAACTTTATAGCAATTTGAACGGTAGCACATTGCTAACATGGCAATAGTTTTGTCACAATACCAGATTTCAGTAGTCCATACAAGACTAGACACAATAGAGCTGATTGGGTTTACACATCTTGCCAAGATGCAAACGCTCTTCAATGGACATGTGCATAAATATGCAAAAGAGTGTTTGAAGGCAGCTGTCAATCGAATAACACACAAGTATTGAATTGAGTCTGCACTTAGTTCAAACACTGTAGTTGTTGTCACAGTTATTGGAAGAGACTGTTGTTGTGAAGCTAATGTAGTCACCAGGTTTTCATTTGTTATTTTGGCGTTAATACTTCTGGTGATGTTTGTCGGGTGAAATGTTACAGCACACAAATGTGTGATGACTTGATAAAACAATGATACATTTTTTACTGTTTTCATAGTGTTTTTATACAGCCTTCATGGATTTGTTCTATTATTATCTGTGAACAAACATCTGTGATATGTATAGGGGTGAACAGTATCTTTTAAGTCTTTGCTTATATACTCTCCTCAACCATGATCAATTGATGTTAAAACCCATTTTGCAGATCATTTAGTTTTTCCAGCCATTGTACATTTTATACGGGAATAAAATACTAAATTCAATCTGTTCAATCATATAAAGCGATCAAGTCTATTCAGAAAAAAAGTCCTCTTTGGACTAAACTGCCTGATCCATATAGATTTAAGTTTTTATTAACTTTTTGAAGCGACAAAGTGGTAGTTGTGTGGGCTGTCAGTGGAGGGATAGAAAACTCTCAGATTTCATTTAAAATATCGTCATATGTGTTCTAAAGATTAACAAAAGAGTTGTGCATTTGGAACAACATGAGTAAATTATATCAGTTTCATTTTTGGTTTAATCATCCCTTTATCATAACTTGCTGCGGAGCAGGAAAGAAAGAAAGAAAATTTCTGTTTGATAGTAAAAATACCCATGTTGCATAACCTGCTGTCTGGGCATTTTATCTGGGAATGTCAGCAAAACAAACTAGTCATAAACATCTTTCAGTTTGCATTTAAAAGAACACAATTTTACATTTACACTGACAAAAGCTTTTATTTCCACAGAATCAGGGCTGTGTGATACTGTAAAATGGGGGTCTTTATTTTGCTCTTAGTGTGTGAGTTAGAGATAATTGGACAAGTGGATTTTTTCCCATCTTTTTCGAGTGATAATGAAACAAAAAGTGTGTAGTGTGAATATGGACCTGTTTGAATTTATTCAGGTTTAATCATTTTTAGCTATTGATGTTTTAAATCTCTATGGTTTAGGATAGAATTGTTATTTTATGAGGTTGCTGTAATAAATTTGCATGTAAAATTGTTTCCTGCTAATTTATTCTGAATCACTATTAATATTTAAGAGGTATATATAAGAGCTATATTTAATAGTCAACATGATTTGAATTGTTCTGTTAAATCAGTCTAAACTTTCAATTGCTGATAAATCGGATTCTGTAAATGCATTCGAAATAAAAAGGCATTGATACTGCATAATTCAAAAGAAATTAATACAAAACATGAATAGTGGAAAATAGCAATACACTAATTTACACCGGTGTCCAGGGATTGATAAAACCAGTAATGATCTCTGTGTGGGAAGAGGATGTGTATGTAGAGGTGTTCGTGAGTGATGTGTAAGATCATAAATGTGTAAATAAATGATGCTCTTCTGCTGTTTGATTTGAATTTGATTATGAATTTGGTCTTTATCTCATCTCCTGAAGGCAATTTGGTTGTAGCATTTAGGCATAAAAATACACAAAAAGTAAATGACAATGCACACCCTTAAGAATCTTATCTAATTTCTTCCCAAAATTGCAATGAAATATTCCATTTAAAAGCTACAGATAATTAAAACTGTCCTAACGTATTTGTTATAATGCTGGATAATCTAAAATGAATGTAACAGCAGAGTTAAAACTCGTGGTGCTTCCCTTCCCTTCAAACAAAGCAAAATTTAGAGATTTAGTCACTCTACACACTGGTGTTACAACAGACCAACAAGAAGACATTAGATCTCATTAGATTCTCATCGCTGAAATCAGTGGAGATCTCAGTTTTATCTGTACAGATGTTCAGTGTAAAGAGAGATTCAGAGACAGACTGAAGCTGGATCATCAGACTGGATCTCTGACCATCACAGACATCAGGACATCAGACTCTGGAGTTTATCATCTACAGTTTAACAGCAGCAGTGACAGGGAAAAGATCTTCAAGATTATTGTCTGGGGTAAGTTGAGTGAAAGGCAGGTTATATATGTTTAAATCACATAATATTTATTTTTATAGTAATGTTCAGACATTCCTGTAGTACATTTACAGTTTATATAATTTTGTGATCACAATAAGCTATTTTGTATTATTTAAAAATATATATTCTAATATGGTCGTTTATATTCTCGTTTAAAAGGCACAATATGTAACTTTTTTGCTTTAAAAATAGCAAAAATCACTATATCTATGTTATATATATATTTTCTTTTTTTTTGTGTACTTACATTATCCCGACTGTTTCCAACAACTTTCAAACCAAGAGAAATTTGTAAAGAAAATCAGGAGAACTAAAACGAGAATCAATATCAGCGCAGTGTTTTTGAGATGCCGAGAGCTCCCATAGACAGTATATAAACGAGAGCTCCACGTCCGAGACTTCGACCGCTTCTACATGTACTTTATTAAACAGGTGAGCACATTTACATAAAACTAATCAATGTTTTATAGTTCAACAATGATAAAATGTCAGAATATGATCTGTATGTTATTCTAATGTTGATCTAGTTACTGCTAGTCTCATACAGACAAACTAACACATACATTTCAACACATTCAAATGCAGTTTAGTGTGCTAGTGTAATGTTAGACCAAGTGAAACAGCGCTGCGTTACCTCACAAGTTTAATTTGTCTAATAAACTGACCTGTGAGTAGTAATTCTGCACTCGTGTAGTTCGGTAGAATGAAATGTCCATATTCCTTTTATATCCGCGGGAGTCGCGTCGCGTGTGGAGCTGATAGCTGTCTCTTAGCAATCCCGAACTGCTTCATATGTATTCAGTCATCCATAAACATTATTAGATCGGTCGGCTTGACGTTGACGACAAGATCCATAATTCTTAGCAAATGTTGCGTCATCAATCTACACCTTTGTTATTGTAAATAGGTTAGCGACCCCTAGTGGCGAAAAATGCTATACTGTACGTTTAAGTTATTCATTAAATTATATGTTATACATGTGCATGTGTAAAATGAGTAGGCCTACGGTCAAAAATGTCTCCTTCCAGCATCCAGTTTCAGCATCATGAGGAGCGTCACTGTGATTGTTACTGGTGAGTGTCATTTAGTCATTCAGGGCACTTGCAGGTTTAGAAAACAGTTGTTAAATCGACCTAATACAATTATTTTTTTATTTTTTTGTAAAGATTTTTGTGAAGTGAATATCATACCACCTTTGCATACGTCAAAGTGACAATTTTCACTGTTACTCTCACAATCATGTGATGTTTACCAATGTTATTAAAGTGATAAATCACCTAAAATTAAAATGATCCTATGATTTACTCCCCCTCAAGCCATATTACAAGAATATTAAATAACTAATTATAAAACGAATAAGGTGGTAGCACAGGCAAGTGACTGACCGACTGCCTGCTGAGCATTTCCGCTTGCCGCCCCTCCGACAGTGCCATTGCGAGTATAGCTGCAGGGTCATCAACCGGGAGCCACCCTTCATTGAGGTTTCGCTCCATTAATCCCGGAACATCTCACGGTGGTGGAGCAGCTGACCCTAGGACCCTTGCTTTCCCCACGCCAGGTCCTTCCTTCTTAAGCAAAGCCAAAAGCTTCCCTGCTCAGCACTCGGCCAGGTCTTTCAGAGTCTTTCTGAGTTTGGGGCCGGTGACTCCCGTGCTGTTCAGGAAGCGCTGGGTGGATGCTCCCACGAACCCCCTACAGACAACCTCCACCAGGTAGCTGACAGCTGAGCACCAGCTCACAGTACTTTGATGCTGTTTAAGCTGCTGTTATTCAAAAACCCACCAGATGGCGCTATTATGTAAACAGTTTCATTCAACGGATGACCAAAGTTGAAAGTATATCTTTAAAATAATGACTGTCTGTCTTTAAAAATTGCAGTTCAAAGTCTGTTACCCGCTGCTTTTGCTACTGCTGTTCTGCCGGTGGCTGTTTGTTCCTGTTGCATGGACCTTCTATGTCAGAACGGTGAATATTACAAACAGACAATTTAACACAATGGAAATAGATTTATAGTGGGAAAATATTTTTTAAAGCTGCAGTCCGTAACTTTTTTGGTTTAAACATTATCCAAATAATTTTTTGAGCAAGTATAACCAGCCAGTGTTCAAAACGATCTTCTTGCCTTAGCTCGATTCAAAACGGTAAGCTTGTAATAATGTTTTTAATGCCAGTGGTACTGGTGGATTTCCACGGGTAATTCGAGCGTGTCTTTGCGTCATTACGTCACATCTGAACACATAGAGAAGGAGCTACGGACTGCAGCTTTAAAGAAAACAAAAAATGTCCTTCTAATTCACCAAATAATAATGTGTTTAATTGAGTATGTTGTCATTGTTGAAACAGATGACAGGATGCAGCACAGCGATCGGGTGAGATTAAATCGCCACTGAATCTGTCTCAGACATCTGTGGAATTTGAGTTTCCTCTATGTCTGGTTTCTTTCAGATATCATCACATACGAAAGTGCACTGCTATTTTATGGTTTAAGTTAAAAATGAATTTATACATGTATTATTATTATTGTTATTATTAGTTGTAGTATTAATTCTATACTTGTTTATCTCCCATTGATGTCTATGAAAACATATTTTACATTTATTTATTAAAAGTTTTTAAATACCTTGATTTGTATAAAAATGTGTATCTGTCAATTAGACAAAGGTCAGATAAAACTAGTACACCTGACATTTCTGTCCCCTCACTTCTGAAATGATGGTTACGCCCCTGGATCAGTGAAGCAATGAAATAAACGTTTCTGTTCTGGCATAATTTGGCCTTGGTTGCATTGTGTTTTTTTTGGTTTTGTTTTTACTCAAAATGTGATTAACATCTACGTAAGTAGATGTGTTAGGGTATTTGGATGTGATAGGCTGTTGAGGCAACTGCAATTTTTATAGTGGAGGAATGGAGTGAGGCTGTTCAGGCAAGTGCAATTTTTACTGTATTTTTATGGTGGAGGACTGAACGGCGGTGCGATCTGGGAACCGGACTGGGCAGGGTCAGGGTGAACGGAGCAAGGCCGGTGGCGTGAGTCATCCCTCATGGATGACTGCCGCTTTACTTTCATTTTGATTGTTTATTTCATCATTAAAGTTATGTTGATCATTCACCAGTTCCCACCTTTCCCTAACCTTGAACTCTGCTAAAGTCATTTTCTGGACGGACTGTCATTTTAGTTGAGTCATTTATGGCAGAAACATATTTGCATGTGTAGATGCCTCATTCAACCGCTCCAGACATTGGAATGTTGCATCTGCCATCTTGAAAAGGTCAAGATTTCAAATGATCCAATGAGTTTTACCAGATAACAAAAAAAAAAAAAAAAAAAATAAAATCCCAAATAAATGTGGAAAACCTTTCACAGGTGAGCATGTGCTGGTTTGTGTGCATGTATGAACTAAACATTGCAGGTTTTATGGCAGATTTTTAATGTCACATAACGCCTTTATATTTTTGTATTGTGTTTTGATCAACTAAATCCTATGAAGATCTACAGATAATCATTCATATGTATAACTTGCAGAGCTGTTTCACGAACTAGCTTCTGCCTCCCTCATTTGTATTTCCCTGTCACCAGATAAGGTTTGCATTGTTTTTCTGTTCTCTCTCTGTTTGCAGGGTGGAGTCAAGCGGCAGATTCTGTGGGTCACCTGATGAATCAACTGATAAAAAAGTTATGTGGAGTCTTGTCCAAAACCAGTTTTTCATTTGTTATTTTTTCTCTTTCTTTTCCTGTTTTGATGATGTTTGCTTAATTCATTTATGTATTACCCTAATAAATAAATATCTACTTTTGGGTTTATTTAATTTCTGTGTGTCCTCTTTGTTTGTTATGCTCCCCTGAGCCATCTTTATTCCAACTGAAGATAGAAATGAGTTCAAGGTGTAAAGTTGTAATGCACCTCTGAGTCCAGACTAGGGCTGTTGGAACGAATTCCGAAATTCGAATACAATTCGAATATAAAAAAAAAATCAATACTATTCGAATGCTGAAGTCCCTATTCGAATATTGCTTTATGTATATATATATATTTTTAAATTATGCAATCTTGCCTTTCTCGCCGCCTTGGCTTACACGCATGTGAAAATTAAATGCTTTTGTTTCGTCTGATTTCGTCTGAAAACAATAAAGTTTTTGAATCGTAACACAATTGCACGTTATCCACGCGTCATCATAACAATACTGTCAAAAATCGCGAAAAGCAATGTCTCCACGGAAACGGAGATCACCACTCCTGACAATTTGATACACAGTCCACACTACAATGTGAAAACGGCGTTTTCAAATGTATCCACTTTGAAGTGCGTTTTCATTAATAAAAACGCCGTCTCAGTGTGGACGGAAGGCCAAAACGGAGAGAAAAATATAACGTTACGTTATTTTTTATGACAACGTAACACCCTGACAAGCTAGGCGATCTGTCCGAGGAACCGCCGCTAAAACAGGCAAGAATTACTTCTTTTCTGCCTCTCCCCTCATCACGGGGCTAACCAGCTGTCCGCCAACAGGCGATAACAGACAAACTGAAACGGTTTATCTGTGAATGCCAATGCGTCAACATCACGCATTGGCATTGGCGATCCATAAGACTGTAATGTCGTAAATATTAATAATAGGATGAATTTGAGCATATTTGAATATTATTCGAATATTAAATAAAATAAGAAATGGAATTCGAATAGTATTATAGAGGAAGATTGACAGCCCTAAAGGTGACCAGGTGTTATTCAACGGCAACAGTGAATTAAATAAGCCGATTCGTTCAAATACTGATTCATGCAGTAAGAAAACACCACATGTTGCTTAGAGGCGGAGCGGTTCTGTGGAGTTTTAAACTTTTTTTTTTTTTTTTTGGCAAAACAGCAAAAAAGAAAGAATATTTTTTTCCAGATAAACACTCTTACCGTGTGATATCTAGTATATCATATTATGTTATATAATAAAATTATCACACACATGGGCTTTTTTACACTATTTTTAAATGGGACATTTTTTTTATTAATTTTGATGTTTGTGAGGTGACAGAAGTAGGCCTATCTAAATGTCAGCGAAGGTTGGCTGGTTGTATGGTGTGCAACTTGTAGGTCGCAGTCGAATACACATGGATTATGGCAGTGTACAGACAAGAGACAGTTGGGTTAGACTTACTTCCCCCACTTCACAAACATCAAAATGAAAACAAAATGTATACATAAATACATATGACCATAAATAAATGTGAAAATAAATAAATAAATAAATCAGGGAAAAATACAATCATAGGCTATAAATAAGGGGGGAAAAGTATACACTTTTTTTTTTTGTACATTTCTTAATATGTTTATTTGTGTATTTATGTATGTATTTGTTTTAATTTATTTGTATATTTGTTTATTTATTATGATGTCAGCTTTGTCATTCCATAGTTGGTTACACTTCAGACAGTGCACTTTACAGATAGGCCAATATAAATGAACAAAATGAACATAAAAGATACACGGTACAAAATAGGCTACAGAATGTAAAACAATAATAAAGATTGTAAAAAAAAGAATATTATTGCCAAAAAAAAAAAAAATCCAAAAATACTGTGTTGGGTCAAAAATGAATTTACATGTGCATTAAGCTATAAATATCATTTACTAAATTAAACTAACACAGAAAACACAATTGCATTACAATAACAACACATGACAGTGCAAAAAGCATGGAACTAAAGTTTAAACATTGGCAGAGAATTAATGTGAACTGGTGTGAGTCATTTTTGGGGGAAGTTTTCATACACGTGCTCCTTCTTTGATTTCTGCAAGGAAAAATGCAGTCATATTATTATAATTTTTTTTTTTTAAATTGGCTTTAAATTTAAATACCTTATAATGAACTGTTTCTGTAAAATAACTTATTTGACCAGTCGTCGTTTTAAGATTTGAAAATTGTAATTTATTGTATGTATTGTTTAATGATCGCTGTCGTCTGTAATGTATAATCTATATTTTTATTTGGAGGATAGTCTATATTTTCTAGTGTTTCTTTCACAAATCCACGGTAACTGTACAAGCCCAGCCTCTGATGGAACGGCGTTCTATTGCGCATGCGCGACTTTACCTGCTACTCCGTGAGGACCACTGCATAAAGTTGATCTCTGCAAGATGTCTGTTAAATCCCAGATAGCACCTCTATTTGACATCTGACAGGAAACGTCCTATAGACGTATTGCAGATGAGCAAACACTCTTAAAAATACATCTTCCAGATGTGAACACACACATCAAATAGATGTCTCTATCAGGGATTGATGTAGCTATCAGGGATTGTTCTAAACCAGATAGCACACATCTATTTGATGTGTGTGTTTACATCTGGAAGACGTATTTTTTTAAATGTTTGCTCATCTGCAATACGTCTATAGGACGTTTCCTGTCAGATGTCAAATAGACGTTTAGTCTTTAAGATGGATTTAGAATGTATGTTAAACTGACATCTTAAAGATGTCTATCAGATGTTAATAATCAGCAGATGCTTTCCAGATAAAGTGATCTTTAACAGACATCTTGCAGACGTACGTGTGCTAACTGGGAATGGTCTGTCTGGAAGATATCAGACTCGATCGATTCGATGATAATTTTTTACAATCACAATAATACCAACATATAATTTAGTAATAAATAACATATTGCGCTAGTTTAAGTAAAAAATATAATTTATATTTTATAACTGACGAATCTGCGGCCGACCTTTCACTTCTGGAGTCACAACAGTTAAACTTATGCGTTAAAGGATTAGTTCACTCCAAAATGAAAATTTCCTGATAATTTACTCACCCGAATGCCATCCAAGATGTAGCCTACCAACAGAAAGTCGACTGACAGTGACATGCGGATTTGTAACAGGTACGGTCAGTAACGAGTATTTTTTTTTTATGTTTGGATGAACTGATCACTGAATATAATAATAATTTATCAATAACATTTTATTGTTATTGAGGAATAATAGGCTACCATACTTTTCGGTGTGCTAATAGATTTAGATTTGTGCTAATTAATTTGTAGGACTGCAAAATGGAATCATTTATTTTTATTAAAATTATTTATACAAATTTTACAAACAATAGGCCTATACTATTAGTATAAAAGCATTTTTTTTGTCCTGTTTGAGGCATATTACTCACAAAAGCTTGAATCAGACTGCAACAACTTCTTGCAACACAGTCATAAATGATCTTACCATTTTTTGTGTTTTTTGTTGACAGGATGCTGCATTATTTATGTCTTCCTCCCGGGTCTGAACTGCATTAACAATAATCACAGATACAACAATGTTAAAACAACGTTTTTTAATCCTTTATTGAATTTTGTACCTTAAAAAAGAGAAACATTTAGCCTTATGCATTCATTGCTTGCTCTCCTGACCTGTTTTTCTACATTTCCTGCAGATGCAGAAGATCACAACGACTGCAACAACAATCAACAGAGATCCAGCAGCAGCAGAGATCAACACTATCACTGAGACTGGCTGTGAAGTAGACTGACCATCCCGTTCTGTAATGATGAAGAAAGAAGTGAATGCATCAGTGTGATCTACAACAGAAGACAGAGATCAGGTCAGTAAATACACACATATATCACCAGTGCTGTGGTACCTGCACATGTGTGACAGAGTGTGTTGATGTCCAGATGTGTGGTCTGGTTGCTGATGGGATTGTTCAGCACACAGCTGTAGGTGTTTTTATCCTGATATTCCACCTCCAGAGGTAGAGAGAGACTGATGCTGAGATCACACACACTGATGCTGGACAATACACTGATTCCTTTGTACCAGGAGAGAGTCGCATCACTCACATTCAACACTGATGAACACACCAGTGAACAATTTGATGACGAACAGTTTGAAGAGTTACTGATGATGACAGGAACAGGCAGACGAGCTGGAAAACATGAGCGAATAAACAGAAATCTGGATGGATCTTGTTAACAAAATTGTATTTTCGACTCATTAGTGTGATGGCGGCTTGTCTATCTCAAACTACAAAATGATAAAACATTTCAATATGTAAATAGTTTAGTAATATTCTGGTTTCAATGCCAGTTATACTCAATTGACAGTATTTGTGGAATAATGTTGATTGCCACAAAAATAATTTCCATTTGTATTTTTAATACTTGTAATTTAAAGGTGCTCTAAGTGATCCTGGGTGATGTCACTTCTTGTTGATATTCGAAGTGTTGTCAAACAAAACGGAGGCTAGTAACAGTAGACCCTCCCTCCTCCTCATCCGCGCACTAACCCCCCATAACCCACCCCCAAATCCTTCTTGTCGGTTATTGGCTGGAAGCCTGGAACACTGTTTATGTTTCGTGGCGGGTTAGCCCAGTTTGTTTTTGTTGCCGTTTGTGGAGTCTGGGGTGTCTCCAGAGACCGCGTTTTTTTACAGTGTGTTCAGGGGACAGGCAGCTAGCGGATAGAGGAGATGTTTGCTGTATGTGACAAAAAAAAATGTTGGCCTAAAAAACGCGTGACATCACTTAGAGCACCTTTAAGGAGAGAGTGCAGGAAGTTAGAAAGTGCATGGAAATCATCAAAACTTCATGTTAATTTTGAGCAGTTGAAAGGGCTTTTAGTTCACCAGCAAAGGCTGCAAGTTCTGCTAATATCTCAAAATTAATAACTACTAACTGCAGTAATGCAGGGTTTTTAATCAAAACCATCAATAGGCGCTGTTCCACTGTCAGGCCAGTGGGAGTTTAGCCCCTCCAGTTCAAACCGGCCCGCTCTAAGCGGGACTCAAAACTGTGCCTGTCCGCACGGGGGGCGGGCGCTCTAACAAGGAGGCTTATGTCTGCAGTCTCTAGTGTCAGTCGCTAGATCGCCTCTTGAGATCAGGGGAGTGAGGTTTACTTGTACAGTTTGAGATAATTTATGTTCCCCTTCTACAATCAACTGTGGTGTTCCACAGGGCTCCCTGCTGAGACCAAATTGGTTTTCAATTTAGATGTTACCTCTTGGGTCTGTAATCCGGAAAATCATAAATTGCATATGATTAACAGTTATATTTATCACTGCGCTCTAATTATCGACAAGCTTAGATGTCCTCCAAGCATTAACAGATATAAGTAACTGGATGCCTTGTAATGATCTAAATTACATACTGAGAAAACTGAAGTCATGATAATCGTTCAGGGCTTTAATAAAAGTCAGATTGAGTCTCTTAATAAGGTGTTTCCCAATATTAGGCAGAAATGTGGATGTTTATTTTGACACAATTTGAATTTTAAATATCACATTAAGAATTAGGTTGAGTCATGTTTTTATCAGTTACGAAATATTTCCAAGGTGAGCCAGTTTTTAAAGGAGCAGTGTGTGATTTTTAGCGGCATCTAGTGGTGGCGGTTGTGAACTGCAAACAGTTAATCACTCATTGCCTTTCCTTCTATTTTCAAACTCGAATGTAGGCGTGGGCGTTATTTTCTGCTGTTTCTCATTCAAGTTAGCTGTTTGTTCGCTGCCGGCTACGGTAGATACATAACGTCACGATATGTCGACCTTCATGGAAGGGGGTGCCCGCTGTTATGTAAATGACTCATTCTAAGGTAATAAAACATAATAAAACATAACGGTTCATTAAGTAAGGTCTTTATACACCACTGAAAACATAGTTATGGATCTTATATTGCATTTCTGTCAATAGATCCTCAGAAATATCACACATTGCACCTTTTAAGTTTTAAAGATATAGAAAAGCTTATTCTTGCTTTTATTTAATCTTGTCTTGATTATTGTAACGCCCCAGTTTTCTACTTTAAGATCACGGCATCGTTGACGCAAGCGCTTCACATTGAGTCTTGATTAATAAAAAAGTAAGGAAATATTTTGTTAATATTTTTGGGAGTCAACATTACACCACAAATGCTGTTGATTAAGTACAGAATATTCCTTTAAAAACAAGAATATTTGAAGGGCTGGACAAATGATCTCTACTCACCATATAGGCCTACAGAAACACTGAATGTTTTTGATGATTTTTTCACTCCATTTATCTCTAGTTGATAATCTCCAGCATGTTCAGTTCTGGTGTTTGTGATGGTCAGAGATCCAGTTTGATCGTCCAGCTTCAGTCTGTCTCTGAATCTCCCATCAGGAACATCATCATATGTGGAGAAGATTTGCTTCTTTTTATTCATTTTAACTATGAGAGCCTTTTCAGCTCCAAATGTCCACATTATGTAGTCGTCTTCATGTATTTGAGTATCAGAGTTAAGAGTTACGGAATCTCCCTCCATCACTGACAGTGAATCACCAAACACACCTGCTGAACAAACAGATGAAGGCTCCTGATGGTTTACAAAGCCTGAAATCAGCTGTAGTTTGTAATTAATTTACTAAAGAAAGGTGAGATATGTGAACATTATATTAATGGTGTAATTACAACATGGAAATTTGAGTTTTTCTGGAACTTAACATCATTTAAAACCCACGAAAATGTGGATAAGCTGTGAAGAATGTCACTGATATTTAGCAAAAAATATAAACATTTTATAACTTACCTGTCAGACGGCACCAGCAAAAACAGAACAAAGCAAGCGTGTGAAACATTTTCACGTTGTGATACTAGCAGCTGATCTTAGTCAAAACTGAAACCTGCAAAATGTGGTTTGGTCTGCTTGTAGGTGGGCTTTCATTCACAGAAGAGTGGAATATGGTGCACATCTTCCTATATTTCATGCTGAATTAGAGCTTTTACATGTGAGATTTAAATGGTTTTATAATTCAATTTAATTTAAATAAATCAAAATTAAATACTTTTAATTATTGTGTATGGTTTTAACAAAATAAAAGGTACTAGCTGCTCATAGTCGAACTGAAACTGCTGTGGTCGGGTTTCTACAGAAATGTGGTTTGATGTAGTTGAGAAGGCACATTTAGTGTATTTGTGAAGTGATTCTTCCTCTCCTGCTTTTAATGAACTTAAGAGGTGATTCCCTCATAAAACAGCTTTAAAGTAAAAAAAAAAAAAAAAAAACTGAATTATAAAAAACATAACATACAAAGATTGACAGCTAAAAAGGCATAATTTGCAGGCGGGACGGTGGGACATGTCCCCACCTCTTTTTGAAACATCTTGTGGCAGATGTATGTATCTATATAAAGTAAACCTCTAGTTGAGTAGCAAACTCTCTTTTCATTCTGGTGAAATTACAAAACAAAATGCGCACAAACTTATCCCTACACTTGATATACAAAGGTGCTAATATTAGCGTTTATCCCAAGGTTTACCGCAGTCCGCCGGATCCAGGCCATATCCAGATCTGAGGAAGTCCTGAAGTGTCCACTAGTCCCTGTGAAGGCCTCCTTCCCTTTACCTCTGTACAGATAAAACCTTGTCAGGATCATAGGCGTCACTAGGCCCTTTTTAGGGGGGCTTCAGCCTAAAAATGTGTGATTAAGTGTAGGCTACACAAATTTGTGTTCGCTTCATATATATCGTTATAATCATATTCAGAGCGCCAAGCAGAACGCACATCAAAAAAAAAAAGTTCAGCATTAAAAAAGTTCAGCTTTAGGAGGGGAAGAGACAGGGCAAGATCAAGAGAAAAAGAAAGAGTGATGGAGATGAGGAGAGCGCAGGTTTTAAATCTATTTATTATAATTTTTTAGGCCTTCAAACATCTTGAAATGCACATATCAGAAAGAAAAATGTTTAACCCCATAACAACCTCAAATTTAGGACCTCTTTGATTATAAAGCCCTGTCTACGGCCATGTATTAGGCTTAGATCAATAATGAATAGTACATTGTGAATGAATTTATTAAAACTTAGTTACCTAGCTTTCCTGGTAGCTTTGTGAGAAAACGATTCATAAATCAACCAGTTAACCCTATGTTTACTTTCTTCACTGACAGACAAAAATGAAAAGCCTATATCAGTCAAAGCTCAGCTTTAGGAGGAGAAGAGACAGAGCAAGATAAAAACAAAGAGAAAAAGAGTGTGATGCTGATGGGGAGAGAAAAATAATCAGCTGCACATGGTTTTAAAGCTATTGTTATCCAATTTTTTTGGCCTTCAGAACATCTTAAAATGCACATGTAGATAAGAGAAATAAAAATGTTCTCGGGGGAGCATGCCCCCGAACCACCCCAACTAGCCTACCTCACACACAGGACCTCAGTTATTATAAAACCCTGCCTTTTGCATGTTAATTAAATTAGTTAATAATGACCATTAGACCTTAAACTAAATTTTTATAAAATCATACCCTCATTGGGGGCTGGGCCCACCTAAAATGAAAATCCTAGAATCGCCCCTGGTCGGGATAATTCCGGTTCGCGTGGCTACGTGGACGTGATAAATAATTATACATTTTTAAAGGGGTCATGACATGAGAAATCGAATTTGCCTTGATCTTTTGGTATATAAGAGGTCTTTGTACCATTAAAACGTCCTGCAAGTTTCATAGCTTAAGACCTCCTTCCCATTATAAACGAATCATTTATTTAATCAAGCTCTAAATACAGCTCGTTCTGGATCCATGGTATGAAGTGACATCACGGTACGAAGTGACGTACCTGTAGCGACTGAGACAAATCAGACACAATTATTTGGCATATGCACGAACAAATCTTTAAAAACTTTCATCTCAGAGCTGTGGTTATAAGAATATTGAAGATTATTTTCTTAAGCACCCAGTGAAAGTACACATTGCAAATGAGCATGCTTCAACAAAGGTAATAAAAAAGGACATTTTCCCTCCAAAGGAAGACACTTCTTATTGGCTCTTACACCTCTCCCAAATGGGTGTGCCATCTTCACGCTTTAAAAGTCACTGACCACAAGATCCGGCCTCTTAGCTCTTGTCCTCGGACCTAAACTGCAGCTCCAAGTGAATCCTGTGGCGGGGGGGATACAAAGTCCCTTTTACGATTTTGATCTTGTTACATGTTCAGTGACCCTGAAAGATACACTTTTCTTAGAATAACTGAATAATCGAAGAGTTCTTTGGAACTGATTAATTGATTGTAATATTAATTTGGCATACCTCAAAGTTAATCTAATTAACTGACCCAAATATTAATAATTAATCATAATTGGTAATTATGGATTATTATTAATATTTCCCCTTTGAGCTAATGTCTTTACATACAAGTCGTTTGCATATGACCGCCTACATTGAGATATCTACATGTTCCTTTTCAGATATCTTAAATTAAGTTTTGACTAGACGAAATGACGTTGTAGATATCTGTAACTGGAATTATGACTAGTCAAAATGGCGTTGTAGATATCTCAAACTGGAGCAGATCGTGTTGTTGTTCTAATCATTCAAATCGCTGTCTGTTAACTTGTAATTGCATATTGTTAATGAATAGGCCAGTAGGCTACACTGGAAATGGAGAGACTTGTGGAATAGCAAAAATACAGTATTGCTGTCACCAGTGGACATAACAGTGGTGTAAGACCAAAACATTTAATGATTGCACAAATAAACACGTTAATAAATATAAAGAATTATTGCTAATTAGCCATGTGTGCAGTGCTGTTGTTTTATCCATTAAGCACAAATAAAAGACTGACAAGGCCAAATGTTCAGTTTACTGATAATATAATTCACATATAAGTGTGGCAATACATTATATAACAATTATATTAATACTAATTATAAAAACAACAACAGAGTTGCTTGATGCAAGTAAATGGTGGTCTAATTATTTTATGGTTTCTATACTGTTTATGGCAGAAGAATATGATTATGTAATGCTTATTTATAAAAAGAAAAGTTAGTAAATGGACTTAAACTTCAAAAAACCTGTAGAGTAGTGGTCTAGGTTCAAACATTCCGACACGCAACGTGAAGCATTCACGTGACTGGAAAGAAAGTGAGGCTTCTTTTTTCGAATCACGTGTTTCTCTGAAAACTATACGCACTCCGGCACGGAGCTTCGTGAGAAATTGCGCTTTGAAGCTTCTTCAGTATCATATGTGTAGGCTAGCGCCTCTCTAGTGTGTTAAACTATAATTAGAGGTGGCTATCCTGAGTTCTTTAAATATCTGTCCAATTAAATAAGTGAGGTTTCACTAATAAACTTATCAGTGTTTAACTGGTGTGTGTGTGTACACGTGTGTAATTTTTAAACTTAGTGATTTAAAGGGGTAAGCTTATTAATAGCCTATTTAAACAGTAATATTTACACTTTCACAGAAAATTAAATGTCTTGGAATTGCTTTTATCCTATAGGCTACACACTTTCACATTTAAACCAAACAAAATACTATTTTTCTTACTTAACTTAAAATATCAAGAGTCTGTAACCACAACTGTTGTATACAAAAATATAAACAGATTTACTTAGAAAAATAGGTCAGTAAATAAATGTGTCTTGTCAATATCACTTGTCAAATCACAAATGCATTCAAATTCACATTTAAAACACAAGGGCCCAAGAAAAGAAAATAGCCGGCAAAAGCTCAATTTGAAATACCCTTCAAATGTTCAAATGATGCAGGCCTGAATGTAGCTTGGGTAGGCCTACGTTGTATTCTTAAACCAAATGGCTGCTTCACCACACTGGCCAAACAAAAAAAATGGTACCTTTACTCAATGTGAATGTAACCTCACGCGCACAGGATCAAAGGCGTCAGCAGCAGAAGACAGGATGAGAGGATTCACGAGGAAGAGAAGAAAGTCGAAGAGAAGAGTCACATGGTTGACGATCAGGGCAAAGTCCACCACTCGGACGGTAACGCTAGCCGGCTCCGTCAGGGTCTTTGATCACCGTCGATCTCACAGTTCACACAGGCTTACTAATCGAGGTCGCTGGCCGCTAGCTTGTTAGCAAAGTCCATGCAAAAACACTAACCACTAAATCAGTGGCTAAATTAAACTTCGTGTGCGGAGTTGGCCACTCACACAGACAGAATTATCACTTTTAACGTTTCATATAAGAATCCTTGTTGAACACTTTCAGAAAAACTCGTGCCCTCACATTAACCGTGTTTCTCTTTCGGCAAACCTCCCGCGTCTCGTCTCCTTCTCACTTCCTCCAAACTTGACCTCTACTGTGATTGGCTCATACACAATACTTTCAGAAATAAAATAAATTAACAAACATTTGTGTACATCTTTCTTCATATTCTTAACCGGCATTTTTTAAGCATTTTCACATAATTATTATTACTCAACAAATAATTAACATTTTAAATGCTGTATTCATTAAACCAGTGAACATTACCAAATATATGCATTTCTCTTTTAGCGAAATTATAACTTCCTTGCTGGTCAATGAATCTTAACTTTTTAACCTTCAAATTATATTTATTAAACTATGAAATTATTTATTCAAACTTGTATCTTATACTAATGAATATATTTCAACAGGGTTACGTAACATAACATCACTAGCTACCCAGCAAACACATTTACGTTGTGGCAACGTCTCTGGCACGTTGCATTTCTGCTATGGCAACGTCGCTGTATACGTGCTTGCAACATTGTAACAACGTAGAATTGTAAGACGTGTCAGGGCTGTAGCAACGTTGTTGCGCGACATTCAGCAACTGAGAGACGACGTTCTGACAATATTTTTATATGGTGTATTTTGTTAGATAATTATATACTTTTTATCGTTTATTGTTTATCTATATATTATTTAATGGGGCTATCAACACCTAGTGATGTTACGTCTGACCCCGACGCTCCGAAGCTTGCTTCAAACTCGAACAGTCCTTGCAATGAACCACTGCTTCGGAGCTTGTATCATTACGTCACTAGTCACGTGAAAATGACTTCTGAAGCAAACACACTGGTTCACTCCTGTAGTGAACCACCTTTGACAGCCCAATCCAGTGTTGACAGGTTTGAAACCTGGCGGCTGTATTTCTTATAAAAGTGAAGCCAAACCATGGCAACAGTAGTCGGTGTCAGTAGTCGGTGTCTCTAAAGCTGGTGAAATTGTTTAAAAAAAAAAAAGATATCACCTTTCACCAAAGACAAAGAAAATAATATTTCTGAATAAAAACCATACCATTTAATGAACACTTTGTCTAATAGAGTGCGGATCGGGCCGAATTTTTCTGTCCGAGCCCGGCCCGCGTCCGACAGAGCAGTAACCGAACCCGACCCGAGCCCGACAGGCATAAAGATATTTATGTCCGAGCCCGACCCGAGACCGACAGTTAAAATCCCATTTTTTTTCTCATACTAATGACACATGTACGTTTGTTTGTGTGGAAAGCCCGCTTTTATTAAGCAACTGAAGGAAGGCATTCGGAAATGTCAACAGGATGAGTGCATCAGCGCGCACGGAGAAACAAGCGCACTTAACATGGGCGCGCATGCACGTGTTTGGTTGTCACGACTACATAAACAAATTTGAAATTTGCGCACACAGGAAGACAGATGTTATGGTACAATTTTACATGCATTTTAATCACAAAAAATGAACGTTTGCATCAAGTGAAAGCATCAGGCACATTGGCTAACGTACCTACATAATAAGCTGTTTTAAATTTAAAATGTTCAATGCCTTATCGCGCTGATGTGACCGAGCCCGACCCGAACCCGAACATAATTTCTAAATATCTGTCCGAACCCGGCCCGGCCCGTCGGGTACCGACGGGTCCCGTCGGGCTCGGGTCGGGTATCCATCCTCTATTGTCTAAGCCTTCTGCATGTACCCAAAGCACACCCTCTGCCACATTTTTTTTATTATTAATTAGAGAACATATGAACATTGTTGCATAAAAATATGCATCAAAGACAGAAACTTCAAAAACCCTCTGCTACATTATACAAGTACAACCAGTTACACAAGCACATCCTTTTCAACATACAAAAATATCAGTCCCACCAGTTAACAAGTTATAGAGTTCTGCTTCCCACAGCTAAACAAGATAAAGCTTTCACACATGATACTGCCCTGCTAAAAAAAAAAAAAAAAAAAAAAATATATATATATAGAAACCATTACCGAAATTCTATTGGATTTAATGGTTTTCATGAGAATTGTATTGGTTGTAATGGGAATTATAGTGGTCTCTGTGAGTCTTTACTGATATGTGTTGGGTTCTATTGGTGGGGGCATTAAATCCTAATGGAATATGTCCCAAACACACGACAAAAAAGAATTCTGTAGTGGTTTAAATGGTAAAAGCCAATGGTTCCTATTGGTATTTTAATAGAAACCATTAGTATTTCTGTGATGGTTTCCAACTTTTTTTAAGCTGGTCTGATCTTCTGTCATTGTCTAAAGAAATAATTACACACACACATCATGCTTAATGTTTTATTATCAAGGTGAACACATGAAATTCATCAGTATCTGTAAAATTCACCTACATAAATGAGTTTCACAGCACTAACACTGTTTCAGCTTTGATCGCCTCGGTAAACACGTAATGAACGGGGCGTTAACATATAAGCCTACTTGCATTTTATGGTTGTCAACTTTGTTGCATTACATTTACTTCACCAGGAGATGGTGCTGCAATTTCTATTTGAATGAAGCTTCGAGTAATGAACCATTTTCGACACAATTGTATCAGAAAGCAATAATGCTTCGAAACGCTTCATTTGGCCAACACTATCAACACCTGCAAGTGTAGCCTACACTTTAAAGAGTAAAAATGACAGAAGGTTTCGTTAATTCAACTTTATTAAAATTGCATATAATCAAATTGCACTTCCAAAAGTCATACATTTGTGAAAAAAGAAAAAAAGAAAAGAAATAAACGAATACACATTTATTTTAAGTATAATAAATAAAACATGAAAAGCAAAGGCAGATCAGAACATTTAATGAACAAAACCGGGTCTGTATGGCAGACAGTAGCCGAGCAGGTGTCACCGGGGAAACATATCCACAAATCCAGAGGAGCAAAGAAACGAATGAGACTAAATAAGGAAAAATCAAACGAAAAACTAAACAGTGGGAGCGATGCTTCATTAATCACATTAGAAATTAAAGCTGTAGGTTGTGTTTGATAGCTGAGGTAAGGCTAAACGCAATACTCACGTATCCTTGCTCGATGATGAATGAGAACACAATGAGCCCAACAACAGGTGGTTGGAATTTAAAAGGCTGATTTTCCCGCTTCAGGGCAGTGACGAGTACATTATGTAGTCCAGTGGTTGTCAAGACACCCTAGGCACAACCTTAAGCAATGGCCCTGAACGATGGTTTAATGTCAACATTGTGACAACGCTGTAACAACTTCACCACACAATGTAGTTATAGCAACCTTTTGGCCATGTTGTTAAAACGTTGTTAGAAGGTTGGCTACGTTGTGCCAACGTTCTGTGTTTGCTGGGTAGCCATAGCTAACCAGCTAGGTCAGATCAGAGCCAAACTGCTTTTGAGTTCATTGTTTGTGTCTGGTGATAGCAAATGCTCAATTCTTCCGAGATTTCTTTCACAGTGTTCAATAGAACGACGTTCTCTCTCTCCACAAATCCCCTGTGTGAGGGCTCGTTGAATTTCATGCCATTTTCTGGTGGTTTTTTCGATTACAGCCAATGCCATGACTGCTCTATTCATAGAAATAAGGAAATGAACCCTCCCACTTCTTCTTTGATTATGGCGGGGAGGGTATTTGCACTAGTCATAATGACGTTTGCAGTGGTGTAGTCTACGTGATACGCAGGTATACGCCGTATACCCACTAGAAAAGGCCAAGGATTTCCGTATACCCACTTAAAAAATCGTGAGGATACGTAACAACTTCGTTTTGTGTCAGAACTTTCACTTTCATTCATAAATTCACCCCGTCTGTGTTTGCGAAGCGACACCAAATCGCGGAATCCAGTCACAAATGGAGCTTGCTAAGCAGAACGTCACCGAATTTGGCTATTTTTGAATGAATAAATCAAAAGTAGGCCTGTACAATGAATCAAATCTCGATATGGACTAGTGTCTGTGAATATTAAAGTTAAAAGAGACTGCAGTTGTTCTACGCGTCTCTGGGAATGAGCGCTCAATGTGTGCTCCACTACACACACACACACACACACACACTGAAGCACGCGTGACTCACGCTCGTGGTGTTTTCAGCGTTTCACTGTATTGAGACATGATGTAGGATACACATGTGCCCTTTCATCGCAGAGCTGCTATGAGAGTCACTTCACGAGAATTTCACCATTTCATTTGATAAAACTATCGTCATTCATTCATTTCACATAGAAACTGTAATATCTTTACGACAACCTGTCAAAATAAAAGTTCGGTATAACTTGAAGAAATTATAACAGAAATATATTACTAAGAGGCAGTGTAGAGAAACAATTCTCTGATAACCGAGGCACTCCTTAATTAAAATGTCTTTATTACAAAAATGACATGTCCTAACTGGACAACTTTAAAAAGCCCACACGTAGCGGCATGGAGCCTTCTTCAGGGCTTCTCCATGCTGCTACGCGTGGGCTTTTTAAAGTTGTCCAGTTAGGACATGTCATTTTTGTAATAAAGACATTTTAATTAAGGAGTGCCTCGGTTATCAGAGAATTTTTTCTCTACACTGCCTCTTAGATGTTCTACCTTGGACCGAAGAGCACAATCAAACTCAAAAGGAATTGAGCACGCCATTCATCTTGAATCTAAACAGAACTATATTACTATTGCACAGTAGAGTATACTTCAAGTAGGCCTAATAATAATAATAATAATAATAATAATAATAGTTTATTAAAACACACAGAAACTCAAATGTCTACAACCCACCAAAATAAAAGTTCGGTCTAATGCAAAGAAATTAGAAAGAAATTGCACAGTAAAATTAATTGTAAAATAATAATAATAATAATAATAAAAAGAATAATAATAAAATCTATTAAAACGTTATTTTAAGGGAATATCACACAAGTTTTCATACATGTTTTAATTTAAACAGTAAACTTGCCAAAACAATAACACAAATTTGGGGGGGGGTATTACAGTATACTCACTACAAAAAACTAGACTACACCACTGCGTTTGAGATATATTTAACTTTCATTCTGCCTAGGCAAAACTGAATTACAGATATCTGCAATTGTCATTTAAGATGTGTGACGAGTTGAATGTCGTTTTCAATGACGTCATTGCGGATATCTGTAATTCAGTTTTGCCTAGTCAAAACTGCATTACAGATATCTCTATCTGTCGTTTCGACTAGTCACAATTACGTTACAGATATCTTGAATGACAATTCCAACTATAACATTTTTTAATTACGACTAGTCATAAAGACGTTGGTGATATCTACAACAATGCTAATTCCGGATAGTCAAACTTAACTTTTAAATGTTAAAATGGCTTGCCATACGCGCTTCACATGTGTTCAGTCGACGTACAGCGAGTGGGTCTGTTTACAAGAAGATTGCGATGTCATGCAGATGTGATGTTCCTGGCTGTGGACAAACATGTTTGAATAATACCCTGCCGAAAGATCCAGACGTCAGGGGAAAATGGATGCAGTTTATTTTTTGTGGACGTCCCAGTCACGGCAGTGTTAATTTAAGCGTGTGTTCTCCACATTTCAAGGATGAGTGACTGTTGAGAACAATCGCAGTGTGATGCTGGCTTTGCCAGAAAACTTTTGCTTAAAGATAAGGCCGTGTCGACTATTCTGGACTCAACAACGACGACGCAAACTGTAAGTAATGTAGGCTATTTAAAACTTAAAACTAACACCCCTAAAACAGACTGTTTGAATCAGAGGATGAGAAACAGGGTGGGAAAAGGTCATAAATCACTCAATTTTTTGTTAAAAATTGCCCAAAAAACTATAGTAATACTATAATTGCACCTAAGGGAACATAAGAAAAGAAAAAACTATGTCATGACCCCTTTAAGGCCAGACAAGTAGGTTGTTGAGGGTTTATGTATAAAGAAGGACTACACGTCTGCGCACATATATATTCAAACATGCATAGCCTACCTTTGGACTGAACGCGTGATGTGCATGTGCGCAGAGATAACTGATTGCACCTTGGAAACTATTTTGGGGAGTGGAATTGAGTCGTTATTGCCAGTATGTATTGTTACATTCCTGACTAGCTTCCTCATTTGTGTTTTCCTGTTGCCCAGGGGCATGTGTTTTGTTTTTGTGTGTTATCTCTTTGTGTGTTTGCAGATAGTCAGCTGCGGTTGATCTGGGCGATGAATCGACTGATAAAAACGTCTCGATTGAGGCCTTTCCAACAGCAGGAGTTTTTGAGATTTTTTTTTTTCTGTTTTGATGTTGTTTGCTTGATTACCTTAATAAAATGTACTTTTTGGTTAATTTAATCTGTGTGTGGCCTCTCTGTTTGTTATATTCCCTGAGTCAGGTGGATTTGTAAAGGTACTCAGTACTCAGTCATCTTTATTCCTCTCCAAGTGAAGATAGAAACGAGTTAAAATAGAAATATATAGATAGAAAAGTAGTTAAACTATCATGGGATACGTGCTTTTATCTTTGGGTAACAGGACCATCTGACCATCAACAACCTCTCATTTACATTTGTATGTATTTTTATAGTGTGTGGAGTGATATTTATGGAAGCTTGTTTCCATCATGGAATAAAAATAATAATAAATGTAGGTCACCTAACAATTAAGTCTGATATTTTTTTGCCTTTAATTTCACACAATTCTGGCTTTATAACTCGCAACTGATATGTTTAAGCTAGCAATTGCGAGAAAAAAACCCCCTGAATTGTGAGAATAGTCACAATTGTGGCGGAACAAGCTTCCATAGATATTTATATAGCCATGACATTAATACAGAATATTGCAGTCAGTTATAATGCTTATTAGTAGTTTCAAGTTCTACCAGCAGGTGCTTAATGGAAAAGCCTTTCTTTTACTGTCTAGGGAAAAGCACCTGCTTTCCATAGCTCTACAATCCATCGGTCATCATCGCTCTACATTCCATGCAGGCTGTCAGGTTAGTTTCACTTACTGTAGGCTACTAGTTTTACAAGTACGCCCTTAAAGCGGCACACTATGAATCAGGTGGGGAAAATGTCGCTTCTAGTTTTGCTCTCGGTGATCTTGATTTCAATCGACCACGGTAAGACAATATTTGTTACAATCTCTTTTCCGGCGTTGCACCGATTTATTTGAACAAATATGTATCGTAGTGATGATGGCAGGATTATTATCGGGTGACAATTAACAAATTATAGAATCAGCCTAAATCAGTTTCAGTGGCGTTACAATGGGAACTTTGTAGCTAAATGACTTCGTATAAAAACTAAGCACACAGACATAAGATAAGAAAATACAGGAGTGTCACTGTCACAAAACTAACAACAAACTAGACCGAAGTGACAGAAACCCGACAAACTGTTATGATACTGATCAGTGCATCAAAGGTAGCTTGAATGTAATGTGAGTGAGCTTCTGCCAAATGAATAAAAGGTAATGTAGCCTAAATATGTTATTTACGGGGAGAACTAAACATATTTTGATGAAAGGGTCTGGATTATGAGTCTTGATGCTGTGGAAAATAGCATAATTTTCTGAAATATTTTTTATGGGTACTATTCATCTATGTAATACATTATGAGTCTATGAAAATGTTTGATTATGAAAATGTGTATTGGGTGTGTGTAGATCATCCATGAGACTCATATGTTTGCCTGAGGAGTGAACGTTTAAATCAAAACTTCTTCTGCTGTTTGTTTCCACGTGTTACATTATGAATCCAGACATTATGAATCCAGACATAATTCTCTGCTCAAATCTGTATGATCTGTTAGATAATAACAGTTGCATAGTTTTGTTTTTGTTATGTTAACTGTTTCTTCTCCAGGTGCCTCTGGTGTTGGTTCAGATGAAGTGTCAGTGATGGAGGGAGATTCAGTCACTCTAAACACTGGTGTTAATACAACTCGACAAGAGGATTTTAGATGGTATTATAATGGCTTTCGCATCGCTCAGATCAATGGAGATATTAATAAGACCTGTACAGATGTTCAGTGTAATGAAGGTACTGAGAGATTCAGAGACAGACTGAAGCTGGATCATCAGACTGGATCTCTGACCATCATGAACATCACAATCACAGATGCTGGAGAATATACACTGAATATCATCAGCAACAGCAGGGACAGCAGCAGGAACAGTGGAAAGATCTTCAATGTTACTGTCCAAGGTGAGTCATTTAATAACATTTAAATGCAGTTTATATATTTTTAAAGCGCATTGTTAATGTGTGTTTGTAGGCACAAACCAAAATGTTTCTTTTCAGATCTAAAGTCAAGAAAGGGCTTATGCAAAGTCATGTTCACAGTTCTCTCATGTTTTGCAGTTTTAGTTTGTTTTCAGCAAAAGATCCTCCAGCATCTGTTGGTTTGTGTTTCAGGTGTTTCTGCTGCTGAACGAGATGAAGTGAAGAGAAACAAGGGAGAATCCATCACTTTTGATCCTGCTGTAGTAAGAAAACCAAATGATGTGATGACGTGGTATTTTAATGAGATTCTCATCGCTGAAATCACTGGAGATCTCATCGATATCTGTACAGATGTTCAGTGTGAAGATGATGAGAGATTCAGAGACAGACTGAAGCTGGATCATCAGACTGGATCTCTGACCATCAGGAACATCACAAACACAGACTCTGGAGAATATAAACTACAGATCAACATCTTCAACAGCAGCTTCAGTGTCACTAGAGTGAAGAGATTCAGTCTTTCTGTCATTGGTGAGTGTATAATTTAATCATTCAATGCATTCCTTTGAGGAATTAAAAACAGTTCAATATTTTTAAATTAACTCAGTAAATGTTGAGTTGACTTTTGAGGTTTGCCCAATAACACTTTGACTAATGTTATTAACTTGATAACTTGAAAAATGTTTCCTGTTGATACAGCTGATGATCAATATAGAAGGGTCGAAAAAAATGATCATTCACAATAATGACTGTGTCTCTGTAGATGTTCCAGGTTCAGGTTTGTCTCCAGGAGCTGTAGCAGGAATATGTGTTGCTGTTGTTCTGCTGGTTTCTGCTGTTGCTGCTGCTGTAACTGCTGGTGTGATTAACTATCGTCGCCACAGGAGTTATACTCCAGCCTCACAGAATGTAATTAACCATGCAGCAGTACCAATGTAAGTATTTAATATCAGATGATTTAGCAAGATATATGAGATTTACTGTGCAAAAACAAAGGATTTTATTCTGGATTTAATATAAATGTAAATAAAATGTAACAAATGTAAATGTGAAATGTTATCTTTTTTGCTCTTTACTTTTAACAGTACAGAAGCAGATATTCACTGGTTAAACAGTCAAAACAATCAAAAACACCAATAACTCCCAAATAAACATTTTGTTCATTTCTTGTTTGTGTAACTGAAACATCAATCCTTCTCATAACTTTTACTGTCACGTTTTAGGTTTTGTTTGTTCTTGTCATTGTCATGTTTCTGTGTCTTGTTAATGTGATTCCCTGTTTGTCATGTGATTTTTGTCATGTGTCTTGGTCAGTTCTTATCATTGCACTATTGGTGGTTGTTCTGTTCCCGAGTCTTGTTCCTGTTCCTGAGTCTGAGTTTGTATTTGTGATGTTTTGAGTTTATTTAATAAAAGAGTGCTGCACTTGGATCCTGTTTCCTCCTCTGCTTCAACCAAACGTAACAGTAACCTTCTGTGAATCTGTGTTTTCTTACAGGAGGAATAACCCATCACCTGATCCCGATGTCGTCCAGGAGGATGATGCTGACAGTAACCCATCACCTGATCCCGATGTCGTCCAGGAGGATGATGCTGACAGTAACCCATCACCTGATCAGGATGATGCTGACAGTAACCCATCACCTGATCCCGACGTCGTCCAGGAGGATGATGCTGACAGTAACCCATCACCTGATCCCGATGACGTCCAGGACGATGATGCTGATAACCCATCACATGATCCCAATGCCATTCCTTTGGAGGACATGGAACATCGTCTGACTCATGCCGAGGCTCCCAGTAAAACAATGGACACTGAAGAGAGTTAGGAAGATTGAGAGAAGAGGATCAGCTGAAACTCTCATCGCTCAGAGTAATTGCGTCACGATTCCAAGATTTCAGCAGTCGGCACCAATAACAGTAAACATTTCACCTGTTACATACCAATTTAACCAATTTCACGAGTTCACACTTATATATAATTAGATAGAGTAAAGGTTTATGTGTATTTGGTGGCGTGCTGTCCGGGGGAGAGGCTCCAAGCTCGGGATTTGGCCCAGAGTATTCCCAGCTGGCAGGAATAGTTAGATCTAGAAGTGTGGAGACGGGGTGGTGGAGGGATGCTGATAAACTGTCAGTGAACAGAGGTAATTCTGCTGTATATATATATATATATATATATATATATATATATATATATATATATATTACATGGCTTGGTTGAATTCGAATGTAGAATGCGGTCTGTTATTTCCTCCGCTTCGCGTCGGGCTCCTAAACAGCCTGTCGGGGTTGTATTCGCTATAACAACCGCTTCGCTATACATTATCCCTTACATATACACCTCTTATCATTGATTAACTGAATGCTCCCCACTCGTGTTAATTATCTGAACATGCTCCTCCCGAACTTTATTAAAAGTCATAAATATTAAATGATATATGAACACATTTAGCCTTAAACCGTATATGAGCGATAAAGTAAGAAACAGAGCAACAGTTTTCAGCATTAGATCAGCGAGTGCTTGAGGTTTAGAGGTTTATTAAAGCTGTTACAGTGATCCAGACAGAAACTGAGTGATTATCTCGGTTTCTTAACATTTGCACTATAATGCTGATCTGGTTTGACATCTCAGATATTTTGTTCCGTCTGTTTACTTCCTCTTATAACTGATAGAACTGTTTTTTACAATTACCTCAACAAGACGGGCATTATGACCAATATTTTTTTCTCCTCAACACAAAAACAGTCTGCACTACTGATACTGTAGGTGATTTTACTGGTATTGTTGCTGTTACTGGAAATGTCTGGTATTCTTATGTAATATTTATAGTTTAAACAGTTAAATTAACCCTTACTTATCTACCTTCATCAGAAAACACTCCAGCAGCTAGACTGAAACCAAAACCAGCTTTAAGACGCTTGAAATATATTTATTTATTTTAAAGTTGGTGAAACATTCAGGTATTTATTCTGTGCCTTTAACTGGAGTCATATATGATACAGTCTGTGTTAAATGTTGCTGCGTTAAACCTGAGACGTGTTACAGCATAAATAACACACAAATGTGTTTATACTTGATAAAACAATGCACTTACACTTGTAAATCTTCATACATTAGGTATATAGATATTTATGGTTGAAATGTGCAAAAAATGAAGTTCACCTGAAGTTGTGAACAAACATCTGTGACATTTTATGAGGTGCTGATTCATTCTTTCATTTTATCTGTTGGCATGTGAGGCGATGAAGACCTTCTCGTGTCTTTTTCAGTAATATTGAGCTGTGATTGTCAAGTGTGATATTGTTTTTTTGTTTGTTTTAAACTCATGGAATTATTGTATTTTGCTGATGTGTTTGTTAGAATATTATGACTGTTTGATGGAGACGATTGCCTTCACTTTAATACTGTTTTTCCAGTCTATCCTTCAGCTTTAAACTTGTGGTATCCCTTTCTGCTTTGGCAGCAATCTTGATCCCTTGTTCCTATTTTTGGAATTTTCTTTTTGTCTGGTGCTCATTGTAAATGTATAAATCAATAGAGGTGTTTCATGATTTTCATATGTCAGGTAAATATTTGAAGAAAAGCCATTTAAGTGCCAAAGCTAATATATGCTAAACTCCTCTCAAAAGCTTTTATCCCAGATCTAATCATAAATCAATAAGAACTGGACATGATTGTTGTAGTTTTACTAACACAAATGTTTTTTTTTTTAGTTTTTTTTTTTATAAGCTGTTTTAATGAGACCAATATTGTGTTTCTTGCATTCTGGGCAGAATATCTCCTTATCTTTACATCAGCCAAGGGAAAAAGTGCCTTGAAATAAAACCCACAAAAACACTGTTTTCTTTTCTGAAACAAACAAATCAACGTGACACATCTTTGTGTGTTTATGTGATAAATATTATTAAAAACATGATTCATTCATAACATCTGGAATCTATGCGTCTCTAAAATATTTTTGTTATCAGAAATATCTAAGCTAATATTGAATCATCTAGTTATAGGAATTTCATCACTGATGCACTACTTTCACTAGCAACTTTATCATGGTTGTTGTTATGTCTTGTGATGTCATGTTTTTTTGGCGTTTACTTCTAGTGATGTTTGTCGGGTGAAATGTTACAGCACACAAATGTGTGATGACTTGATAAAACAATGACCAATTTTTACTGTTTTCATAGTGTTTTTATACAGCCTTCATGGATTTGTTCTATTATCATCTGTGAACAAACATCTGTGATATGTATAGGGGTGAACAGTATATCTTTAAAAGTGTTTGCATTACTCTCCTCAACCATGATTAACTGATGCATTTAAATGCCGTGAAGTATTTTTGCTACATAGAAAGAGTGTTTTCCACCCATTGTACATTTTATCATATATGGGAATAAAAGACTAAATTCAATCTGTTCCATCATATAAAGCGATCAAGTCTCTTCAGAAAATTTGGACTAAACTGCCTGATTCATATAGATTCGTTTTTATTAACTTTTGAAGCGACAGATAGATAGTTCTGTGGGCCATCAATGGAGGGACAGAAATCTCTCAGATTTCATTTAAAATATCTTCATTCTTAAGATGAACAAATGTGTTGTGGCTTTGGAACAACATGTGGTTGAGTAAATTATATCGGTTTCATTTTTTATTTATCTATCCCTTTATCATAACTTGCTGCGGAGCAGGAAAGAAAGAAAGAAAATTCCTGTTTGATAGTAAACCCATGTTGCATAACCTGCTGTCTGGGCATTTTATCTGGGAATGTCAGCAAAACAAGTCATACACAACTAGTCAAAAACAACTTTCAGTTTGTATTTATACAGAAGAACACAATTTTACTTGTGCATTTACACAGACAAAAGCTTTTATTTCCACAGAATCAGGGTTGTGTGACTACTGTAAAATGAGGGTCTTTATTTTGCTCTTAGTGTGTGTGTTAGAGAGTGGTAAGTGTAAATAGGTGCAAAATTAATTTGTTACAACGTCCTTTTCGAAGATAATGAAACAAAAAGTGAGTGTGAACATGTCACTGTATGAATTTATTCAGGTGTAATCATTTTCAGCTATTGATGTTTTAAATCTCTATGGTTTAGGATGAAATTGTTATTTTAAGAGTTTGCTGTGTCCTGGTCATTTATTCTGAAGCACTATTAATATTTAAGAGGAATATTCAAAATAATTTGAATTGTTCTGTTAAATCAGTCTTAAACTTTCAATTGCTGATAAATCGGATTCAATAAATGCATTTGAAATAAAAAGGCATTGATACTGTACAATTAAAAATAAATGAATAAAAAACATGACTTAATATGGTGGAAAATAGCAATACACTAATTTACACCGGGGTCTAGGGGTTGATAAAACGAGTAATGATCTCTGTGTGGGAAGAGGATGTGTATGAAGAGGTGTTTGTGAGTGATGTGTAAGAGCATACATGTGTAAATAAATAATGTTCTTCTGCTGTTTGATTTCATGTGTCTAATTGAAGGCAATTTGGTTGCAGCATTTATAGACAACAATACATAAAAAGTACATGACAATGCATACACCTTTAAGAATCTTATCTAATTTCTTCCCAACAAATACTCAATTTAAGAGTTCTACAGATGATTAACACTGTCCAGACTGATTTGTTCTAATGCTGGATAATCTAAAACGAATGCAAGAATAGCAAAAAATATTTTCACAGCACTTTCCTGTTACATAATTGTGTTCAGCTTATAATTAACTTTGTGTCTTCTTCAGGTGTTTGTGGTGTTAGTGAACATGAAGTGAATGTGGCAAAGGGAGTTTCAGTCTCTCTAAACACTGATGTTACAACCATAGGTTACAACAGACCAACAAGAAGAGATTAGATGGTGAATGACATTCCAAACATGGATATTTTTTCTAACAAAAACCCATTGCTTTCGCTTCAGAAGGCCTTTACTAACCCATTGAGTCATGTGGATTATTTTTATGGTGGATGGATGGACTTTTTCGGGCATCAAAACCTCGTGCCTCAATCACTAAAGCTTGGAAGAGCAAGGATATATTTTTTAAATACTTTGATTGTGTTCGTCTGAAAGAAGATAGTCATATACATCTAGGGTGGCTTGAGGGTAAGTAAATCATGGGATAACATTTTTGGGTGAACTAACCTATTTAACATGAAAATTGTATATATATATATATATATATATATATATATATATATATATATATATATTTTTTTTTTTTTTTTTTCTGGGCTGATTACGTTGAGCTATTTGAGCTGCTGTTATTCAAAAACCCACCAGATGGCGCCATTTATGTAAACAGTCTCATTCAACTGATGACCAAAAGTCGAAAGTATATCTGTAAAATCAGTAGCATTCCAGTAATGACTGTCTGTAATTCCAGTTCCCAGTCTGATACCCGCTGCTGTTGCTACTGCTGTTCTGCTGGTGGCTGTTTGTTCCTGTTGCACGCAACTTCTATGCCAGAACAGTGAATATTACAAACAGACAATTTAAAACAAATATATATATATATTTTTAAAGAAAACAAAATGATGTATTTCCTCTAATTCACCAAAGAAATAATGTGTTTAATTGAGAATGTTGTCATTGTTGAAACAGATGACAGGATGCAGCGCAGCGATCGAGTGAGATTAAATCTGCACTGAATCTGTCTCAGATCTCAAAGTGGAATTTGAGTTTCCTCTATGTGTGGTTTCATTCAGATATCATTACATACAAAAGTGCACTGCTATATTATGGTTTAAGTTAAAAATGAATAGATACATTTATTATTATTATTTTTATTATTATTACTAGTGGTAGTATTAGTAGTAATTCATTGTTTATTAATACAGGGTGTATGATCCTGCTTAGGGTCAGGTTGTAACAAATTTGAGAACGGTTTTCCTTTTTATTGTCCTTTATTATGATCAATGCAAATTAACAAATAAATGAAGTATAACAATATAAGCAAAGCAATATTACAGTCAATATATGTTGCAATGTTGTATTTTTCTTCTTTCTTTCTGTTTTTGGATAATGTTGCACTTACATTTTTGAAGATTTAAAAAAATATATATTGTTCTGTATATGTTTTGTATATGCAATTGTATTTTTGTATGTAGTCTGGTATACTTATGTGTAAATGTTAATGTAGGCTACTCGTATGGGTTTTTAAACTATTGAAGTATATGCACTTTCAAATGATTTAACACTGAAGCATGGAGTAATGATGCTGAAAATCCAGCTTTGATCCCAGGATTAAATTACATTTTACAATACACTCACCTAAAGGATTATTAGGAACACCATACTAACACTGTGTTTGACCCCCTTTCGCCTTCAGAACTGCCTTAATTCTACGTGGCATTGATTCAACAAGGTGCTGAAAGCATTCTTTAGAAATGTTGGCCCATATTGATAGGATAGCATATTGCAGTTGATGGAGATTTGTGGGATGCACATCCAGGGCACGAAGCTCCCGTTCCACCACATCCCAAAGATGCTCTATTGGGTTGAGATCTGGTGACTGTGGGGGCCATTTTAGTACAGTGCTCATTGTCATGTTCAAGAAACCAATTTGAAATGATTCGAGCTTTGTGACATGGTGCATTATCCTGCTGGAAGTAGCCATCAGAGGACGGGTACATGGTGGTCATAAAGGGATGGACATGGTCAGAAACAATGCTCAGGTAGGCCGTGGCATTTAAACAATGCCCAATTGGCATTAAGGGGCCTTAAGTGTGCCAAGAAAACATCCCCCACACCATTACACCACCACCACCAGCCTGCACAGTGGTAACAAGGCATGATGGATCCATATTCTCATTCTGTTAACACCAAATTCTGACTCTACCATCTGAATGTCTCATCAGAAATCGAGACTCATCAGACCAGGCAACATTTTTCCAGTCTTCAACTGTCCAATTTTGGTGAGCTCGTGCAAATTGTAGCCTCTTTTTCCTATTTGTAGTGGAGATGAGTGGTACCCGGTGGGGTCTTCTGCTGTTGTAGCCCATCCGCCTCAAGGTTGTGCGTGTTGTGGCTTCACAAATGCTTTGCTGCATACCTCGGTTGTAACGAGTGGTTATTTCAGTCAAAGTTGCTCTTCTATCAGCTTGAATCAGTCGGCCCATTCTCCTCTGACCTCTAGCATCAACAAGGCATTTTCGCCCACAGGACTGCCGCATACTGGATGTTTTTCCCTTTTCACACCATTCTTTGTAAACCCTAGAAATGGTTGTGCGTGAAAATCTCAGTAACTGAGCAGATTGTGAAATACTCAGACCGGCCCGTCTGGCACCAACAACCATACCACGCTCAAAATTGCTTAAATCACCTTTCTTTCCCATTCTGACATTCAGTTTGGAGTTCAGGAGATTGTCTTGACCAGGACCACACCCCTAAATGCATTGAAGCAACTGCCATGTGATTGGTTGATTAGATAATTGCATTAATGAGAAATTGAACAGGTGTTCCTAATAATCCTTTAGGTGAGTGTATATTCACATAGAAAACAGCTATTAACCCCTATACCTTATTCTTTTTTAATGTACACCCAGGATGTACAGGATCTCAAGAAAACCCCAGGAAATAAAATGTGATTTTGTAACATAATAATGTATATTTTTTAAAATAGGTTTTTGTAAAAAAAAATTTTTTTGTTTGTTTTTTGACAATTATGTCTCCCATTGATGTCTATGAAAAAATATTTTTACATTTATATAACATTTTTAAATACCTTGATTCCTTAGCTTGTTAAAGTTAATATTTTTTTGTTTTCAAATAAATTATACTTTTATGTCACATTAGTAAAAAAAAAAAATCACTGCATAAAAACACATTTTTACATTCTCAGACTGGTTTTCTGACCATCATAAACACCAGAAACACAGACTCTGGACTCTATAAACTACAGATCAACAGCAGAATCATAAAGAGCTTCAGTGTTTCTGTCGTTAGTAAGTGTAAGTTAGTCATTCACTGCATTTTTCTTTAAGGAATGTTAAAATACACTTTAGTATTTTGATAATCAGATTCATGTTGTCTTTGCCGAAACTGTCTTTGAAACTAATTTCACTCAGAAATTGCTAGTAAATGCCACAAATAATAACTAATAATCAGCATATAACTTAGATAAATATAAATTAGAAATGACATAATTAGTATTCCTTGTAAACATGTACTCAAAATCGTACTTCAAAGTGTAAAGCTCAAGCCCTAACTCATGTAAATATAGTGTTGGACGCACATCCTGATTGGTCACACATATCATCAGTATAATAGTGTTTCCTGATGAGCTCACAGTGATGATGCTGTTCTTCAAAAACACACCAGATGGAGCCATTTATCAGTTTAAGCGATATCATACAATTGATGATCAATGTTTGGCTCAACTAGTTGGCTTTACAAACAAAGGCCACTAACTGTTAAACTCAGTCCAAGCTCAACCCAGAGTGTTGAGCGTTTAGAACTTGATAGTACAATCCTTTTGAAAAATCTGCACTTTCTTAACACCTTGAGTGGGGGGTCGGAACCCTCATTCCTTGATGTTTTTGCTGATAAGCCCACGACACCTCCAAAGGACTCAAACACTGGCGTCCCAGGTGCGCTCCCCTCTACTTTTACCTCTCTTGGTCTTTTTGTATGATCCACATGATCCTTCCGATTTATCCACAGCCGGTTTCTGCTTTGCTCATCATTCTCTGACAGTGACCTAACAGCTTGTCAGAAGGCCTGTCCTCTGACTGAACCCCAGTACCCTGTGGCTACAAACCTCTGTAACCAACCTCTACTGGGAGCAACTGGGTTTGTCAGCTCCGTTGTCCTGCTTCGGCTGCTAGGTCTGAGTACTTCAGCCTCGTTCATTCGCTTCACTAACTGTAGCCTCCCATGGCACAGTTAATTCCACAATGAACAGGGACTTTTGCGAGGTTGACCACAGGATCAGGTCCGGCCTGAGGTTAGTTGTGATTAACTGAGCTTCCGGTCTACTTCGTTTTGAGAAGCTGTCAATCATGATGTCACATTCCCGTTTTTATAGCATCAAATAACTAAGACCAAACTTTTTTTTTTTTTTTTTAATAACACTTAAACTTACATCAGCATGATAAATACTACTTAAAAATGGCAGAAATTATATTTGGAAAAAATTTATTTGAAGTGTAATTTGATTGTTTAGTTTCCATCGCGTCTATGAGACTTCATGGGGAGGGCAGGGTTTATGACCTATACTGGGACCAGCCACCTGGGGGCGATCGAGACACTTTGGCTTCACTTTTTAGAACTTGCGCGACACGCTTGTTGGCTTCACTGGAAGTTGTCCCGCTCTTATGAAGGCAGTGGATTTTGAGAATCCATGCTTTGGAGGAGGAAGGGCATTGGTGGTGGTTCTCCTTCCTTCCAGGATAATCGCCTGTTGTCCCAGGACCTGATTGTGCCTCCAGGTGTAAGGCTGGGAAAGACTGGTTTTGCAGCTGACGAGGATCTTCCTTAGCGTTGCTGGGGTTTAACAGAGAGGACATAATGGATCTTCTCCAGTCCACTGGTTTATGTTCTTGGGTGTGGGAAGAACATCGTAGGTGGCTCTGATGATGAAGCTCAGTCTGTTCCCTTCCATCTCCCAAAGATCCTTCCAGGTGAGCTTACATTTCTCCAGGTTTTCCCAGTTAGTCCCTGTTTGGACTGCGAGACTGCCTTTGTGCATCTCTTCCTCCTCTTGCTGCCGGACCTTGGCTACTACCAGCTTTCTTCTCTGGGCTGATGTTGCCTTGTACCATATGGGTCGGCTTGTCCCTAATCCAAAAACCCCTCCACCTGTCCTACAAAATACCCCCAACCGATTTTGCTTGCTGTATGGCCTCAGTCGATGTCCACTTTCTCCCAGTTGTAAGTCTGTGAGCAGCAGCTTGTATTATAACTGTCACTTTAAAAGCTTTTTAACATACTTATATTAGATGGTGGAGCTGATTCCTGGTTATGATTCTAGATCATGCTGTATGCATATGGCTTGTAGTATGCATAATATATATTATTTATCATCCATTGTGTGTAGTTCTCACCATTTTCACTTACTGGATGATAAACAGGTGGGAAAAAATCCCCCAGACTTGCATTAAAGGAGGGACCTGAGCTATATAGAGACAGAAGATCACAGAGACTTGAGGTCGGCTCTTTTGACCGATAAACAAACACAGAAAGAACCCTAGTATTATTGTTCCAGATGTGAAGTCTTATTTTGAACACTAGATGGCGCTCTATACAGAGGCTGTTAAATTTAAAGGGATACTCCACCGTTTTTTCATATTAAACTATGTTATTCCCTTAACTAAGATGAGTTGATACATACCTCTCTCGTCTCAGTGCGTGCACTAAATCGCTCTGTCTTGCGGCGAAACTTTGTTAGCACTTAGCTTAGCCCAGTTCATTCAATATGGGCCAAGCAGAGAAGCTACCAAACACCTCCATGTTTTCCCTATTTAAATACAGTTACTCGCGTAGTGTAACTCGACCTAGGACTGTGACACAAAATAAAACGTTGCGCTTTTCTAAGCGTGTAAAATGGATAAATATATTGTGTGGCGGAATACCATAGCAAGTGCTTGTAAGCACTTCGACTTGGCGCAGTAATATCTTCACTCGTGAAAAATCCTCTCACCAGCCCCCGCTCCCTCTAGTGAAGATATTACTGCTTACAAGCACTTGCTATGGTATTCCGCCATACAATATAGTTGGAGTAAAACGGTGGAGTATCCCTTTAACTACACCATTATATATAGGAAAAGGCCTATTTCTACATTTAAAACTATTTATTTATAGTATTATAGCAGATGTTTCATCAGTGATTCACCTGCAATTAAAAGCACATCATTTGTAACATATATTAAACAAACATATTCAACAACATATTTAACAAACCCAAAAACATGAGTAAAATTCATCAGATCACTCTATTCATGTGTAAAATTCAAAACGACTGATAGAACGAAAAAAAGGTATCAAGAATAGTTCTTCTTAGAAGGAAGTGTTACAGCTGGAAAAAAACTACTGAAATTGTTATTTGAGACTTTTTGTCAAACATCAGCATTGATGGGTTCAGTATGTTGTGTGTTGTAAATCGGTTTCTCTGTTGAGCAGAAATCAAATGGTTTCATGTAAGCAGGAATGGAAAAAACACCTTCAACCGCATGTTATTCACAGACACGCACTTCACACCTCAGAGAGAGACGATCACAAACTGACACTGAAACTTTGTTGCAAGCAGAGATTCAGAACCAAATATGTATTGTGCACAAGTTTATTAACTAAATCACGAACACAACTAATCAAAGCATAAACACATACACACAATCACACATACACGGGTAAAATGCAAAGTGACAGAATGAAACCGTAAACAGGGAATGAAGCTCTGAAAAAATTACAGTCTGACTCTGTTGGGTGAGTGAAGATATAGCAGGCTGTGCTCAAGGCCTGCCGTTGCCCATGGACCCCGGTGGGGGTCCCCACAGACATCAGCCTGAAGAAGCCACAGTAGAAGCCAGAAGAGAGGGGGTCACTGTGAATTTGGCTCTAATAAAGCCTGAGAAAAGTCCCACCTCTCTGGGTTTGCTTGACCAATGGCCAATGATTGGTTGCTTAGGAAGAAACTATTAAAGATTTTTGTAATACTAATATGTTGCGCAGCCATCGACATATCATATACACGACCATTTCGATCTTCAAAGTACCAATTTATAGAGACCAAACATGGTATAGGTGAGGTTAAATCATAAAATACATAGTATCAAAAAATAATAGTATCAAAAGACATTACACAAGACAGTAATAATCATTTGTGCAATGTCCTGTGGTGCATGCTCATTTACAGATCAGTTCATCCATAAATGAATGCAGGAAAGTCTGTTTTAAGGGCTGTGGGTCTTTCCAATGGCCTCTGCTTTTCCACATGACCACATTATTAGAGCAATAAACCGTCTTATCAGTTGGTAGTCATGGGAACTGAGGCCCTTCTTGCCCTAGTTGGTCCTTTGGCGGATGGGTCCATAGACCCCAGAGTGAGTTTTAAAGATTATTTGTTAAATACAACAAATAATTGTGTCTGATTTGTCTCAGTCGTTACACTGCTGTGATTTCCTGATGAAACGTGGTGATTCTCATTATCTCAAAACTCAACCATTGACTCGGAGTCTGAGGAGGTTGGAGGTGAAATGATCACAATCTGGGTCTTGTACTCAGAAAAAGACTGAAGTTTGATCATCTTCTCATTGCGATTGGTGCATAATCTACACATTCCTCTTCTTCAACTTTCTGTAAAAAAATGCATAGGACAAGATATAATATTAAATGCGATACATATTTTTTCTAAGTAACAAGACTTTTAAACATCTGATGGCACTGTTGTGTTTCGTGATTTATGTGATAGATCATTATAATATGGAAGCCCATTTCCACCACATAAGAAAAAAAATGCTCTGGTAGATCATTGTTAAGACACAAGTCAAAATGGTGACATAGAAAGTGTTTCGTCCTTAGGGACGTTTAGAGTGTTTTTGGGTGTGTTTCGTGTTCGTTTCCCTTTTCGATTCATTGTGTCTCTCTATAATTTCACTTTAACAGGCAACGTGCTGATTGGCTGTTTTTCCTGTCAATCATCCGTGACGAGTGGAGTGGCTGTGCCCTGTGAGGGTGGGATAATCCAATTTTGCATCATCGGAGGATATTTTGGCCAGAGGCTAAAGACTACAGCCAGTAGTAGGGGCTGTCCCGCATGTTTTCAACCCGCCCATAGGAGGTGGGATCTCACTCACAGAATGTAGGCTACACATAGTATCAGCCGTCTTTCTTTGGAAGCTAAGCTAACAGGCTCTTGTTTTCTGTGGAGAAAGCTGAGTAGTAGGAGCGCTGAGTAGTAGATCGTCCAAAATGTTCGGGATTCGGCTGCAGTCGCCATTCATGAACATGCACACCTTTTGTTTCAATCTAACTGAATTCATTCCGATTGGTGAATCTGAATGTAGTGTTAACATGAACGCTAAACAAGTGATCGGTTGATGTGCATTTTAACATTGCTAAGAAAATTCCCGCTCCTCCGTGGGTGATCTCGAAATCCCGGGCAAACTCGGCAAGGAGACTCACAAGTAGCGTAGCCTTGTTGTTTTCAACTGCGCTCTCTTACCGGTAGGCGCGGCTTGGGAGTGGCCTCCTAGGGCAGCGAAGCAAGTGCATTCTGGGAGTTGTTGTCTTTCATCCACATAAGCCAAAAATACATTTTCTGGCTTTTCTCAGTCTAGAAAGCTCCAAATTTAAAAATAATTTCACATTTCTTCTACATAAATGACCTATTTTAAATACACATTCATCTTTCCAGAGGTGAAGTATCCCTTTAAGGGACATGCTACTGCCAGAACAAGAGAGACATTTTGTATTGAATTTGATTTGTGATGTGTTTTGTTTCTCTTGGTTTGATTTAGTTTTGTTAAGTGCTTTGACCATCATGTTAATCTTTCCTATTTTGACTGCCCTAAAAACTTCTCATTTGTGTGCTCTAAGCGATGTCACACGTTTTTAAGCCAAAACATTTTTTTGTCACATCCAGCAAACATCTCCTCACTATCCGCTAGCTGCCTGTCCCCTGAACACACTGTAATAAAATACGGTCTCTGTATTTTCAGCCCAGGCTCCACAAACGGCAAGAAAAACAAACTGGCCCAGCCTGGACCACGAAACATAACAAACAGTGTTCCAGCCAATCACCGACAAGAATGATTTGGGGGTGGGGTTTGGGGGGTTAGTGCACGTGCACATGAAGGGGGGTGTGGGGAGTGGAGGAGAGAGAGAGAGAAGCATGAAGAGGGAAGTTAGCTAGAGGAGAGATGTCCTGGACAATGACTAACGTTAAAAATGTATATTCTTGAGAATTTTGATATGGCCGACACACGACCAAAGAGACGGGATGAGGAGGATGGAGGGTCGAGCTAGCCTCCAATTTGTTTGACAATACTTTGAACGTCAACAAGAAGTGACGTCACCCAACATCGCTTAGAGCACCTTTAAGCAGCTCTTCAAATCTGGGTTAAGCTGGATGGAGGAGAGGGGTTAGGTAAGAATGTCACGTGACATGCATGGCAAACATTTAGCTTGAATTTTGTCTCTTCATGGGGTCCCTTTCCACAGGTGTATTAATCAAGCACAATGCAGTCTGCATTCATAATCTTGGTGCTTGATTTTATACACCTGTGGAAAGGGACCTGATGAAACCCATGAATACACACTAGGTTAGGGATTTGTGCTACTCTCTTTATTTTTGTTTGTTTTTTTGTTTGGTTTTTTGCATCAAGTTATGACGTTGTGGTCGTTGAAGACTTTTTCTTTGAAATTTTCTTTTTAGTTTATGGTTAGATTGAAATGGTTTAGTAAGTGTCAGGAACCAATCAGACTCAGCATCCCTCACCACACAACGTCACTCTCCCCAGAATTCTGATTACTCACACCTGTTCACAATTATCAACCCCATTCCACCAACACATAAAACACGCTGCAATACCCCAGTTCTTTGTCAAGCCTCCAACAGGAACTGACCCTTATCCTCTGTCTCTGATTCCTTGAGAAACCTGTGACTTCTGTGCGTAAAGTATACTCACCTGTGATTTACTAACCTCTGGCTTCTTGATCTGTGACCTCCAGAAACATGTTCAGTATCCATTTGTTACCTGACATCCAGCGATCTCCAGAGTTTTACTGAATCCCCTTGCCACTCGTTGAACCAACGCCAGAACCTGTAAGAGAAAGACCACTATTAACATTCCAGAACGGATTGTGATTCAAATATCTGGAGTGTTTGAACTTACCTGTTGTGGATCCCACATCCTGTGTTTTCCTCACGTCTTCTCGCTCCTGATACTCACCATGATTTGTTGCACCATTTAATAAAGCTGTGTTATATTCACTTACCTCGATCTCTGTGTGTCTTGTATCCTGACAGTAAGTTCCTTTTTGATTGTCTTTTATTTGGCACAAATTTGCCGGTGTGTTTAGTTTTCTTTTTGTGGTTGGTTTATTTATCTTTGTGTAAATATAGATTTTATTTATTCATATGTAAAATAGTTATCCCTTTACGTTTATTAAATTAAGTTAATTCGAATTTTTGTCTTGTGTCTCTCGTTATTCTCAACCCATTCACAGTGATTATTGGTGACAGGGGTCCGAACTGGTTTAATGTTCCCCTTCTCAACCAGATTGTTAAGAGCCAAAGGAGGGTCGTAACAAAATTATGGCATACTAAGTCTATTAGTATGTCATACTGTAATTTCGACAAAAAGTCACAATTTCAAAACTTTGTATGTGATATTTTCAACTTTTAAGTCATAATTGACTTTTTATTATCAGCATTTTGACTGTCTTTTTTTTTATTTATTTTTTTTATTAACAGACCATTTTTTTTTCTTGTGTGGTAGAAATGGGCTTCCATATTATACAGAAGAAACAAACGCACACTTATCTACATCTGAAATGATAAAAATACTCAATAACAATGTATTGCCTCACCGATTCCTGTGCGTTTCTTTTGTTGAATGTTGTCTCCGCATAAATGATCTCTTCTGAACAAGACGTCTCAGCTGTTAGAACAATAATAGATCCATTAAAACCTGCAAAATTCAATCTTACAAAGATGGTTCTTCACAATATTTGTTATTATTAGGGCTTTCAAACATAAAGAAATAAACTTAACACTGCCGATTTTTAAAATAGCATTAACTTTCACCACACACAAAGTTCTTAAACATGTGTTTGTCATATTTAGAGACATTTACACATAAATCAAACCAATTGGGTTGTTTATTTGTATTAACAAAAGTCATCATTCATTTAGATTTTAATTTGAGCACCAGCTGCATGAAAGTTTTTTTTTTCTTTTTTTTTTTTTTCTGTTTATGAATTTTCAATGTGTATGCTGTGTGCGAGTGAGACGAGTAAAGAGCGATGTTGAGGACCATTATAAAGACACAAATTCCAAAATGACTGTATTCTACAGAAAAAAAACTACACATATTAGTTTGGTTTCATATAAAGGTTAACTACAAAATTGAGAATCATTTTAATTAAATGATAAAATAGGGCTATCAGTTGACTTGTTTAAAGCATATTTTCAAAGTATTATTTTTTTATAATACTTGTTTAAAAGCTGTAGATAACACTTGCCTTTGTCAATTTTTCTACATTTCCTGCAGATCCAGAAGATCCCGAATCCAGCAACAATCATCAGAGATCCAGCAGAGATCAACACTATCAGAGACACAGACTGGAGGAACTGAAGGAGAGGAAAAGAGAGTCAAGTCAAGTCAAGTTTATTTGTATAGCGCTTTTCACAATACAGATTGTATCAAAGCAGCTTCACAGTATTAAATTAAAATAATACAACAAAGTTTGTTTCAAGAGGAATTTATTGATTGATAAAATTAAATTAAATATCCCCAAAATATCCCCAACTGAGCAAGCCAAAGGCAACAGTGGCAAGGAACCGAAAAACTCCATCAAGTGACCTAATGGTGTCCTAAAACTCCATCAGGTGACCTAATGGAGAAAAAAAAACCTTGGGAGAACCCAGGCTCAGTCGGGGGCCAGTTCTCCTCTGGCATTTATGAACTAGAGGCCGGATTGTAGTTTGAACTGTAGGATTATATGAATGCCTGGCTGAAGAGATGCGACTTTAATCTAGTTTTAAACTGGGAGAGCGAGTCTGAGCAACGAACAGTATCAGGAAGACTATTCCAGAGTTTTGGAGCCAAATGTGAAAATGCTCTCCCTCCTTTGGTGGTTCTGGATATGACCAAAAGCCTTGAATTTAGTGATCTTAAAGAGCGCGATGGATTATAGGGCGATAGAAGATCCGTTAAATAGACTGGAGCTAAGCCGTTTAGGGCTTTATAAGTCAGTAGCAATACCTTGTAATTAATACGGAACTTTATAGGTAACCAATGCAGTGATGATAAAATCGGTGTTATATGATCATATTTTCTTGATCTCGTAAGAACTCTAGCGGCGGCATTTTGGACTAACTGTAGCTTGTTTATTGAGGATGCAGGACAACCAGCTAATGAAGCATTACAGTAATCCAGTCTCGAGGTCATGAATGCATGAACTAACTTTTCTGCATCAGAAACTGATAGCATATTACATAGCTTAGCAATGTTTCTAAGGTGGAAAAAGGCTGTTTTTGTCATTAGTGTAAGTGAATGAGTCTGATACAACAGAAGACAGAGATCAGGTCAGTAAACACACACATATATCATCAGTGCTGTGGTACGTACACATGTGTGACAGAGTGTGTTGATGTCCAGATGTGTGGTCTGGTTGCTGATGGGATTGTTCAGCACACAGCTGTAGGTGTTTTTATCCTGATATTCCACCTCCAGAGGTAGAGAGAGACTGATGCTGAGATCACACACACTGATGCTGGACAATACACTGATTCCTTTGTACCAGGAGAGAGTCGCATCACTCACATTCAACACTGATGAACACACCAATGAACAATTCTGGTGTGATGATGATGATGAAGAACAGTTTCTGCTGATGACAGGAACAGGCAGACGAGCTGGAAAACATCAGAGAATGAGCAGAAATATGAACACAACAATCAACAATACATTTTGTGTTGAGTGAGTGTTTAGTGTGTTCATGGTCACTAAATGTGTCTGTAATCTCAAACTATAAAATGATTAAACATTTGAATATGTAAATAAAATATATGAACGTTTGGACAATTGATCTCTACTCACCATAGACAGAAACACTGAATGTTTTTGATGATTTTTTAGCTCTAATTATCTGTAGTTTATAAACTCCAGCATGTTCAGTTGTGGTGTTTGTGATGGTCAGAGATCCAGTTTGATCGTCCAGCTTCAGTCTGTCTCTGAATCTCTCATCTGTACTGTTATATGTAGAGACAATTTGCTTCTTTTTTTTAATTTTAGCTAAAAGATAGTTTTCATCTCCAAATGTCCACATTATATCTTCATTTTCACGTATTTCAGTATCATCAGTGTTTAGAGTGACAGAATTTCCCTCCATCACTGACACTGAATCACCAAACACACCTGGAGAACAAACAAATGGCAACACTTTATTTCAATAATCCACTTAGAAGTGATCTCTAACTAACTGTCATTAGAGTATTAGTAGACTGGCTGCTCTGTATCTGCTAACACTTTATTTTGATGCTCCTCAACAGATATTCTGCTGAATAGAAGTAATTTGGCAACTAACCATAACCTAACAATCTAATACTCTAATGAGAGTTAGTTGACATGTAGTTGCAAAGTTATTTATATTTAGTAGAATGTCTAAAGTGGACTATCAAAATAAAGTTGAACCAAACAAATTCACAGATTAAGGTTTCTGATGGTTTACAAAGCCTGAAATATCAACAGTCTTTATATGTGCTACTGTAAACTTCTAACCGCTACCGTTAAAGAGAGACTGTCAGAATCAAGCAGTGAAACATTGCAGAAGTGCTTACAGGTTACAGTATCAATTAATGGACTAATACGGCAGCATCATTAGTGGAAAAAAGGAGAGATAATGGCTTAATGCTACTAATCAATGCAAGAATTATTATTATTATTATTTTTATTAATACTTTTAAAAATGTAAATTTTTAACAAGCAAATTATTCAACAAGCCATAATACTTTAGATTGTCGTACTAAATATTACAGGCTATTTAATATAGTAAAAAACATAAATGCATTAATTCCAGATATGAACTCAAAGCGGACAGGTTTCCAAAAAACAACAACAACTTTTCCCATCATATATGAGTTTACTTTTAAGATTAACTTTGACCCTGTTCTTTAATGTAAAGGAACGCAATTCAGGCTCAAAATTATGGTTTAAATGTAAATCTGATTATTTCACAGTTTAAAGTTTGGCGCAAGAGATTTATTAGTTAAACCTTAATTTAATATGGTGCAACACATCCTCAAACTTTAAATTGTTTTAAAATGATCTGCTGTTGAGGAATATCAATGTATAAAGTTACATATTTATTAAAAACAAATACATGACAATTATTACAGATTGAACATGCAAGTTAATTGTGACCCTGCACTACTAAACCAGTCATAAGTCGCACGGGTATATCTGTGGCAATGGCCAACAATAGATTGTGTGGATCAAAATTATTGTTTTTTTCTTTTATGCCAAAAATCATTAGGATATTAAGTAAAGATCATGTTCCATGAAGATATTTAGTAAATTTCCTACCGTAAATATATAACAAATATTTTTGTGAGTGAAAGCAGCACAATCGCAAACATAAATGGACAACTTTAAAGGCAATTTCTCAATCTTATGATTTTTTTTGCCCCCTCAAATTACAGATGTTCAAATAGTTGTATCACTGCCAAATATTGTCCTATCATAACAAACCATACATCAATGCAAATATTATTTATTCAGCTTTCAGTTGATGTATGAATCTCAATTTAAAAAAATTTACCCATGTGACTGGTTTTGTGGTCCAGGGTCACATATACACTTCTGATGTGAACCCATTAAAAATGTATTCGAAGATTAAGAAAACAGATTTACAGAAAATATCAGAAATTTACATTTTCTCTAGAGATTTCCATTAATTACCATGCCTTTCACCATTGTATTTCAGTTTAAAATTATGAACAGAGATTGAATTCAAAGTTAGTAGATTTCCTAATATTCGTGATTCGTCTGGTACATAACAGCAGATGAAAATAATTTCATTTGAACAGTAGAGCAGCTTTATTACTCTAATATGGGAAAAGAAAATGTTTTTATAACTTACCGATTAGACTCAAGCAGCACAAACAGAACAAAACTAACATGTGAAACATTTCCTTCAGTTGTTCAGTGTCTGATCTAATAAAACTTCCTGCTAAACATACAGCAGAAGTGTTGATGTGGTGTGTGAATCCTCCCACGACACATGACCCTCCTAGTTTCACAACCCTGAATTTGCATGATGTACTATTATAGTTTATCTCAACTTTAACTGTTCTTAATAGTTAATATATTCCTTATTTTTGTCATTTAACTTGCTTTTTGTAAGGTACAAAGGCTTTCAAATGGTACCTTATTTAGGGGGTGCATATTAGTATTGTAAATGTATGTACATAAAGTGTACATGTTACTGCCGAAATGGAACATTGGGGCTTTCGCACCGAGTAGTTCTAGAAACTAGCCATCAGGGTGAGAACTAAATGTTTCGAAAGCTAGGGCCATTTTCCCGGTTGAATTTGCATCGCCATTAGGAACTCTGAATGCATTTTACCTATTGGGTCACCAAAATCTATAAATGTCTCCTTTGATAAAGTATAGAAATATAGTATAGACATACATTTTATCTTTATTAGAAATGATCTTGTTTTTTTCAGTTGACACCACCTACTTTGTCATGTCCCTTCCGAAAGTGTACTTGGGATATGAATACTAAAATGAGAAAAAAGTCCATACATTTTGCCCTTCCCATGAATATCTGTCTGTGCTTTTTTGCTGGTAATGTTTTGTTTTTTCTCTAATTAAATTTATAATTATTAATTAAAATCACATTATTTAGTTCTGTGCCTCAGTAACCCCTCAACCCCGTTACACAAATCATCCCCCCCCCCTCCCCCCATATAAAAATAATGAACGTATCCTTCAGTGACTTCAATAACAGGAAGTAACATATAAGTCTTCTGAACAACATTGTGTGCAGACACAGGCAAGTTACCACCTTCTTTTGTAACTATAACTTATTTAGAATTGTGATATTGTGGTTGTCAAGCTCAACGACTCAACCCTGTTACATCGAATAAAGGTATAATCTATTACTTGTGAAAATTATCTTTATTTCAACAATATACATGATTTCTTAATATCATGCATGCCATGTTCTCTCCTGTTATTCACTTCATGTAGAGCAGTGGCCATTTTGAGCAAAAAATCCCAACCCCATCACACTCAACCCCATTACTTCTTTGCCACATGTCATAACCCGGCTCGGAGTTTATGACAAAGAAGTAAAACAAAAACACTTAATAAAAAGATAACCAATTTATTTACCAAACAGAACCAAACCTAAACACAAAATGCCGGCAATAACAAAAACATAAAGGAGAAGACACGCCGGGGAGAGAACCACTCTCTCCCTGGAAGGCAGGAAGTAGGAAGCTTTTAACAGGACGTTAAACTCCAAACACAGGTGTCCTCCATTCACTCTCAGGATCGCAGCCCCGCCCTACTGAAACAAAGAATAACAAAGACAGGTATGCAGGCCGTCACACACAAAGCGTGCGTACATGAAAAAAAAAAAAAAGACACACACACACACACACTAAAAAAACAACTATTTATATGTTAAGCTGTATTTGTCTCTTCAACCCTGTTACCCTAGTCTCAACCCTGTCACACCTACATTTCCCTTTCAAGAGGTTTTTAAAAAGCAGTGCAGCTGCACAGCAGACACCTAGCTGAGCACCTAGAGCGGTCATTGGCTGTGCTGCAACAACTTCACGAACCTATGGCGAGGCAGCTCATGCACGAAAACCAATCAGGCCGCTTCGCGCCCTGGCATGTCATAGCCCGCCAGAATGGGCATGGCTTATAGCTATATAAGGCCCCATTTTCGCCATAAAAACAGATTTAATCTCTTCAGCAAGTCTCCACTTCGCTGACTTCCGTATTAGAAACCTTCTTCGCCGCCTCGAACAAGCACCTGCAAAGCAGTCTGAGGATGCCGGCTCCTGTTTCAACTCAACGCCACCTTCAGCCCGCTGTTCTGCCGTGCCATTTGGCGCGCTGTATCCTTTTACATGTGTTGGAGAATTTCCTTTGCCTCATATAAAAGTCTGTATTGCTGTGTCTCAGTCAGAAACCAGGTTAAATCAGGATAAATCAGGTTAAATCAGGTCAAAGGGTCTGTGAGGATGGAAAAGTACCTAACTAGCTCAGAGAGAAGATGTGTATAGTTAGTTGATAAGATGGTACTAAAAATGTTAATTAAAAATGATGGATTGCACTAGAACACTGCATGTGCAGAGAATCATGTTACCTGAGATAAAAAATAAAAAAAAAGATTTAAAAAAGATTTTTCCACCTATTAAAAGATGTATCCGGGAAAGATTATAACGGTAGCGAGATCTCGAGGCGGAGCAAAAAGAGAAAGATAGCTGATTGGCTACCTAGTGATAAGAAACTGAATAAGACCTGAAGTTCGACCATTGCAAGTCAGATGAACAGCTGCATCTCACTTTGTTGCCTGGTACACAGCTCGGAACTTGCCCCCCTTATTATGTGGAGTACAGAAAATTCTCTCCTTTTTACAAGAGCTCTTTAAACGCGGGGCGTTCCCCGTCCACGCTCAAAGTCAAGTCAAGTCAAGTCAAGTTTATTTGTATAGCGCTTTTCACAATACAGATTGTATCAAAGCAGCTTCACAGTATTAAATTAAAATAATACAACAAAGTTTGTTTCAAGAGGAATTTATTGATTGATAAAATTAAATTAAATATCCCCAACTGAGCAAGCCAAAGGCAACAGTATATAGAGACATAGCGTATTAGGCCATGCCCACACCCGGGGGGAAAACAATCCAACCGTCTCCATTGACTTTGCATTGCGAGAGGCTGCCTCCTTGTCATTTCTTGCTTCTAACAGAAGACAGAAAAATGCCTAAAAGCTGCTGTGTGACAAGGTGTACAGCAAACAAGCTAAAAAACCTAGAAATACGTTTTTATTAGCTCTCGACCCCAAAAAACGAGTGTTTAGGACATAAAAGTGGATACAGGCAGTTGAGACAGAGCGTCACGTGTCTCGTTACTTTGAGAACTAACGTACACCCGCTGGAGGAAACCGTAATCGACAACACAGGATAGTTTATCTTACAGAAATATAATATATAAAACTGACATTTGGATATTTGACTCACCAGTGACCAAATGTTTAACTTACTGCACATGTAGTGTATTTTTAGTGCATACTGAGTGTCAGGATCCCACAATTTACCCATTAGTTCCAGCCTGTATCCACTTTTTTTGTCTTCAAACGCTCGTTTTTTGGGGTCGACAGCTTATGAAAACTTATTTCTGGGTTTCTTAGCTTGTTTGCTGTACACCTTGTCACATAGCAGCTTTTAGGCATTTTTCTGTCTTTTGTTAGAAGCAAGAAATGACAAGGAGGCAGCCTCTCGCAATGCAAAGTCAATTGATCTTGACCGTTCACCGACCGTTGGACTGTTTTCCCGCGTGGCGCTCTGTCTCTATAGCGGCAATAGCAGCATTTCACGCTAATGTGGCTGGGCAATCAGTGGGAAGAAGGGACCTATTCGTGCACTTCCTCAAAGGGGCCAGAAGGCTAAACCCACCTCGACCCCCCTCCGTGCCTGTCTGGGACCTCTCCATGGTCCTGGAGGCCATGAAAGGAGCCTCATCTGAGCCACTTCAGCTCGCTGACCTGAAGCCTCTTTCACTCAAAACTGCTCTCTTGCTGGCGCTAGCGTCAGTCAAGTGAGTATGTGATTTGCAAGCGCTTTCAGTAAGTGCTTCCTGCCTTGAATTCGGGCCTAACGACTCCAGAGTTCCTAAAGTGCTCTCCACAGGAGTACAGGTCATTTCACTGCCAGCTCTTCCCTCGTCAGAGGATGAAAGAGATGCGAATTTGCTCTGCCCTGTCAGGGCCATTAGAGTTTATTTAGAGCGTTCTGCCCCGTTCAGTCAGTCAGAACAGCTCTTCGTATGTTTTGGCGGCCACTCCAAAGGACTCGCGGTCAGAAAGCAGAGATTATCATGCTGGATAGTGGACGCTATCTCGCTGACTTATGAGTCTAAGGGCCTCCAGTGTCCCATAAGCGTCAGAGCTCATTCCACAAGAGGTATGGTCTCATCTTGGGCATGGTCGAGTGGAATACCAATTGAAGATTGAAAGCCGGCTGGGCCTCCTCGTGATATTATAACATGGAAGTTCCCGCTTTGCAAGAAAAGATTCTTTCAATATAATAAGTGTTAAGCACATAACTATAAGGCCAATGCATATATCTGGTCCTAGTTTATACATATTAAAACGAACCGGCTTCGTGGAATGACCAAATCGTACTGGTTTCGTGGAATGACTCCTTTAGTATATCTGTTTAACAGCCCTGTCTAATACGTTATTAGATAGAACTGTTATACAAAGAAAGTAGACAGTATATGAAAAGTCTTAGCATTTGCTGTATGGTTGATATCCAGTGGCGCTAGCTGAGCAGGAATACGTAATCATGTTTCACTTGGTCTCCTCAAAGTTGCGTTAGATTTCCTCCTTAGTTATAAGGTCGAGAGGTCGATTTATCACTTTTTTCCATGTTCAAAGAGTTAGTTAGTGTTGTAAATATATAGGCTATAAACTGTGGCTGCATCCGAAGACTTGTTGCCTCCCTGCCCTTTCAGACTATGACTTAGCAGACGGTGCTTACGCATAAAGATACCTTACCAACTGATTTCAGACAGACTTCTGAGGCAGTGTAACGATTTGGCAATTGATGACAAAACAGAGAGAGCTTTGGTGACAAAAAAAAAAAGAATATTTAATTACTACAATACAAACTTATCACTAGAAATGTCATCACTTTACACACAAACTGACCTCCGACCTCAAATTTCAAATGCCATCTTTATTTTTCAGGGATTGGAATGCACAGAATTGTGGGATTTGTCGAGGGAACCAGTGTGATGCTAACTGGACTCATCTCTTCACCACACTGGTTGGCCTACAAGGTGACGTCATACCTTCACCACTCTGTAGCGCTGGTTTTGACCCTAATCTGAAGTAGGAGCTAAATTAGTTCCTCCAAAAGGAGTTCCTAGAACTAAAGTCTTTAACAGTTATTGAGGTGTGAACACACCAAAAACTGGGTACTTCCGCCAATAGTTCTACCAGAAAGACTCGGGAGATAAAATGATATAACGAGTAAATTTATTAATAGCTCAGCAAGCATAGTCTTTGGCGTAGGCCCCGTCCTTAGCAAGCAATGCGAGGGTAACGGAATCTGCAAATCCCGCCTGAAGATGAAGGCAGGGGCGCAGCCGACCCCCTGGAGGCAAAGGAAGGGACCATCCTGGTGGTGGTGGGGAGGATGGAGGGAAAGGACCATCTTGGAGGTGGTTGGGGAGGATGGAGGTAATTGGCGCCGTCAGTATCTGCGAACTCAGACGGATGTAAGTACCATTCTTTTATACTGAGAGTGTTAACACATGATTGGTTAGAAGTGAGTTAATTCATGACGCGCTGATTGAGTCTTCCTGGCAGAACTTAACGCTAAGCTTACATTTCTAGGAGCTGTGAAAAGGTTTCTGGTGCAAAAGCCCCTATTAGTACCTTTTGAAAAGGTACCACCTCAGTGACCTCATTTCCAGAAAAGATGGGATATTTGTGAAATGCAGTAAAATCAAGAATATGTGATTTTTATTAATTCTCTTGAACCTTTATTTACAGTTTTTTCTGAATGCTGAAGCGCTAATCGTGATTCTTGTAGCACAATTTCTAAAACTATTAATACGTATAGCAAAACCACTCACTGAGTTTGCAAAACTAAAAGCACAAACACTGCTTTGCACTCAGTTTGCAATTTTGTAACACACACTTTGCAAAACTGTAGGCACAATTCACTGCACAACACTCTTTTTGCAGAACTTTAAACACAACTCACTGCTTACACTCAATTACCAAATTTCCAACACACTCCTAGCAAAATTATACACATGTATGGCTATCATTAACACTATTTTGCCAACTGTCTGGCACACTTTCACATGTGAAAACTGTTTTAGATAATTAGTTCACTTTGCAATCAGCCTAAGCACTATAAATAAGCCACAGGTAAGCTGTCTGTGTGGAGTACAATGGAAGGAGCAGTAAGAGTGAGAAGAGTGAGAATCAGAGGAGGCCGAGGAGGCCGAGGGAGAGGACGTGGAGGTGAAGGTGAAGAAGTTGGAGGAAGAGGACGTGGAGGTGAAGAAGTTGGAGGAAGAGGACGTGGAGGTGAAGAAGTTGGAGGAAGAGGACGTGGAGTTGAAGAAGCGAGAGGGTTAGAGGAAGTTAGAGGAAGAGGACAAGGAGGAGCAAGAAGAGGACGAGGAGGCCGAGGGAGAGGACGTGGAGGTGAAGAAGCGAGAGGGTTAGAGGAAGTTAGAGGAAGAGGACAAGGAGGAGCAAGAAGAGGACGAGGAGGGGAAAGAGGAAGGGTAAGAAGAGTAAGAAATAGAATAACTGATGACATCAGAGCTACAATAGTGGACCATGTCATCAACCATGGGATGACCCTGAGGGAAGCTGGCCAACGGGTTCAGCCTAATTTGAGCCGCTACACTGTGGCAAGCATCATTAGGACATTTCGAAATGAGAATCGGTAAGTACTTTGTAGCACTGCCATACTCTAATGAGAAACACAACAGTACCATACATGCAAAAATACTGAAATTGTTACTTTACAGAATTGCTAGACGTCCAGCTGTTGGGGGCAGAGGAAGAATGTTCACTCCAGAGCAAGAGACCCATATAGTGAACATGGTGATTGCCAATAATGCAATAAGACTGCGCGAAATACAGCAGCGCATAATTGATAATGACACCATCTTTCAAAAATATACACAGTGTAAGCATTTCTGCACTAAGTCGTGTACTTGTGCGCCACAGAATAAGAATGAAGCAAATCTACAGAGTTCCTTTCGAGAGAAACACAGAACGTGTAAAGCAACTGCGATATGACTATGTGCAGGTAAGCTATAGTGTCATTGGTTCTGAATTTGGAAGTGCATACTGTAGTGCTGTGCATGGGCCTGATGTGTTGCATTTGTTTTGTCTTGTCCAGAGAGTGATGGAACTAGAAGCAGATGCCATGGGACATGAGCTACTTTTTGTAGATGAGGCCGGTTTTAACCTCAGTAAAACCAGGAGACTTGGCAGGGACATTATTGGACACCGTGCCATCATCAATGTCCCAGGACAACGTGGTGGTAACAACCATGTGTGCAGCTATAAGCCAAAATGGTGTTGTTCACCATCATGCAACCATAGGCCCATACAACACTGCACACATTATTGCATTCCTGGACACCTTACATGACATGCTCACTGTTCAGAGACCAGAGCATACCCGATATGTCATCATATGGGACAATGTTAGTTTCCATAGGGCTGCTTTGGTCCGCAACTGGTTTACAGACCACCCATCCTTCATGGCACTCAACCTCCCTCCATACTCTCCATTATTAAATCCCATCGAGGAGTTCTTCTCTGCCTGGCGCTGGAAAGTGTACGACCGTCATCCTCATCAACAGGTAGCCCTTTTACAGGCAATGGAGGAGGCATATGGAGATATTGACCAGGCATCATGTCAGGCCTGGATACGGCATTCAAGGAGATATTTTCCCCGGTGCCTTGGACTGGAGGATATCGCATGCGATGTGGACGAAATTTTGTGGCCGGACCCAGAAAGACGGCATGATGTAGGCTGATTGTCTTTTTTTCTTTTCTTTTTTTTGTGAAATTACTATTTTGTGTTCTGACTTTGTCTTGGTTTTGATGAGTGTGAATAAACACCAATACTTGAAGTTTGGATCCTTGTATGTTTACATGACACTATGACAAAAGTATGACCTCAAATTGACATCTGTACACAGAGAAAGCAAAAGCCAGATGTGTTTTGTATTCATACCATCAGTGTGTAGTTGGCACATTGTGTGCTTAGTAGATGATGGCTTGTGTTTACTGTTTGATACGAAAACACCATTTTTACGAAGGTGTGAAGAGTTAATCTAGCTGTGTTCGCTTTTGCAAGAGAACTACAATGTTTTGATAATTGGGTGAAAGGTTTTCTTATTTGTGTGTAGAGTTTTGCAAAAATAGCCAATAGTTACAAAAAATGTGCTTAAGCAATCAGAAAAAAACTGTAACTGCCGAAAAGAAAAGATTTCCAATGTTTCCACTGACCAACTTAATTGTATTTGGTAAATATAAACACATTTTGATTTTGATGGCTGTAACACATTCCAAAAAAGTTGGGACAGAGGCAAAATGAAAGTGAAAAGATTACTGTCATGGCTAAATTGCAAAGATGTTTAGAAAAAACGACATTGAGTTCTCAGTCCCAAAGATGAAAGTGACGATCCATACTTTCATCAGAGACAGATGCAAAAGCAAACATCTGTAATGGTACGGTGGTGCATCAGTGCATATTCGTGAAGGTATCATTGACGTGGAGGAGAGGTGTTGGTATTGCACATACAGCCATCAAGATGACATTGTTCCTGGGAAATCTATGGTTAGACGATTATTCTGCACGTGTTACAACAGAGTGGTTTCTTACACACTCTACACCTGCAGTCCAGATCTGTCTATTGCTGATAATTTATGGCCCATCATGAAAAGGAGAATTGGTCAATGACAACCACAGACTGTTGAGCGGCTGTCTTATATCAGGCAAGATTGCTAGAAAGCCTAACTCTAGTGATTTTAAAATGATGTATATTTTGTCTAAATTTTAGTGAATGGAAAAACCCAAAGTACATAAATAAAATCGTCTGCCACCTCACAGTGCAGTTTTACTGAAGTTCATCTTCTGAGTCAGACTGAAACTCCTGCGGTCGGTTTTCTACAGAAAAGTGGTTTTGTCTGTTGGTGGACAAACATCTTGCAGGTGAGAATGTGTTTTCAGTGCATGAGTGTTTAGTTTGTAGGTGAAGAGCTTCTTACTGTCCTGATACTATCAGATTTGTTAAAACTCTTTAGGCCTAATCTACTGGAGAAAAAACAAACAAGATGAGCAACTGTTTGACACAGAGGGAGTGAAACGGTAACACAATTATCATATTTAACTGTTCAAAAGTTTAGAATGCGTTTCTTTTTCTTTTCTTTTTTTTCAAATTGGTTGGTTGGAAGGAGAAAGTTGATACATTATGAGTCCAGTCATTTTTCTTACCCACAATCTTTAAAAACTATTTAACAGTTTTAAGTGCTTCAATGTTTCTGTCATTAGTAAGTATAATTTAGTAATTCACAGCATTTTCCTTTGAGGATGTTAAAATACAGTTGAATATTTAGTTACATCGATCTAATAAATGAAAATGTGAGCTCTGTCTCAGTATTAAAGCATAACTGAGATGATCTCTATCACCTTCACATGCACATCAAGTGACACCATTTTCACATTGTCACATGACTCTTAGTCCTAAAGTAACCTGTTGCATTGTGCTGTAGCCTAATGCTGTTTTAGCTGCTGTTATTCAAAACCCACCAGATGGCGCCATTTAATATCGAGAATGAAAGTGATGACAGTAAATATGAGTCAAAGACAGTCAATCTGTAATAACAATAACTGTATCTATTTATCATTACAGCTTCAGGTCTGTCTTCAGTTCATATAGCAGGAATATATGTTGTTGTTCTGCTGACTGCTGGTGTGTTTTACTATATAAGTAATAAAAGTAGTAGGCTAGGCTAATAACTCTGTGAAAATGTGTTTTTATTCTAATAGACCAAAGTAATCTGTGATAAACAAGCATCATGAGGCAGCGCAGTAATCAGTAAGGTGTCTTTTTTATGTAGTTTATTAGTAATGGGAAAAACAAAGCTTTTAAACTTTGAATCAATTGAACCATTGCTTCAAAAAAAAAAAAAAAAAATTATTCACTGTTTCGAATCGCTCGAATCTCCACGCGCTGGCGACCCCTGCTGGTCAGAACTGTGGAAATGCAGCGAAAACTCAGACCAAACATGAATAAAACACCTTTACAAGCCCATTGTAAATGTTTTATTGAAGGTGTAATCTATTAAAGGCAATTAACAAATCATATAATAGCATTAAATAAAAGTGTTTTTGTCATTTTATTAAATTGTATGATTGTTGGTTAATCAGACCAATTAGAGACTTTTAACTGAAGCTCTTCCTTTTTATTGCACAAATCATTAAATGTCTAGAAATGTATAAAATTGTAATAGAAAATTGTATAGAAATGTATAAAATAAAATGTATAAGAAATGTATGAAATGTATAAAAAATCCAAGATCAGGTAAAAATCATGTAGACAACCACTGGTTCATGGGTTCACAGATATCATCGCCCCCTAGCAGCAAACCATCGACATTTCCGAGCAGTAATGACGTAACGGAACCTCTTTTACTGAAATCATGTGACTTTTGGCAGAAAAAAATAAAAAATAAAAATCGAATTTGGCTTTCTAATTGTTTCAAAACAAATTAAAAAATGTTTCGAAAGTGCCCATCATTCTTCAGCTCATCCTCTGTGAGACCAGCAGCTGTATTTATAGCGCACTGTCTCGGGTAAAAGTAGCACTGTTATTAGAGATGTGATTTTATGCATTGGACAGAGAATTTTCTATTTATTTAAACAGGTGTAGACCAAGTGATCGAGAACAGTGAATGGTGATAACAACATTTTATAAAGTTTCCATGTGCTAAAAATAAAACATTTAGTTGTTTCTGGATGCTGTCTTATTTGTGCGCCATTAAATTAAACTAATACACAGCAACACAATTGCAGACTTAACAATAGTGCTTATGAGAGTGCATGTGTAAAAATAATAATTCAAATAAAAACATTAGATGTGTCAGAAGAAAAACATCCTGGCAGAGATGCTTTATTCGATCACCATTTTGGGGTGATATTTCCATACACGGCCTCCTCTGATTTCTGCAAGGAAAAATATACAGTCAATCAATATACAGTCATTTTAATTGATTGTAGCCTATGACCTAACCTGGGTATCGCCCATCATTTGCATAAGTTTGATCTCTTTTTGATCACGGTCACTGTCCCGTATCGGCAGAAGTCATCAGCCTATCCAAATGAATGATGTTCGATCACTTTGTCACTGATAATCACACACTTAACATAATACTGAATAAGTGACTGATTTCAGCCCAGTTACTAATGTTGGGGGCGGGACTTCAGATTCTAGAGAGCATTTGATAGGACAGGAAATCTGATGTGAAGCTGAAGTGCAGAGTGATGTGTCTTCAAAAATCATTGATTAATATTGGCAGAAGTGAGAGATGGTACGTGTTGAACTTATATCTTCTAAACGTGAATCTTGTCATTGTTTTGGAGCACACTAAGGTTAACTTAACCCTTTCACACGTAAGTTTAAAATATTCTGGCTGACCCCGCCAGCGTGAGTTTTTCAAGGCGACCGTTATTTAGAACGTGTCACTTTATGGTTTCCATGGTGACGCGTCATTGCTTGTCACGTGACACACCGCAGCTACAACAGCGCTGAATGAATGAATGATGATCTGCTTTTATGTCTTTCTTATTCAAAATATTCAAAAATGTGTTAGCTATGGCATGAAATATATCTGATATTCCGATTGTCAAATAGGCTATATGCAAGTGGATGTGTTTTGTTGTTTAAACTTTAAACACCTTTATAACGATCGCGTTAGTTGAGCTGGATTTACAACACGTGAATTCATCCACTTCTCCCGAAATACATTAAAGTAAGTGGCCGTTGAACTGGGAGAAGAATAGAGTGAACTTTAAAATGACGTACACAATGTGTATCTGATATGTATTTTTGTTTCCATTTGTTTAATTTCAAGATCTGAGGTGAATTGTCGATTGTTGCTTTTACAGCTACAAAGCTGGAGCACTAAATGATATTCAAAGTCACATTACACGCTTTTAACATTAAATAAAGCAAGCAGTACCTGAGATTATTGCCGCACTTTGTGTTTGTTGTTCCAGCGCGACGTCGCAGAAAAATAGAAACCGTTTCGTCGTTATTTAAAAGCGTGTAACGTGACTTTGAATATCATTTAGTGCTCCAGCTTTGTAGATGTAAAAGCAACAATGGATAATTCACCTCAGATCTTGAAATTAAACAAATGGAAACAAGATCACGTTCAGGTGCATTCTTTGACAAAGATTGTTTTAGTAAAGTAGCCTATGTATTTGAAAAATGTTTAAATGGTGTAATATTTGTGCATTTGATCATCCTACATCCATTTTTTTGCGAATGCCGTCACGACCGCACACGTGCTGTTCTGATTGGCTGTCTAGTGTGGACAGACAAATAATGCAGCTCTTCCTCATCAAGTCTCCCCGACCACGACAAACACGAAAGTCTACCGTACCGTTACAACCTACGATGGAGATAAACTTTCTTCCGGGAAACACTAAAGGTGGTTGTAGGCAGAGACTGGCAGTTATAGTTCACTTTAAAAAAAATATGCAATGAAAGTGAATGGTGACTGCGGCTGACATACTGCCTAAAAGAAACTCATAACAGTGCGGTGAGTAGTAAGAGTTTTTTTTTTTTTTTTTTGGATGAACTAATCATAATAATATGTTATTGTTATTGAGGAAAAATACAATACATCTGTTCACTGACCATCTGATGCATATTGAATACAAAAATTCAAACAGACAACAACTTCTTGCAACAAAGTCATGAATGGCCTTACCCTTTTTCGTCTGGTTGGTTTACACAATGCAGAATCATTCATGTCTTTCTCCAGGGTCTGAACTGTATTAACAATAACATAATGCATACAAGTTAAAAACAACATTCAATCTATTGAAATTGGCCTTATAAAAGATAAATATTTCAACGTATGCATTAATTGTTTGATCTTGTTACCTAATTTTTTCCTGCAGATACAGAAGATCCCAATGACTGCAGCTACAATCAACAGAGATCCAGCAGCAGCAGCAGAGATCAACACTATCAGAGACACTGACACTGGAGAAGGAGAAGAAAAGAGAGACAGTCATTAATGTAAGTGAATGCATCAGTCTGATCTCCAACAGAAGACAGAGATCAGGTCAGTAAATACACACATATATCATCAGTGCTGTGGTACCTGCACATGTGTGACAGAGTGTGTTGATGTCCAGATGTGTGGTCTGGTTGCTGATGGGATTGTTCAGCACACAGCTGTAGGTGTTTTTATCCTGATATTCCACCTCCAGAGGTAGAGAGAGACTGATGCTGAGATCACACACACTGATGCTGGACAATACACTGATTCCTTTGTACCAGGAGAGAGTCACATCACTCACATTCAACACTGATGAACACACCAATGAACAATTTGATGATGATGATGAAGAACATTGTGAAGAGTTACTGATGATGACAGGAACAGGCAGACGAGCTGGAAAACATGACAGAATAGAGAGAAATATGAACAATCAGTCTATTTTAGTTATTGTGAATTTTGTTTTGAGTTGGTGTTTAGTGTGTTAATGGTCACTGAATGTGTCTTCAGTTCAAACTATAAAATTAAAATGTGAACTTTTGGACAAATTATCTCTTCTCACCATAGACAGAAACACTGAATATTTTTGATGATTTTTTAGCTCTAGTTATCAGTAGTTTATAAACTCCAGTATGTTCAGTTGTGGTGTTTGTGATGGTCAGGGATCCAGTTTGATCGTCCAGCTTCAGTCTGTCTCTGAATCTCCCATCAGGAACATCATCATATGTGGAGAAGAGTTGCTTCTTTTTTTTTATTTTAGCTATCAGAGAGTTTTCATCTCCAAATGTCCACAGTATATCTTCGTCTTCATGTATTTCAGTATCATCAGTGTTTAGAGTAACATAATCTCCCTCCATCACTGACACTGAATCACCAAACACACCTGGAGAACAAACAGATTTACAGATTAAGGTTTTTGATGGTTTACAAAGCCAAAAATATCAACAGTCTTAATATGTGCTACTGTAAACTTCTAACCGCTACCGTTAAAGAGAGATTGTCAGAATCAAACAGACAGAGAAAACATTGCAGCAGCGCTTATTAATTGCTTCCAAGTTTTAAGTTTGGCGCAACAGATTTATTAGTAAAACCTTTATTTAAGATGGTGGAACAGATCCTCAAACTTTAAACTGTTCAATGTATAAAGTTACATATTTATTAAAAACAAATACATGATAACTATTGCAGATTGAACGTGCAAGTTTATTTTTGCATATATACACTTCTGATGTGAATCCATAAAAAATGTATTAGAAGATTAAGAAAACAGAGATTTACAGAAATATATGTAGATTCACTGTAGAGATTTCCATTAATTTCCATGTCTTTCAACATTATATTTTAGTTTAAAATTCTGAACAGAGTCTGAATTCAAAGTTAGTAGATTTCCCAATATTCGTGATTCGTCTGGTACATAACAGCAGATGAATCTAACTTCATCTGAAAAGTAGAGCAGCTTTATTACTCTAAAATGGGAAATTAAAAATTAAAATTAAAATGTTTTATGACTTACCGATTAGACTCAAGCAGCACAAACAGAACAAAACAAACATGTGAAACATTTTCTTCAGTTGTTCAGTGTCTGATCTAAAAAATGTCCTGCTAAACATACAGCAGAAGTGTTGATGTGGTGTGTGAATCCTCCCACGACACAGTTTGACCCTCCTAGTTTCACAACCCCGCATTTGCATGATGTAGGCCGCCTACTATTATTGTTCATCTCAATTTTAACTGTTCTTAATAGGCAACGTATTAATTATTTCTGTTATGTAACTAGCTTTTTGTAAGGTACAAAAGCTTTCAAATGGTACCTTATTTAGGGGGTACATATTAGTATTGTAAATGTATGTACATAAAGTGTACATTACTGCTGAAATGGTACATATTAGGGGCATATTGTTGTGACTTTTATTTTGACAGCGCTGAGAATGTACTCGGTTACTTGCGTAACCTCGGTTCCCTGAGAGATAAAGATCCAATCAGAGCACTTGCTCGCCTTGAGTGCGCCAATATGTGCGTGGTTAAAGGTTATAAATTCGACAGAATTTGCCATAGAGACATGTTAAATCGTCTGAAGCGAACCACCTGACATGAGCAAAATAGCATGGCTGGCAACACATACTCGTTCCCGGTATCTCTCAGCGAACCGAAATTACGCAAGTAACCGAGTACGTTCCCTTTCGAGAACGGTTCACTCGTACTGCGTTGCAAACGCTACGGGAACCCATTTTAAAACGCCGTGCTATTAGCAGATGACTGCTCTGGAGCTGTCCAGGTAGGCCCGAGACTTATAACAGAGTAGTCCGAATCATCGTAGACCAGAAGTGTTGGGTCCTAGAATGTTATAAACTGCATACAGTGATTAGTGCAGAGGGCCACCGTGGGGGAGCCTCAGATATACATAGGTCTGGACCAGTTGGTGCTAGGGCCCTAAATGGAGAGGACTCGTGCCTGCGAGGCAGAAACCTCTAAGTTGTAGAATTCTGCAAATGTGGACGGAGCAGACTAGGGCTGTCACTTTACGTTCGAAAATTGTTTGCACAATCGATCGGGCCACCAACACAAGTTTCGAAAACGAAAATAGGGAATCGACTTTAACGGTCTTTTTTTGGAGCGCGTCCAGCTCGTCATGATGCGAACGTGCGTCACACAGCAACTGCAGGCTCTGACAAACACACATAACAGCAAATTATACTTCTGCATAATGTTTCTCTTTTTACTACAAAAATGTGAATTCTGCCAGTATTCAGACAGCCTCATGCATACAGATTCGGGCTACGGTCTACAATCGCCTACATAGGCAAAATTTTTTGACATTTATAATCGTAAACACAGCCAAGTTGAAGCCTGCATTAATGTTTTTCATTGATGTTATGGCAGTCCACTCTGCTTATTGTTTTTCGAGAATGTTGCACTCCTGTTTGTCATTGTGCACGAAACTTCACGCCAATAAATCATCAGGAATATTGCTGACTCAAGCGCCCTCTTTATGTTCGTCCTAATGCCTGTAGTTGTTTGTGGATGTGCCCATATTTGGCGCTTAAAATGGAAACAACAATTGTTTCAATGAACACTCATGTCTCAAAAATCAAACAGGATTTTTTCACAAAAGTGAAGCCCTAGAGCAGATCAGCCACCCACCGCACAAATGTCTTCTATAGAAACTCCACTGGACCATGCCCAGGAGGAAGCCATGCCTCTTGTGGAGTGGGCTCTTACACCTATGGGGCACGGAAGGCCCATGGAAGCACAGGCCAGATAGATAGCATCCACTATCCATCTTGACAGTCTATGTTTCGTGACTGGAGAACCCTTGGTGTGGCCACCGAAACAGACAAAGAGCTGTTCCGACTGCCTGAATGGGGGCAGAACGCTCCAGATAAATTCTCAAAGCCCTAACGGGGCAGAGCATGTATGCATCACTATCGTCTTCTGAAGAGGGAAGAGCAGAAAGGGAGATAACCTGGGCTCTGAATGGAGTTGAGAGCACTTTAGGTACATATCCATGCCTTGGTTTAAAGACGACTCTGGAGTCATTAGGCCCAAACTCAAGACAGGAAGCGCTCGTGGAGAGTGCTTGTAAGTCCCCAACTTTTTTAACCAACGCTAGTGCTAGTAGTGGAGCGGCTAAGTGCGTATGTTTGGCAGAATCGTTCAGTTTATGATACAAGCGTGAAAATTGGCATGAGCAGTCTCCATGGGTCACTTGACAAGAAAATTGTCCGAGCCACTTGAAATTTCAAGATGGCAGCCATTTTTCAAGATGGCCGACACCTTAGTGGAGCAGTTAAGTAACATAGTGGTTTATTTGGTGATACAAGCATGAAAATTGGCATGAGCAGTCTCTGTGGGTCACTTGACAATAAGCCACCTACAGCTACTTGAAATTTCAAGATGGCGGCCATTTTTCAAGATGGCCACCACCTTAGTGGAGCAATTAGGCTTAAGAAATCATTTAGTTGGTGATACAAGCATGAAAATTGCCATGAGCTGTCTCAAAGGGTCATTTGACAAGAAACCGCCCACAGCCACTTGAAATTTCAAGATGGCGGCCTTTTTTTTTCAAGATTACCACCACTTAAATGGAACAGTTAAGTGATATAATTGTTTAGTTAGTGACATAAGCATGCAAATTGGTATGAGCAGTCTCTAAGGGTTGCTTGACAAGAAAACACTCTCAGCCACTTGAAATTTCTATTTTCTAGATGGCCGACCCCTGGATCCTCAAAAGATCAATTTTCCGATAGAAATGTATTGTTTTTTTTTTTCATTAAGGACGATTTGGTGTCAGAAAATGTGGGTGACGTTTGGCAAAGGAGAGAAGACAAGATGGATCCCTATACATGAGGTGGTTTCAGCCATAGGACCAGAGAAAACACGTGGTATCCTCTTCTTCCTTGCCTTCAGTGGTTGCGACATTGTGTCATCCTTCCATGGCAAATCAAAGAAGTCTGCCTGGAAAACATGGGACGTGTGTGATGAGGTCTCAAACACATTTGCAAGACTCAGCAAATGTCCCTCTGCAGTGGAGGATAGTGACCTGCAAGCTTTGGAGAGATTTGTTGTGCTAATGTATGACAGGTCCAGCGATGTCACCACTGTGAACGAGGCCAGGCTTGATCTCTTTGCCAGAAAGCATAGACAATATGACTTGATCCCACCAACTCAAGCAGCACTCAAAGAGCATGCCAAACATGCTTCTTATGAGGCTGGATACGTGTGGGGACAGGCATTGAAGCGACATCCACAAATGCCAAGCCCATCCGACTGGGGATGGGTTAAAAAGGACGAAGAGTGGAAAGTCTTCTGGACTCCACTTCCACCTATTGCAGAGAGTTGTTGGGAGTTGACCAAATGTGGGTGTAACAAGGCATGTACTGGAAGGTGTAAGTGCTTCAGCTCGTATCTCACTACTCTACCCTGCCAGTACATACAAAGATAGATCAAAGTGACATTACATTAACCAACCATTAACCAACCTGTTCGAGCCTTAATTGTCTAACTTTTTCGGGGTCATCATCTTGTTCCAGGTCCGATTCCGGTTCAAATTGATACAGTTCCACAGATACGGTTGCACAGATGTTTCCTCAGAGACTCCCGCTGCCATTCTTTCTCCAAAATATACCCTCAACTGTTGTCAAGGAGTTGTCACGTGGCGTGTGTTGTGTCAAAACGCCCCACAGAACAGAGGGGCGGGGTGAGCAAAGCTCATTATCATTTAAAGACACGTGCACTTAAATGGCGTGCTGAAAACAGAGCTGTTTTTGACCAGGTAAAATTTGTGTTTTCTTACAATACTAATGAGAATTTTTAATTAAAGTATATTACAAACTTTTCATTTAGACCCTAAAGAATCATATTAACTTGTACAAAAATGGCATTATATGACCCCTTTAAAGGTATATATTAGTACTTAAATGTAACGACTGAGACAAGTCAGACACAAGTGTTTGTTATAGTTTAACAAATGATATTTAAAACTTACTCTGGGATCTGATTTTCCCGCTTGGAAATTCCACCCTTCTCATTGGTCAAGCAAACCCGGAGAGGTGGGGCCTTTCTCAGGCTTTATTAGAGACAAATTCACAGTGACCCCCCTCTCTCTTCTCTTCTGGCCTCTACTGCTGCTTCTTCAGGTTGATGTCTGTGGGGACCCCCCACTGGGGCCAGAGGGCCCCAGCAGGCCATGACGACCGCCTGCGACCCTTTTACTCTCCCAAAGGAGTCCGACTGTATTTTCTTCAATCCAACTCAGAAGAAAACTGTAACCTTACCATCACTGAATGGGCAACGATCCACTCTTGGCCTTCTCGGTACATTCAGGGTGCCGTGCTGTCCAGCGTGGCCTCAGCAGGCCCCAGGGCAGCAGGCCTCGACTCACAACCAGCCATGTGCTCATTCAGGAGAGAGAGGACTCTCTCAACCACAACAGAATCAAGGACAACCTGTGGACAACGTCTTCATTCAATGCAGAAGAAGTCCATCGCAACTCCCACCATTTGCTCTGCGTGTCCTCTCTGGCCCAGGGCCTGCAGGCCACAATCTGCACTCCAGCCATGATAACAAAGTCGAACTAACCATGCAAGTTCATAATAGCTTCTTCATCCAACGGAGAAGAAAACGATTGCACTTTAACATTTGACACTCACCGAACCATCAACATCCTTTTCAACAACTTCAAGAATTGTGTCCACTGCACAGACATGCAAGTATCAATTTAATGAGGTGAGATAAGCTGATGGTTCTTTTCATAGTTAAATGGATCTTTCCCATAGTTCCATCTCCTGCTTCCAAATTCCATTCTCACTCACCCTTTTACCCGTGTATGTACAGTGGGGAGAACAAGTATTTGATACACTGCCGATTTTGCAGGTTTCGTACTTACAAAGCATGTAGAGGTCTGTAATTTTTATCATAGGTACACTTCAACTGTGAGAGACGGAATCTAAAACAAAAATCCAAAAAATCACATTGTATGAATTTTAAATAATTAATTTGCATTATATTGCATGACATTAAACGGCCGGCAGATTTTGAAAATACACAACTCAAATAGTCCTACCTTCTTTCCTCCAACGCTGGCCCTGACTCCACCCATGCGAAGAGTGCGAGGGGGATGGGGGGAAGGGGTTCTGGTACGACCGTTTGATTGACAAACTTACTGTCCAATGATTCTAGTTGGTCTTGGAAATAATTGGGTTTTTTGAGTCCTGCCCATTCCACAGATGATTAAATTGCTTAATTTTAATTTCAGTGCTTCTAACTCAGTGGCTGTAAGTGGGTTAGGAATAGGATTTCAAGTGATTTTGAAAAAATGGACAAAAAAGAGAATCACATACCCCACCTTTAACTGCACCTGTTTGAACTAGTTACCGGTATAAAAGACACCTGTCCACACACTCAATCAAACAGACTCCAACCTCTCCACAATGGCCAAGACCAGAGAGCTGTGTAAGGACATCAGGGATAAAATTGTAGACCTGCACAAGGCTGGGATGGGCTACAAGACAATAGGCAAGCAGCTTGGTGGGAAGGAAACAACTGTTGGCACAATTATTAGAAAATGGAAGAAGTTCAAGATGACGGTCAATCTCCTTCGGTCTGGGGCACCATGCAAGATCTCACCTCGTGGGGCATCAATGATCATGAGGAAGGTGAGGGACCAGCCCAGAACTACACTGCAGGACCTGGTCAATGACCTGAAGAGAGCTGGGACCACAGTCTCAAAGAAAACCATTAGTAACACACTACGCCATCATGGATTAAAATCCCACAGCACACGCAAGGTCCCCCTGCTCAAGCCAGTGCATGTCCAGGCCCATCTGAAGTTTGCCAATGACCATCTGGATGATCCAGAGGAGGAATGGGAGAAGGTCATGTGGTCTGATGAGACCAAAATATAGCTTTTTGGTCTAAACTCCACTCACCGTGTTTGGAGGAAGAAGAAGGATGAGTACCACCCCAAGAACACCATCCCAACCGTGAAGCATGGAGGTGGAAACATCATTCTTTGGGGATGCTTTTCTGCAAAGGGGACAGGACGACTGAACCGTATTGAGGGGAGGATGGATGGGGCCATGTATCGCAAGATCTTGGCCAACAACCTCCTTCCCTCAGTCAGAGCATTGAAGATGGGTCGTGGCTGGGTCTTCCAGCATGACAACGACCCGAAACACACAGCCAGGGCAACTAAGGAGTGGCTCCGTAAGAAGCATCTCAAGGTCCTGGAGTGGCCTAGCCAGTTTCCAAACCTGAACCCAATAGAAAATCTTTGGAGGGAGCTGAAAGTCCGTATTGCCCAGCGACAGCCCCGAAACCTGAAGGATCTGGAGTAGGTCTGTATGGAGAAGTGGGCCAAAATCCCTGCTGCATGCAGTGTGTGCAAACCTGGTCAGGAACTACAGGAAACGTATGATCTCAATAATCTATACCAAATATTAAGTTCTCCCCACTGTATGTGTGTGTTTAGATTTAGTTATGTTTGTGATTTAGTTAATACAATTTGTGCACAATACGTATTTGGTTCTGATTCTCTGCTTGCAACAAAGTTTACTTTACGATTTAGATTTTGACTACAGGCTCTTAGTACTGTACAGTAAGAAAGACGTTTCCCTTCCCCGGAAATAAAAATTTCTTAGAATGAATAAACAATTAACGCTGATTGTTCACAAGACGAACAGGTGGATTGATTGTAATATTAATTTTACTACATTAAGTTAATTATGTTAAGGGATCCAAATATTCATAATCAATAAAAAACAGTTATTATTGATTATTAATATTTCATAGAGCTAATGCGTTACATAAATTATTATATTACTTTTGAAAGTGTGTCACCCCAGTGACAGCTTTTGTACCTTTTTTTTCTGAGTTTGTAGCAGCCACTGTTTTACTCTGAAATGGGGGAAAAAATAAACCATAAAAATGTTTTTATAACTTGCCAATCAAATGGCACCAGTACAGACAGAACAAGATGCATGTGAAAAACGTGTGAAACATTTTATTCAGTAGTTCAGTGTCTGATGAAACTATCCACTGAAAACACTCAGTCTATACGTGAACCCTCCCACGACACAGTTCGACCCTTCTAGTTTCACTCGCTGCATTTGCATATCATATAATCTTATAGTACTTCAAGCCTTTATTGAGACTTGAACTGTTCTTAATGGGTGAAATATTCTTTATTTTTATCGTTTAACATACTTTTTTGAAAAGTAGTTGTAACTGTGTTAAATGGCTAAGAGCATAACTGATTTTAAAATGGTTGCATATAATTATTCAGTTCTTAAATTTAGTGTATGAAAAAATAATAAAGTACAAAGTTAAAAGCGTATCTGATCTCATAGTTTTACTGACGTTCATCTTCTGAGTCAAACTGAAACCTGCTGCGGGTTATTTCTTTCTTTTTTTCTTTTTTTGTGGTTTGATAATTTGGGTGGATGGGCATTTTATATGTGAGACTAGGCATTCAGTGTGTGTGTGTGTTTGTGGTAGTTTGTAGATAAAGAGTTTCTTCCTGCCCTGCTATGAACAGCTTTAAACTTGAATCTACAGAAACATGATGAGAAACTGTTTCACACAGAGACAGGAAAACAATTGAAACACAATGATATTTAACACTGCCATTCGAAAGTTTAGTCTGTAAAAGTTATTTATTCTTTTGTTTAAAAAAAAAATATTTTTTTATATCAATTGGGTAAAGAATAAAACATTCACATTCTAGAGATTGTACTGTGATGCTTAGAAATCAGGATGTGAGTTGAATGTGCATTAAGTTGTTCAAGATCATGAGACATGTTTGTCTGAGAGTGAAAGTGTGAATCACTGATGTTCTTCTGCTGTTTGTTTGCATGTTACATTTACAGACTGAAGCTGGATCATCAGACTGGATCTCTGATCATCACAAACACCAGAAACACAGACTCTGGACTCTATAAACTACAGATAATCAGAATTATAAAGAGCTTCAGTGTTTCTGTCATTTGTACGTGTAATTTAGTCTTTCACTGCATTTTCTTTAAAGGTGAAATTTTTTTGCCCCTTTTCACAAGATGTAATATAAATCTACTGTGTTCCCAGAATGTGTCTTTGAAATATCAGCTCAAAATACCCCACACATCATGTATTATAGCTGGTCAAATTTGCCCCTTTTTGGGTGTGAGCAAAAACGCACCATTTTCACGTGTGTCCATTTAAATGTAAATGAGCTGCTGCTCCCTGCCTCCATTCAGAAGAGTGTCGATCCTTTACACAAGCTCCCCGCCTTCGTTCAGAAGAGTGTCGATCCTTTACACAAGCTCCCCGCCTTCGTTCAGAAGAGTGTCGATCCTTTACACAAGCTTCGGATACTCCAGCAATGACAAAACACGCAAATAATCTCACTTTTCCAAAATCTCAGAGATAACCAGTTGCGAGTGCATCCTTACAGAGAGACTCAGGTAGAGGTTTAACTTTTAGACGCACCTGGACATTTATGAATGGTTAGTGGATACATTTATGTAGTTGTTTTGGAGTTACATTGATTCATCACATCGACTTGCATGTACCGTCATGTTTAACTTTTACACAAGTTGACGTCAATTTTCACGTTTTCTGGGTTGGTAGATGCACCGGTACCCTTTAGATGTACCCTTTAAGGAATGTTAAAATCCAACAATATAGTGTTGGACGCACATCGTGATGGGTCACCCATATCATCAGTATAACTGTACGTTCACACCGCCGCCGACTTGAGCTTCCAAAGTTACCGGAAGTCATTCATTTTCAATGGAAGCTGGCTTCTCTCAGCTGCAAAGAGCGTCAAATCCATCGGCGTCGCGTTTTGGGCGTTTTGAGCGTTTTGAGCGTCAATCAGAAAGTTGAAAGTATCTCAACTTTATGGTAATGAGCTATGACGCGGTTCAGCGGCAAGCAGCGGCAAACGCCAGCAACCAATCGGAATATAGACGTCCTTCGCGCTGGCTGATTCCGGAGAAACATACGATGTAAACTTTCGTTCCTACCAAAACATTAGTTCCGAGAAAATGGAGGAGAAACTGATAATCGTTGTTGCTGGGTTTCCTATCATTTATGATATGACGTTATTTTCATATAGGGACCAGTTACAAAAAAGAGGGAGCCCCGGCCGCGCGCGCGCACTCACTTTCACCGTCTTCAAACAATACGTCTTGCTCTCTCTCCCTCGCGCATATTAATCAAAATATTTTTTTTCCCGACCAAATGTGACCACAACGGTTATAAAAATGCTGTCATTATAAAAGGTTCCTAGTATCAATGTATTGCTTGGTTTTTTTTCTGTTTACATTTCATGGTGTGACACAGACTTCAGAGCGGCCAAAGCGTCAACAAGCTTCCCCGTACTTTTTTGACAAGCGTCCTTGACAGGGCGGCCAGAGCTTCTTTGCAGCTCAAGTCGGCGGCGGTGTGAACGTACAGTAATAGTGTTTCCTGTTGAGTTCACAGTGATGATGCTTGTAACGGGGTTCAGACAGATGTTATGGGAAGAAGGAGGCGGGAACCGGCGAACATTCAACATTTTAATAAATAAATAAACAAATACAAAAATGAAAGTAAAAGCCAGCAGCCCCTCACGGACGACTGCTGGCAACACAAAACAGAAACACATCAAATCAAATTCAGGCCTGTCCTCTCTCGCTCTTCACTGTCGTCGCTCCTCCTTTATGCTTCCGCTCCTCCGTGAGAGATGCGAGACCGGTGCGTCGCGCACGTGTCGCTCATTATCAATCGCGCCACCGGCCTCGCGCCGTCCTCCCACGGCCCTCGACCTCGTCGTGCTCGCCACAATGCTGTTCTTCAAAAACACACCAGATGGAGCCATTAATCAGTTCAATATCATATCAATATTGTTGAAAATGCAATTACCTGCCTCCTTGTTTATTGTAGATGCCTTTTTGTTACACATATTTAGCCAATGTATTGGATATAATGCATTGCATTCAATGTTGTTAAGTATTTTGTTTGTAAAAGATGGCTTATGTTGTTTTGGCATAGATGTACAGTAATTGGTTATGTATGTATATGTGACTGTGCCAAACCCATGTTGAGAGGAGCAGAAAAGTGCGATTATGTGTGTGCGCTAGAGGACTCCTAGAACTTTAAATGAACTCAGCCATCTTAGTTGAGTTTACTGGAGTTCAAGGACATGAAGAAGTGGACCGCTTGCACCTGCCTGGAGAAGGATCTGGGAAACTTTGGAGGAGTGTCAACCTAACGCCTGTTGTAAACAACAGGAGTATAAAAGACTGATGAACTGACTGCCTCTTGGGATACTGATACGCCAGTGCCCCCGACGCCACGAAGCCCAGAGCTGTGGACAAGAAACCCCAAGCAGAAGATAAGAAGCCCAGAGCTTACTACACCTTTGATTCAAAACGTGATTATTGTATTTTATACTCAAACGAAGTTCTATTTGCCTTTATATTTTTGTTTATTATAAAAAGAAAGTAACCAATTAAAATAAATTTAATTAATTACAAAATCTGCCTACTGAGATTTATGATGCTGGAAGACTTTTAATGAGAACATACCACAGAGGAGTCTTCTGACCAAATTGTAAGTACCTTTTGAATGCTTATGGTTTAGGTCAGATTAGACTTTCTTTACCTTACCTGAGAATAATAAATAAATAAATAGGTAAAAGGTGTTAAAAGTAAAGTATACACCGTAAAACAATATCATACAACTAATGATTAATCCAGAAAAAATATCAAGTATCAAACATATCAAAGGACCTCAACTTTTGACCTTTACTCAAACCAACTAGCCATTCAACTGTGTGTTGAGCGTATAGGACTTGATACTGTAATGCAATCCCTTAGAATAATCAGCACTTTCTTAACATCTTGAGTGGGGGGTAATCACTTAATTTGGGTCATCAGGTTGGCACCCTCCTTCCTTGGTGTTTTCGTTGATAGGCCCACGACACCTCCAAGGGGCTCAAAAGCAACAACTGGTGTCCCAGGTGCGCTCCCCTCTACTTTTACCTCTCTTGGTCATTTTGTGGCCCATTTGGGATTCTTACGATTTAGCCACAGCCAGTTTCTGCTTTGCTCATCAGTCTCTGACAGTGACCCAACAGCTTGTCGGAAAGCCTGTCCTCTGACCCCCAACCCCTTCAGTACCCTGGTTGTTGCTGTGGCAACAAGTACAGTTAAAGTACAGTTTATCTGGACTTCTTACACTTAATAATCGTAACACAGTGATTAAACCAGAGATTAAAGCAACGTTGGGTAGGTTAAACAACAAAACACTTCCACTTGCATGTATTTGACAATCGGAATATCAGATATTTCATGCCATATCTAAAAAATTTGTGAATATTTTGAATAAAAAATGGAAAATGACATAAAAGCAGATCATCATTCATTCAGCTCTGTTGTTGCTGCAGTGTGTCACGTGACAAGCAATGACCATGGAAACCATAAAGTGACACGTTCTAAATAACGGTCGCCTTGAAAAACTCACGCTGGGGGGTCAGCCAGAATATTTTAAACTTACGTGTGAAAGGGTTAAAAATAATGACATACATATTATCTTTATATTATAAATTATCTTGTTTTTTTTTTCCAGTTGACACCACCTACTTTGTCATCTCCCTCATGGCCTTCTGAAAGTGTACTTGGGATATGAATAATAAAATTAGAAAAAAGTCCATACATTTTGCCCTTCCCATGAATATCTATCTGTACATTTTTGCTGGTAATGTTTCTTTTTTTTCTCTAATTAAATTCATGATTATTAATTAAAATCACATTATTTAGTTCTGTACCTCAGTAACCCCTCAACCCCGTTACACAAATCATTCTCCCCCCATAAAAATAATGGGTCTCATTCATGAAACATTCGTAAATATATGAGTAAATATGTGAGTGATTTGCGCGTAAAGAGACATTCCCGAAAATTCTTCTCCTGATTCACAAATACTTCGTAAACGTCAGATTTGATAGTGAAATGTGTGTGTGGGTTAATGAATTCCAATCAGTCATAAATGGGACGCGCGTGCACGCTCATTCTCTCAATTACCATAAATCCCGCCCATTAAAACCGACTAACAACTATATATGGGCATCATATTATGACACGAAACGAAGGATTTCAACACGTCTTCTCAAAAGCGAATGAAGAAGAGAAAATTCTCAGATGCAGAAATTTAAGTTTTATTATCAGAAGTTCATTCAAAACGCCACATTTTATTTTCAAGCGTAGTGGCATATCAGGTCCTAAAAAAAAGGATTGTTTTTAGGTAATAATTTAGGTAAAAATGCTTGGCAGCATATTACAGATGCAGTTAATGGTGTTTCATCTGTTAATCGAACAGTCCCAGAAGTGAAAAGAAAATGGTTCGACATGAAGCTTGACTGCAACACTTGTGACTTGCGGACTTGTAAAAAAAATTAAAAATAAAAATAAAAGATAAAATTAATAAACAGCTTGAATATAAAAAAAAATATATATAAAAATAAAAATAAAAGACTTGCGGACGTGTGTTCCGTTTGCAGATGCTATTACTGGCTTTCGTAATAAAAGTAAAAAGAAAAAACGTATGTATATACTATATATAATCTTTTTTCAAAATGCTGTGTAAATATGTACCCGATTAAGGTGAATTAAAATGCAGCCTTATTAATGAGCAAAACGTTCGGATGTTAAACGCACTATTTACGCGTGGCTGGGAGCAGGTGTAAATTTCTTTCGTACCAACTAACATTTGGAAAATACGAACATTTTAATGAATCCGAAAATTTACGCCAGAACCACTTTACACACGATTTACACAAAAATTCGTTCTGCTCGTGTTTCATGAATGAGACCCTATGAACGTATCCTTGTGTGACATCAATAACAGGAATTAACATCATATAAGTCTTCTGAACAACATTGTGTGCAGACAGAGGCAAGTTACCACCTTCTTTTGTAACTATAACTTATTTAGAATTGTGATATTGTGGTTGTCAAGCTCAACGACTCAACCCTGTTACATCAAATAAAGATATAAATCTATTACTTGTGAATTATCTTTATTTTAACAATATACATGATTTCTTAATATCATGCATGCCATGTGCTCTCCTGTTATTCACTTCATGTAGAGCAGTGGCCATTTTGAGCAAAAAATCACAACCCCGTCACACTCAACCCCATTACTTCTTTGCCACGAAGCGTGCGTACATGAAAAAACACACACACACACACACACACACACACACACACACACACACACACACACACACACACACACACACACACATAAAAAGCACACGTTATGTTTTATGTTGAGGTCCTATTCAGTCATTTTATAATGTTCTAATGTATACTATGTTATTGCTGTTTTTCCTGCAGTCGGCTCAATAAAACTCAGTTGCAATTGCAATTTATATCTGTTGTCTTTCTGTGTTACATAATGAAATACAGTGCTTATTGAAAATCTTACTGTGAATTTGAGTAAAAAAAAACAACTATTTATATGTTAAGCTGTATTTGTCTCTTCAACCCTGTTACCCTAGTCTCAAACCTGTCACACCTACATTTCCCTTTCAAGAGGTCTCTCGTATTGCATGAGTAGCTTACGCTATGGGAAAACTTCTCCTCTCTCAGGGAACCGAGGTTACGTTAGTAACAGAGACGTTTTATTTTAAAAAATGTTTACGTTTATGAAAAAGTAATTTAATGTTTGTTGAACTCAGTCTAAATTGTTCAAAGCAATCATAAGAATACTCATTTTAGTTCAATTTCTGAAGTTATTAGTACCTTTTGAAAAGATACCACCTCAGTGACCCCATTTCCAGAAAAGATGGGACATTTTGTAAAATGCAGTACAAACTAAATATGTGATTTTATTAATTCTCTTGAACCTTTATTTAACTGCCAAAAAGAAAATATTTCCAATGTTTCCACTGACCAACCTAATTGTATTTGGTAAATATAAACACATTTTGATTTTGATGGCTGCAACACACTCCAAAAAAAGTTGGGACAGAGGCAAAATGAAAGTGAAAAGATTACTGTCATGGCTAAATTGCAAAGATGTTTCTAAAAAACCGACATTGAGTTCTCAGTCCCAAAGACGAAAGTGACGATCCATACTTTAATTAGAGACAGATGCAAAAGCAAACATCTGTAATGTTACGGTGGTGCATCAGTGCAAACGGCAGGGGTGACTCGCATATTCGTGACGGTATCATTGACGTGGAGGAGAGGTGTTGGTATTGCACAGAGACACATACAGCCATCAAGATGACATCGTTCCTGGGAAGTCTATGGTTAGACGATCATTCTGCACGTGTTACAACAGAGTGGTTTCTTACACACTCTACACCTGCAGTCCAGATCTGTCTATTGCTGATAATTTATGGCCCATCATGAAAAGGAGAATCAGACAATGACAACCACAGACTGTTGAGCGGCTGTCTTATATCAGGTGAGATTGCTAGAAAGCCTAACTCTAGTGATTTTAAAATGATGTATATTTTGTCTAAATTTTAGTGAATGGAAAAACCCAAAGTACATAGATAAAATCGTCTGCCACCTCACAGTGCAGTTTTACTGAAGTTCATCTTCTGAGTCAGACTGAAACTCCTGCGGTCGGTTTTCTACAGAAAAGTGGTTTTGTCTGTTGGTGGACAAACATCTTGCAGGTGAGAATGTGTTTTCAGTGCATGAGTGTTTAGTTTGTAGGTGAAGAGCTTCTTCCTGTCCTGATACTATCAGATTTGTTAAAACTCTTTAATCTACTGGAGAAAAAACAAACAAGATGAGCAACTGTTTGACACAGAGGGAGAGAAACAATAACACAATTATCATATTTAACTGTTCAAAAGATTAGAATGTGTTTCTTTTACTTTTCTTTTTTTCAAATTGGTTGGTTGGAAGGAGAAAGTTGATACATTATGATTCCAGTCATTTTTCTTACCCACAATCTTTATGTAGAAAAAAAACTATTTAACAGTTTTAAGTGCTTCAATGTTTCTGTCATTAGTGAGTATCATTTAGTAATTCACAGCATTTTCCTTTGAGGATGTTAAAATACAGTTTAATATTTAGTTAAATCGACCCAATAAATGAAAATGTGAGCTCTGTCTCAGTATTAAAGCATAACTGAGATCATCTCTATCACCTTCACATGCACATCAAGTGACACCATTTTCACATTGTCACATGACTCTTAGTCCTAAAGTAACCTGTTGCATTGTGCTGTAGCCTAATGCTGTTTTAGCTGCTGTTATTCAAAACCCACCAGATGGCGCCATTTAATATGGAGAATGAATTTGATGACAGTAGATGACGTGACAGTAAATACAGTCAATAATAATTGTATCCATTTATCATTACAGCTTAAAGTCTGTCTTCAGTTCCTATAGCAGGAATACATGTTGCTGTTCTGCTGACTGCTGGTGTGATTTACTATAAAAGTAGTAACTCTATGTGAAAATATGTATTTTTATTCTAATACTGTAGACCAAATTCATTTGAGTTTGTTATTATTATTGTTATTATTATTATTGTAAACAGGCATCATGAGGCAGCGCAGTGATCAGTTATGTGTATTATTTATTTAGTTTATTAGTAGAGGAAGAAACAAAGCTTTTCGAAACTTTGAATCAATTGAACCAATTGCTTCGAAAAAAATGATTCACTATTTTGAATCGCTCGAATCTCCACACGCTGGCGACCCCTGCTGGTCAGAACCGTGGAAATGCAACACAAACTTTAAAAACACCTTTTGCAAACCCATTGTAAACGTTTTTATTGAATGCGTAATCTGTTAAAGCCAATTGACAAATTATATAATAGCATTAAATAAAAAATTGCGGCAAACCATCGACATTTCCGAACAGTTATGACGTAACGGAACCTCTTCTACTGAAATCATGTGACTTTGGCTTTCTGATTGTTTCAAAACAAATTATTAAAAAATATTTCAAAAGTTCTCATCATTATTTCATGTTTGTTCTTCAGCTCAGGTGAAGGGTGATATCAAACTTTTATAAAGTTTCCATGTGTTAATGTTAAGCTAAATTTAAAACATTTAGTTAAGCTTCTGGATGCTGTGTTATTTGTGTGCCATTAAATTAAACTAATACACAGCAACAAAATTGCAGACTAAACAATAGTACTTATGATATTGCATGTGTAAAAGAAAAGAAAAGAAAAAAAAACATTAGATGAGTCAGAAGAAAAACATCCTGGCAGAGATGCTGTATTTGATCACTGTTTTGATCAATTTTCATACACGGTCTCCTCTGATTTCTGCAAGAAAAAAATATACAGTCAATCAATATACAGTCATTGTAATTGATTGTAGCCTATGACCTAACCTGGGTATCGCCCATCATTTGCATAAGTTTGATCTCTTGTTGATCACAGTCACTGTCCCGTATCGGCAGAAGTCATCAGCCTATCCAAATGAATGATGTTCGATCGCTTTGTCACTGATAATCACACACTTGTAACTAGTAGGCTTATTCAGAGCTTTGCATCTATGAGAATCTTAATAAATCTGCAACACGTATGTGTGGTGAAAGGATACTTTGCGATTTTGTGAAAAAAAAAAAAAGAAGTGAAACCAGACTTAATTTTACCCAGTTGCACTGTGTGCCATTCACCATGTAGAAAATAATACTTGTGTGAATAAGTGACTGATTTCAGCCCAGTTACTAATGTTGGGGGCGGGACTTCAGATTCTAGAGAGCATTTGATAGGACAGTAAATCTGATGTGAAGCTGAAGTGCAGAATGATGTCTTCAAAAATCATTGATTAATATTGGCAGAAGTGAGTGATGGAAAGTTTTGAACTTATATCATCTAATCTTGTCATTGTTTTGGAGCACACTAGCTTTAAAGAGTTAGTTCACCCCACAAATGAAAATTCTGTCATTTAATTGAACACCTTCAAATTGTTCTAAACCTGTATGAGCTACTGTCTTCTGTTGAATACAAAAGAAGATATTTTAAAATATGTTGGTAACCAGACAGTTGATGGACCCCATTATAGACTTCCATTATAGCATGAAAAAAAAAAATACTATGGAAGTCAATGGGGACCAGAAACTGTTTAGTTATTGTACCAACATTCTTCAAAATATATATTTTTGTGTTCAACAGAAGAAATAAAGTCATACAGGTTTAGAACAATTTGAAGGTGAGTAAATTATGACAGAATTTTCATTTTTGGGTGAACTAACCCTTTAACATATTCATACCAAAAGCCAAAAACTTCAAGATCAACTTCAAGGAATAACAAGATCCTTTTGTGATTTCTCCTTGTGATTTTGCACATGCAGCAAAGTCAGATTGATTAGAGGAATTGCAACGTTATCTCACAATCAATTTGTAAGAACTCATAAAAGGTGGCTAATTCGTAGGAATGAGATCAGGTTGGGTAAATTGATGGACGGGTTACTTTTTGGTGGGTTATATATATAATATAATAATAATAATATATATATTATTAATTTTATGGTAGCCTACTTTTGCTTTTCAAGTAACGAAATAACAACACCAAAATAATGTAGGAAGAACGTTTAATTGTAGCCTATTGATTTTTTTTCCGGAATTGATAAATCTGCGCAGATTGTTCACATCTGGAGTCATAAACATCAGCCATAGGGTTGAATCATAACGCCAGGTAAAATGTCCACTCACCCCATTGTAATAGTATAGCCTAAGGTGTGTGTGTGTGTGTTTTTTTTTATTTATTTTTTTTATTATTTTTTTATATATATATATATATATATATATATATATAGGCTACAATTGTCGTTATTTTATTTCCATGCCGTTGTTCCTGCGTAGGCCTACATGTTTAAGCATATTTCCAAGTGGCAAATAAAACAGCACGATTAAATAAGGATGAGCGACTTTGGCAGCTCTTCCTCATCAAGTCTCCCCGACCACGACAAACACGAAAGCTACCGTTGACCGTTACAACCAAGCGGCAACCTCCCCGTCTCTCTCTTCAAACCAACACGGAAGTGAGTTAAACTGCAATTCATTGACTGGCCGCTTGAGGCTGGCTGCACAAGTGAGTCAAATCTGTATCTCCCCCATGTTAAAATGACCAACTTTACAGCAGAAAAAAACATGTTTACATCCTGGTTCTCTATGTGGCTTTGGTCTATACAGCAAATTTTGCCCTTCATAACAACTGTGAGGGGGGTGAATTTTTTTATAACTCATCCGTTTAGTTGATTAATATTTAAAGTTCTGCACAATTAAGGGTGTGGCCACTTGAGTGACAGGTGGATTGCCGCTGATGTCAATGCTAGCCGTTTGTCTGCTGTTAGCCGTCACTTCACCTCAGCAAATGTTAGCTGCTGAACTTGCCATCTCTGCAGTGTTTTGTGCTTTTTTTTCGGGATTATTTCATACAATTTAATACACCCATTAATTCGCCCACGGCTTAGGATTCCGTCGTTGTCATCGAGTATCGTTCGAGAGAACAACCAGCGCTGTATTTCAGTTGTTTTCCTCTGTGAACATGCACTAATGGATGTCTGACAATTTCGTTGCTTTTTGGAGTTTTCAGATTTAAAAACGTCAATAAAGGCTCGTTCGTTCTGCTCTCATGGAACAGATAGATTATAATATGCTTATGTACGACCAGGTGTCGGCGCTTTCTCTGTCCACGCAATAAATGCACATCCATGAATGAGCGTGGATTTTCTAGCGCATTTACTTGAACTTCATAGGCAATATATCTATGGTTTAACCCATTTGAGAGGCGGCCAAAATCAGAATTTAAAATGGACTGAATAATCTCTCTACGAACTTGACGAGCGATGCCGCGCTGATGGACCATAGACTATAAAACAAGAGTGACTGACATGTATGCACATAAATCACTGTCACACACACTCTCTCAGAGTAATATTAAGTTACTGCATGATACATTTTCAACTAGCAGAATAGTACAGAATCACGATACACAGTCTCACTTCTAGCCATGTCTTTTAACTATTATAATATTTCGAAGGGCAAAAATAGGAACTTTTAACTGGCTTTACATCATGAACTGTCACTTTAGCGCGAGGCCTTGTGCAGTCGCAGACTTGGTACTGTCAGTAGCATAAGCTAACTCGATCACGTCGAGCTAGGTGGGCGTGATTTCAGATAGCCAGGCTCCTCAGCCTCTTTGCCCATTTTCTGTTATCCGGGAGTGACGCAAGGCCAAGATGGCGACGGCCGGCTCCGCCCACTTTAGGCTTAAAAAATGCTCTTCAGAAACCTACGGGTGACGTCACGGACACTACGTCCATATTTTTTTACAGTCTATGGTTACAACCAGACCAACGATGGAGATAAACTTTCTTCCGGGAAACACAAGGTGGTGGTAGGCAGACACTGGCAGTTATAGTTCACTTTAAAAAATATGCAGTGAATGGTGACTGAGGCTGATATGCTGCCTAAAATAATCTAATAACAGTGCGGTGAGTACATTTTTTTAGACTTTTTTTTGTTGGATGAACTATTCATTGAATATAATCATATTTTATTGTTATTGAGAAAAAATACAATACATCTGTTTACTGACCGTCTGATGCATATTGATTACAACAATTCAAACAGACAACAACTTATTGCAACAAAGTCATGAATGGTCTTACCTTTTTTCGTCTTTTTGGTTTACATGCAGAATAATTCATGTATTTCTCCTGGGTCTGAACTGCATAAACAATAACATAATGCATACAAGTTAAAAACAGCATTCAGTCTATTGAAATTGGCCTTATAAAAGATCAATATTTCAACATATGCATTAATTGTTTGATCTCGTTGCCTATTTTTTTCCTGCAGATACAGAAGATCCCAATGACTGCAGCTACAATCAACAGAGATCCAGCAGCAGCAGCAGAGATCAACACTATCAGAGACACTGACACTGGAGGAACTGAAGAAGAGAGTCATTAGTGTGAGTGAATGTGTAAACACACACATATATCATCAGTGTGATCTACAACAGAAGCCAGAGATCAGGTCAGTAAATACACACATATATCATCAGTGCTGTGGTACCTGCACATGTGTGACAGAGTGTGTTGATGTCCAGATGTGTGGTCTGGTTGCTGATGGGATTGTTCAGCACACAGCTGTAGGTGTTTTTATCCTGATATTCCACCTCCAGAGGTAGAGAGAGACTGATGCTGAGATCACACACACTGATGCTGGACAATACACTGATTCCTTTGTACCAGGAGAGAGTCGCATCACACACATTCAACACTGATGAACACACCAGTGAACAATTTGATGATGATGATGAAGAACATTGTGAAGAGTCTCTGCTGATGATAGGAACAGGCAGACGAGCTGGAAAACATGAGAGAATAGAGAGAAATATTATTTTAGTTATTGTGAATGTTGTGTTGAGTTGGTGTTTAGTGTGTTAACGGTCACTGAATTTGTCTTTCAGTCCTAACTATAAAATTAACATGTGAACGTGTGGACAAATTATCTCTGCTCACCATAGACAGAAACGTTGAATGTTGTTGATGCTTTTTCAGCTCTAATTATCTGTAGTTTATAAACTCCAGTATGTTCAGTTGTGGTGTTTGTGATGGTCAGGGATCCAGTTTGATTGTCCAGCTTCAGTCTGTCTCTGAATCTCCCATCAGGACCATCATATGTGGAGAAGAGTTGCTTCTTTTTTTTAATTTTAGCTAAAAGATAGTTTTCAGCTCCAAATGTCCACCGTATATCTTCATCTTCACGTATTTCAGTAACATTAGTGTTTAGAGTGACAGAATCTCCCTCCATCACTGACACTGAATCACCAAACACACCTGGAGAACAAACAAATTTACACAGATTAAGGTTTCTGATGGTTTACAAAGCCTGAAATATCAACTGTCTTTACATGTGCTACTTTAAACTTCTAACCGCTACCGTTAAAGAGAGATTGTCTGAATCAAGCAGAGAGAGAAAACATTGCAGTAGTGCTTATGAATTGCTTATAAATAAATATAAATATGTTAAAAAATACAAATTAATGGACTAATACAGCAGCATCATTTATGGAAAAAAAGGAGAGATATTTAGCCTGGTCCTACCAGACTCTCGTACATTGAGTACATAAATCATACTGAAGGAAAATTAAAATTGAGCGGAAGTACGTAGGAGGGCGGAGCCAGTCTAGAGATAATGGCTTAATGCTTCTATTCTTATGCAAGACTTATTATTATTATTCATACTTGTACATACTTGTATTCATACTTCTACAGATGTACCGTAAATATTAAACAAGCAAATGACCCAACAAGCCGTAATACATTGGATTGTCATTCTAAATATTACAGGCTATTTAATATAGTAAAAAACATAAATGCATTAATTACAGATGTGAACTCAAGGCGGACAGGTTTCCAAAAACAACATATCATATACGACTTTTAAGATTAACTTTGACCCTGTTCTTTAATGTGAAGGAACACAATTCAGGATCAATGTATAAAGTTACATATTTATTAAAAACAGATACCTGACAATTTTTGCAGATTGAATGTGCAAGTTTATTTGTGGATATATACACTTCTGATGTGAATCCATTCAAAATGTATTTGAATACATTGAAAACAGAGATTTACAGAAATATATGTACAATCACTGATGCAGAGACATTTCCCAATATTCGTGATTCGTCTGGTACATAACAGCAGATGAAAATAATTTCATTTGAACAGTAGAGCAGCTTTATTACTCTAATATGGGAAAAGAAAAATTAAGCCATAAAATGTTTTTATAACTTACAGATTAGACTAAAAATTAACATGTGAAACATTTCCTTCAGTTGTTCAGTGTCTGATCTAATAAAACTTCCTGCTAAACATACAGCAGAAGTGTTGATGTGGTGTGTGAATCCTCCCACGACAGTTTGACCCTCCTAGTTTCACAACCCCACATTTGCATGATGTACTAGTTCATCTTAACTTTAACTGTTCTTAATTGGCAATATATTCCTTATTTTTGTAATTTAACTTGCTTATTGTAAGGTACAAAAGCTTTCAAATGGTACCTTATTTAGGGTGTGCAATGCATATTAGTATTATAAATGTATGTACATAAAGTGTACATATTACTGCCGAAATGGCACATATTAGGCGCTTTCACACCGGGTAGTTCTAGCCACCAGGGTGGTTCCCCGAGAACTAAATGTTTCCAAAGCTAGGGCAATTTTCCAATATTTTACGCCACTAGGAACTCTGAAGTGACGTAAGCCGCGCTTGTTGTTGTGACTTTTATTTTGACAGCGCTGAGAACACCAGAGCCTGAACACAGCACTCTTATTCTCCATCTTTAGTTTACAATCTGTTTAACAGCCCTGTCTAATACGTTATTAGATAGAACTGTTATACAAAGAAAGTAGACAGTATATGAAAAAGTCTTAGCATTTGCTGTGTGGTTGATATCCAGTGTCGCTAACTGATCATGTTTCGTTTGGTCTCCTCAACGTTGCGTTGGATTTCCTCCTTAGTTATAAGGTTGAGAGGGTGAGAGGTCGATTTATCACTGTTTTCCATGTTCATAGAGTTAGTTAGTGTTGTAAATATATAGGCTACAAATTGTGGCTGAATCTGAAAACCTAGACAGTGACTTGTTGCCTCTCTGCCCTGTCAGACAATGACTTAGCAGACGGCGTTTATGTATAAAGATACCTCACCAAACTGATTTCAGAAAGACTTCTGAGGCAGCGTAGCGATTTAATGATTAATGACAAAATAGAGAGAGCTTTGGTGACAACAAATTGAATATTTTGATTACTACAATATTAACTTCTCACTAGAAATGTCATCAGAAGAGGGAAAAGTTGGTCAAAATGTCCACTTTACACACAAACTGACCTCCGACCTCAAATTTCAAACGCCATCTTTATTTAACTGTCACAGAATGGAATGCACAGGATTGTGGGATATCAAAGGCAGTGAAGGATACATCAATGCTGCCTTCAAAAATCAATGAGATGAAGGTCTCCTGATGGATGTGACACGACCATTGGATTCGGGCCTTGTAACCTTCCTACCTCCGTATCCTGTCTGTAATTTTTCAGATTTCGGATGCAGCCTGTGTGTTTGCACCAAGTGATCTTGGCGAAGCTTCCTGTCTCTCTCCTGAATCCAACACAGAAGTCACTTAAACTGCAATTCATTGTCTGGCCACTAGGGACAGGCTCCAAAAGAGAGCCAACCCTTCCTCCACCCCCCCCCCCCCCCCCACCCCCCCCCCCCCCCCATGTTAAAATGGCCAATTTTATGGCAGAAAATGTCGGTTTAAAATTCTGAACAGAGACTGAATACAAAGTTTGTAGATTTCACAATATTCATGATTCATTTCACACATAACAGTAGATGAAAATAATCTCATTTGAACAGATACTGTCAGGAAAAAAGGTACAAAAGCTGTGACTGGAGCGAGACCCTTTCACTTATTAATCCCTAAAGGATGCATATTAGTATCTTAAAGGTACTAGTACTTAAATTATTATATTACTTTTGAAAGTGTGTCACCTCAGTGACAGCTTTTGTACCTTTTTTCTGAGTGTGTAGCAGCCGCTGTATCACCATCAAAAAAACAACAAAAAACATAAAAATGTTATTGTAACTTACCAATCAAACGGCACCAGCACAGACAGAACAAAACGCATGTGAAAAACCTGTGAAACATTTTCATCAGTAGTTCAGTGTGTGATGAAACTATCCACTGAAAACACTCAGTCTATATGTGAACCCTCCCACAACACAGTTTGACCCTCCTAGTTTCACTCGCTGCATTTGCACATGACATAATGTTATAGTTTATCTGGCCTTATCAAGACTTAAACTGTTCTTAATGGGTGAGATATTCTTTATTTTTATCATTTAACATACTTTTTGAAAAGTAGTTGTAACTGTGTTAAATGGCTAAGAGCATAACTGATTTTAAAATGGTTGCGTATATTTATTCAGTTCTTACATTTAGTGTATGAAAAAAAAAAGTACAAAGTTAAAAGCGTATCTGATCTCATAGTTTTACTGACGTTCAGCTTCTGAGTCAAACTGAAACCTCCTGCGGGTTATTTCTGTCTTCTTTTTTTTTTTTTGTGGTTTGATCATTTGGTTGGACGGACATCTTATATGTGAGACTGGGCATTCAGTGCGTGTGTGTGTGTGTGTGGTAGTTTGTAGGTGAAGAGTTTCTTCCTGCCCTGCTTATACGAACAGCTTTAATTTTCATTTGTGAAGCCACAACACGCACAACCTTGAGGCGGATGGGCTACAACAGCAGAAGATCCCACCGGGTACCACTCATCTCCACTACAAATAGGAAAAAGAGGCTACAATTTGCACAAGCTCACCAAAATTGGACAGTTGAAGACTGGAAAAATGTTGCCTGGTCTGATGAGTCTCGATTTCTGTTGAGACATTCAGATGGTAGAGTCAGAATTTGGCGTAAACAGAATGAGAACATGGATCCATCATGCCTTGTTACCACTGTGCAGGCTGGTGGTGGTGGTGTAATGGTGTGGGGGATGTTTTCTTGGCACACTTTAGGCCCCTTAGTGCCAATTGGGCATCGTTTAAATGCCACGGCCTACCTGAGCATTGTTTCTGACCATGTCCATCCCTTTATGACCACCATGTACCCATCCTCTGATGGCTACTTCCAGCAAGATAATGCACCATGTCACAAAGCTCGAATCATTTCAAATTGGTTTCTTGAACATGACAATGAGTTCACTGTACTAAAATGGCCCCCACAGTCACCAGATCTCAACCCAATAGAGCATCTTTGGGATGTGGTGGAACGGGAGCTTCGTGCCCTGGATGTGCATCCCACAAATCTCCATCAACCATCAATCCTTTCAATATGGGCCAACATTTCTAAAGAATGCTTTCAGCACCTTGTTGAATCAATGCCACGTAGAATTAAGGCAGTTCTGAAGGCGAAAGGGGGTCAAACACAGTATTAGTATGGTGTTCCTAATAATCCTTTAGGTGAGTGTATATTTAACACTGCCATTCACAAGTTTAGTCTGTAAAAGTTATTTATTCTTTTGTTTTAAAAAATATATAATTTTAAATCAATTTGGTAAAGAATAAAACATTCAAATTCTAGAGATTGTACTGTGATGCTGAGAAATCAGGATGTGAGTTGAATGTGCATTAAGTTGTTCAAGATCATGAGACATGTTTGTCTGAGAATGAAAGTGTGAATAAATGATGTTCCTCTGCTGTTTGTTTGCATGTTACATTTACAGACTGAAGCTGGATCATCAGACTGAATATCTGACCATCACAAACACCAGAAACACAGACTCTGGACTCTATAAACTACAGATCATCAGAATTATAAAGAGCTTCAGTGTTTCTGTCATTTGTAAGTGTAATTTAGTCTTTCACTGCATTTTCTTTAAAGGTGACATTTTTTGCCCCTTTTCACAAGATGTAATATAAATCTACTGTGTTCCCAGAATGTGTCTTTGACATTTCAGCTCAAAATACCCCACAGATCACGTATTACAGCTGATTAAATTTGCCCTTTTTGGGTGTGAGCAAAAACGCGCCATTTTCGCGTGTGTCCCTTTAAATGTAAATGAGCTGCAGCTCCTCGCCTCTGTTCAGAAGAGTGTCGATCCTTTACACAAGCTTCGGATACTCCAACAATGACAAAACACGCAAATAATCTCACTAGCGAGTGCTGCCTTACAGAGAGACTCAGGTAGAGGTTTAACTTTTAGGCACACCTGGACATTTCTGAATGGTTAGTGGATACATTTATGTAGTTGTTGTGGAGTTACATTGATTCAACTCATCGACTTGCATGTACCGTCATGTTTAACTTTTACACAAGTTGACGTCAATTTTCAAGTTTTTTGGGGTTGGTAAATGCCCCCAGGGACCAGGCTATATCACTTAAACAATATTTACCCTTTAAGGAATGTTAAAATCCAACAATATAGTGTTGGATGCACATCCTGAGGGGTCACACATATCATCACTATAATAGTGTTTCCTGTTGAGTTCACAGTGATGATGCTGTTCTTCAAAAACACACCAGATGGAGCCATTTATCAGTTCAATATCATATCAATATCATACAACTAATGATTAATGCAGAAAAATATCAAGTATAAAACATATCAAAGGACCTCAACTTTTTACCTTTACTTAAACCAACTAGCCATTCAACTGTGTGTTGAGCGTATAGGACTTGACACTTTAGTGCAATCCCTTAGAATAATCAGCACTTTCTTAACATCTTGAGTGGGGGGTAATCACTTCATTAGGGTCATCAGGTTGGCACCCTCCTTCCTTGGTGTTTTCGCTGATAGGCCCACGACACCTCCAAAGGGCTCAAAAACAACAACTGGTGTCCCAGGTGCGCTCCCCTCTACTTTTACCCCTCTTGGTCATTTTGTGGCCCATTTGGGATTCTTCCGATTTAGCCACAGCCAGTTTCTGCTTTGCTCATCAGTCTCTGACAGTGACCCAACAGCTTTCCGGAAGGCCTGTCCTCTGACCCCCAACACCTTCAGTACCCTGGTTGTTGCTGTGGCAATAAGTACTGTTAAAGTACAGTTTATCTGGACTTCTTACACTTAATAATCGTAACACAGTGATTAAACCAGAGATTAAAGCAACGTTGGGCAGGTTAAGGCTTCTGAGCACAGCGAGGTGGAGGAGTGATACACACCGGCTAAAGGGAAGGAGGAAACCTGATGTTTCAACGCAGAAGTAAACTGGACGCAGAATGTGCGAGACTTCCTATTTATTAGCAGCTATAGAGAAATAACGAGAAGTATATATCAAAGTTCAGTGAACTTTAAACTGTTAGCTACAAACCAGCATGTTTATAGTTACTAAGATATGTAGATATGATATGTAATATGGTAATATGGTAAGGAGGCATATGACACTGGAAGCCAGACACATTAAAAGTACAAATGGCTGTGCCTGCTCTTATCTGAAATATAAGGTGATAATAAGGGCACATTGTGTGGGATGTTGTTCTTACAAATAATAATAATAATAAAGATCATGGGAAAGAGCAACAGTTATTATAGTGAAATTTAATGAGTGACTTAAAAAAATAAATGACAATTTTTTTTATAATTTCTTTTACACTTTGAAGATCTCAAATTATAATTGTATAATAGGAATCATAACTGTACTATGTTGTGGAGAAATATAATTACCATGTTCAAGCGCTCCATGCCATGGCAATGAACATTATTAATATCCTTTATAAAAACAGTATAGGCTTTGACGCTTGAGAAAGCAAATATAGCTACCACATTTATTCTGGGTGTGAATGTGATTAATCCCTCTAGTGGTCAAGTGTTGTTATAGTTATTTCTGAGTGTTTAAATATCTGCTTTCTTTGAGTATTAGCGCATGTTGAAGTAAAAAGAAACAGAAACTATATATCAGCATTGAACTGGCAGGATTGTAGAAATGCAGTTAGGGAGGTTGTTTACAATACAGAAGCATTAGATGGGAACACACATAGGTTTGATGAAGGATATTATTTACGATTAGGAACATGGCAGCTATGAAATTATTCATTGTCAACTAAAAGAAATTCGAATCATTTTTTTATTTGATTACAAATGAATGTTCTTGTGTACATCTCCCTGGATGAAGCCGTGTTCACGTGACGTCATCTTGGCGGCATCAAAGTTAATATTGTCTTCCGTATGAGCTGTAAATCTGACTTCATGTCACTTTTCTTAGAAGTTGAAAAAAACCATCAGAAAATCTGCGAGTAAAGTTTCAGTCCTGTGCTCCGTTCAAGAATGATTCCTAAAATAATGTGTGTTGTTGAGGAGACGTGCTTTAATTTTAAGTGAGCAGATTTTCACCTGAATGAAGATGATGAATCAGGTGAAAAGTCCCTCCCCAGACAACAACATAGTGTTGGCCCAGATCCGGCCCACATCTGGTACCCATTGAATCCACATGTACCAGATGTGGCCCGGATCTGGGCAGACACTATGTTGCTGTCTGGGTCAGACACACATTGAAGGAGGGAACCGAGACATCAAACCAGAAGATCACAGAGACTGAGAAAAGCACAGAGATGTGGGCACTTTGACTAGTAAACAACCACAAGCACCCAGGTAGCCTATTCACATCCACTAGAACACTGCACTAACTAGCCTACATATTTGCTAATAGGGATATTAATTTATCTTTAAAAAAGATTAAAAACAAGTGGTTTGTATTATTAGTAGGATCAACACTTCTTCACCCACTCCTGTGTTTTGTTCCCTGATTCGTCATCATCCTACAGAACTGGAGCAGGAGTGGATATCTTGAGCTGTCCTCATCACTGCATCTGGACTTTACCATCAAGGAAACTTAAGGTGAGATCATCAGATTATGATCTTGATCTCATTCTATAAATTTCTACCTTTGTTTTATGGACAGGACCACTGTTATAAAAATAAATAAATAATAATAATCAAGACTGTTTGTAGTGTTTAGTTAGTTTCTCGTCCATACTGATGAAAACAAAATAAATTAACAACTATCAAACATAAATCATAAATTGCAAGTCATACATTGCATTTATCCTTAAAATTACCCAGACACTGGCAGAAAAATGATATGACCTTTGTAAGAATATGACCCTGAGAGTGTCGCACTGCTTAACTGCAGGATCACTGCATGAGTATTGATCATCACGCACACAAAGTATATGATATTTTTGTTAAACACCAGTGCTGAGTTCAGTATTTTGTAGTAAAGCAGGTTTTCTGTAGAGCAGAAGTCGACGGTTTCACGTGAGCAGGAATGGAAAAAGTCCTTCAACCACAGGCTATTCACACCTCAGACAGAGACGATCACAAACTGACATCAAACACACACGTCCATCAGCAGAAACACTCATGCACAAGCTGTCCATCCACCCAGCAGATCAAACCACATTTCTGTTCAGATGTAAATACATGAGACCACAGTGTTCATGAGTGTTTTGCATCTCTGTTTTTCATGAGATTACACGCATGTTCCCTTTAAGACTTTAAAAGTCAAACATGAAATGCTCCAATCAATCATATGATTTAATTGGTTAAAAAGGGAAGTTTGTTTTAAGTTTTTAGGAGACTTTAAATGTTGATCCTGCTCTACGTCTGCTGGGACGTCCTGATACAATATGGTGATTCTCAACAAAAACTCAACCATAGACTCGGACTCGACGCTGGTCTCACAGTTTGGTCTTGTACTTATAAAAAGACTGAAGTTTGTTCATCTTCTCATTGTGATTGGTGCATACACCACATGATCCTCCTCTTCAACTTTCTGTAAAAACACAACACAAGAAATATAGTTTTATATAGTTACTGTATATAGTTATTCTAATAACATTTATCAGCACTGCATGCAAACTTAAACATCTTGAAGATATGACATCAAACATCATCTTCTATATCAGTGGTTCTCAACCGGTTCTGATAACACGTTAATCTGACACAAGAACTTAAATTTATTAGATTCAACAAAACATCATTTGTTTAACTTGGCTTGTTCTAGTCTTGTTGTGCAAACCATTAATTGTTTAAATGTTTTCATCAATGTAATTACAATCCTTTATAGATGAAGTTTAGAGGTCCTGCAGTCTTTCAGTGTTTCTCAGTTTCTTTAAATATGTATTACATCTCAAATTAAAAATTGCTTGCTAAAAATGTAATCTGTGATGTGATCCAAACAACACAATAGGAAAATAACAAAAGTTTTTCTTGCATTGATAATCTAATGGCTTTTATTAAACATCTGATTTGGTGATGTTGTATTTGATGGATCATTATACAGTCAAAAACACAATTGCATCTGACTCACTGCTGAAATAATACAGAGAAACACAACATTACTTAATAATACATCGTCTTACCGTTTTCTGTGTGTTTCTTTTGTAGAACGCTGGATCAGCGTAAGTGATCTCGTCTTCACGAGTCTCGACTGTTTCAACAATAATAGATGCATTAAAACAACAAAACTCAATACTAATTACTGTAGATCTGATTCTTTAACATACTGTATGTATTATTATTATTATTATGGCCGTCAAAGTTAAAGCATAAATGCACACATTTTATTAAACATTAACACAGCCCTTTAAAAAAAAAAAATTACATTAACAAATTTCATTCGACTAAATTGAAATTTGAACTATCACCTTAAAATTAGAGAGACATGTTTTTACACATAATTTGTAAATAAAACCCAGGCAGGAAATTTAAGTCAAATGCATTCTTTGTTTGGTGAAATTGATGCTCAACAAGTTGAACAAAAGTAATCAATAACATATTTTAACTTTAGCACCAGCTGCATCTTTACACGTCACCTTCATTTATATAGCGCTTTCAACAATATAGATTGTTTCAAAGCAGCTTTACAGTGACAATAGGAAATGATGTAACATGTACATGGAATAATTATGGAACATGTAAAATTATGTTCATAAAGTGGAGAAAGCTTTTGTATTTTTAATCTTTTGGTGCAATTTGAGAAAAGAAGGATCTGTTTTTTTGTCTTTTTTAAACACAAACTAGTCAAGTCAAGTTTATTTGTATAGCGCTTTTCACAATACAGATTGTATCAAAGCAGCTTCACAGTATTAAATTAAAATAATACAACAAAACTACACATATTGTTTTGGTTTCTTTTCATATAAATAATCTCAAAGGTGTTAACTACATAATAATGACAAAATTATATTTAGGGTTATCAGTTGACTAAATATATTTAGAGTATATTTTAGGGTGTAAAGTTTTGTTTATTATAAACTTTGTTTAAAAGCAGTAAATAACACTTGCCTTCCCTGTCAATTTTTCTACATTTCCTGCAGATCCAGAAGATCCCGAATCCAGCAACAATCATCAGAGATCCAGCAGAGATCAACACTATCAGAGACACTGAGACTGGAGGAACTGAAGGAGAGAGTCATTAGTGTGAGTGAATCTGTATATAAACACATACACGTATATCATCAGTGCTGTAACGGCTAAAGAGAGACAGTCATTAATGTGAGTGAATGTATCAGATCTACAACAGAAGACAGAGATCAGGTCAGTAAATACACACATATATCATCAGTGCTGTGGTACCTGCACATGTGTGACAGAGTGTGTTGATGTCCAGATGTGTGGTCTGGTTGCTGATGGGATTGTTCAGCACACAGCTGTAGGTGTTTTTATCCTGATATGCAACCTGGTCTCACAGGATTCCGTGAAATGTCCACGGGCCCTTAACTCAAAATCCGTGGAGCCATCACGGAATCGCCCCAAATTCCGTGATGCGGCCACGGATATTACTCCAATGCAAGTCAATGACATTGACCTTCCGTGGGCCACACACGGATACCCGTTTCAATGACGGAGTACAGATCTCACTCAATCGACGTGCTTTCTCATTTGGAAACGCAACATTTGAAGTATTTGTGAACTTTTCCAACATCAAATGCCATAATGACGTTAACCTGACTGTTATTGAAGCTATTGCATTGTCCTGTCATCATAAAATTTCGGTTTGTTTCAGTTAGCCTAACCAAAGTCCCGTGATGGCACCACGGACCTCAACAACCTGACCTCACTCATGGACGTTGTAATGTTGCTGGCTTGTTTAGGAACTTATAAGCTTTAGGTCGACTGTGTTGCAATGGCATGTAATTAACTTGACATTTTGTCTCGTCCTGTCATCATAAAATCCAGTTTGATGGCGTTTTACACCTATTGCTCGCTTGGCTATAGTCAGATCTAAAATCTGTGACAGGAGCACGGAGTGAGTCTGTGGTGAGACCACGGATAACTCCAACGCGCAAGTCAATGACACTCATCTTCCGTGGTCCACACACGGATACCCGTTTCAATGACAGAGAACAGATCTCACTCAATGGACGTGCTTTCTCATTTGGAAACACAACATTTTAAGTATTTATTTATTTTCCAACACCAAATACCATAAAGACTTTAACCTCTCTGTTATTGTAGCTATTGCATTGTCCAGCCATCATAAAAATTCAGTCTGATTCTGTTAGCCAAACTGAAGTCCCGTGATGGCACCACGGACCTCAACAACCTGACCTCACTCACTGGATGGTGTGATGTTGCTCACTTGTTTAGACACTTGAAAGCTTTATGTCGACTGTGTTGCAATTTTGTCTTGTCCTGTCATCATAAAATCCAGTTTGATGGCGTTTTACACCTATTGCTCGCTTGGCTATATAGTCAGATCTAAAATCTGTGATAGGAGCACGGATTGAGTCTGTGGTGAGACCACGGATAACTCCAACGTTCGTGATATGGTCACGTAATTTAATCTATTGATTCGTGCCACGGACACGTTTATTTCGTAATTTTTCGTCTTTCGTGATTACAGCTCGATTATTTCTGCCTGTCGGCTGCAGCAGAGAAGCTGTTTAATCAACATTTATTCACGAGATCTTATCGTGGTTTATGTATTTTTTTTAATGTTATTATTTCGGTCTTATTGCCAGGGAAGCTGGATTGTTTTGCTGTTTATTGATATTTTTAAAATGATATTTTATTAGTAGGAAATCGCGCTGAAGAAGTCTCGTTCCGAACACATCGCGATATTTGGCATCAGTTCACGTGTGTCAGCTGTTGGTAAGTAACCTAGTAAATAAATACCTAAATACGCTGTCCTAATAATGTGTGATATAATGTCTTTTCTGTTTGTCGATATTAATCTGCCAAATATATCTGCCATTTCCACGGAGACTTTGCGTTTCATTGCTTTCTAATTCAAAATATATGATTAAACACTGCCTGTCACGTGACGTGCTATAGGCTTAGATATTCATATCAGATTAAAAATAGTACAATTAGTTCCAAAGTTGTATTTGTAGTAGAAGCACAGTAAAAACAACACTTACCATGCTTTTACCACAGTAACATTAGTTTAACTGTGATAAGTGTAGTAAAAAGACAGTAATCACAAAACTTACCATGCTTTTACCACACTATTGGTAGTTTTAATGTGATACTTATTGTAAATGCACAGTAACCACAACACTTACCATGCTTTTACCACAGTAACCCTAGTTTTACTGTGATAGGGTGTGGTAAAAGGACAGTAACCACAAAACTTACCATGCTTTTACCTCTGTATTGATAGTTTTAAAGTGATATTTGTTGTAAATGCATATTAACCACAACACTTGCCATGCTTTTAACGCTTTATAATGTAACATCCAATATTTGTAAGGTAAATCAGTACTTTTTCCTTTAAATAATCCTATATATTATACATAATTATATTTTCTTTTCTCTTTTTTCAGCTGAAAAGACCTAAAGGGCCTTTCGGACTCAGTCAGCCCATTATTGTTTGAGGAGAAGTAAACGGAGGAGACGGAAAGCTGCAAAGGCAAATATTCACGATGGTATGTATGTGTTGGTTTTAACCCTAAATCAAACATTTTATCAACCATTTGTTGTTTCTTAAAACTTTTCTCACAAAACCCATAGCCCAATCAGTACAAACATAGTCTGAAAGTCTTAATAATTCACAAGATTTAACAAGTTGTCAAATTCGTACGATACTCGTACATATTTGTGTACTCGTACACAATCCTGCAGCTTTTACTCCTAGTGCTGTCATTGGCTACTGCCTCAATTCCTGTACATATTTATCGCGATATTTGTAAATCAGTTGCGCCACTTCTTGGAAAGTTGTCGGATATCACACACACTGTGTTCATGTTCCAGTGATACATGATGTCTCTCCACACCTCATAACCTACCTCTGTTTGCAAGAGTGGAAAAGCTTATCTGACTTGTCACATGACATCAGATACTCGATTATTTTGTCATAATCAGAATGTTACACTGCTGATAACTGTCCCGTTTGCATGTAAATCATTTTCATATAATTATTGCTTGCTATTAAAGACATACTTTTATTCATAGAAATGCCCACATATCAGTGAACTTATAAAATAAAAATGCTTTTAACATTTAATTATGCAACACTCTTTACAGAAAACATATCATACAGTTATAAACTGACTATTTGCAAGTAATGTATTAAAATTACCTTCCTTTCTGTTTTGCAGGATTGCTTAGTCCTTTTTTTTAAAGCTCTACAATATCAAACTCAACAGCTCTTTTAGGAGCCAACCATTACAAGAGCTACTAGTGAGTCGCAGCGAATCTTGCCGTGATCAGCCCTTCCCAGGTGAAGTTTCTAGAATATTGCAATCAGTATTTACTCATCAAATGTTCTCTCCTGAATCATATGGTAAATTAACTTATTTAATACTGTCTTAATTTATGTTTCAGGAACAATAGTAATTGCACATAGAGTAAGTCGAGACTATCTTGTTTTACAGCAGAGAAGGAAGACCAGTCCTTATATCAACGCAAGCTAATCGAATAAGTCCTTTGTTTCGGGTGAGGAAGGAACATCTGGTGCCCAAAGAAGACAGAAAAGTGAGCGAGTCCATTGGTATGTCTTGAATTGAAACAATGCTGTAAAATGTAGTACATAATTTGATGTTGACAATTTTACATTGTACAGGTTTTCACTTGGTTTTTGATCATGTGAAGCTCTTGAAACAAGTGACAGAAGAGTATGTTGTCTGGAAAGAAATCAAGCATCACTGGCAAAGGCTCAAAAGAGACAATGCCTTTCTTAAAAATCTTTTAAAATAGGTTGCTGTTGATATGGGTAAAACAGTTTTTGTTCAGTACTTAGCTTATATTATGTGCTCCAATATATATATATATATATATATATATAATAAATACTTCAATGTGTATATTATATAATGCTGCTTTGTAAATTTATGTAAGGAACAGGCAACTCTGGCCCTTTGCATTCTACTTTTTGAGGTTAGTTAAGAGTTAACCTCCAACCCTAATCGAGCACATCTGAAAATTTTAACCAAAGTCTTCAGGTTTATTTCTAGACAATAGGCAGGAGGGTTTGAGGTCGGAGCAAAATCTGCAGGACAGTGGACGCTGAGGGCCAGAGTAAACCATCACTGCTTTAAATAATGCAGAACATAAGCTGACCCGACTGGCCATTAAACAACTTTATTTGAATGGTTTCTGTTTTCTGTTTTACTTTCAGACCAGGACTGGAGAACGCCTGACAATGGGATGTTGAGACTTCTTCTCCTGGTTGAGAAAAAGCTACACCACATCAGTGATCACATCTTCTGTTCATCTGTTCTTCAACTGAACAAACTGTTTAGACAAGGAAGAAGAACACGAACATGATAGAGACGTACAGGGAAGAGCAAGAAACCAGTTTAGCTGTGATAATGAATCATTATTTTCCAACACAATATCAAATCTGTTTTCTGTAGGTGACTGAATATGATTCTCTGGCACTAATTTTATGGCTTCAGCAGCTGTGAATGGACTATTATGATGTTAATGTATTTTTGAAGACACATTTTTATTTATCTTGAATCTCATTTGTCTTTATGCTACTTTATTAACTTTATTCTGTGTCCTCCAATAAAGTGTTGTTTAATAAAGTATGGTGACTATTGTGTATTGAAAGTGGTGTTTGGTACAGTAAATAAACATTTTTATTTGAGAAATTTTAATTTCTTATTTCTTTAGTTTAATTAATTAAAAAATAACTAGGCCTACATATAATTAATAACTTATAAATTACTACATATAATTAATGACCATGATTCTTTTACTTGGGACATAAAAAAATTTAGATCTGGTTAATGATATTTGGGACAACAATGCAACAAAAGTTGCACATACTTGCATGTATGCCAGTTTGCAGTGAAATAAAAGGAAGCTATGTGAATAACAAGAGGCTACAGTGGGCTATCTTGCTATAAATACTTAACGCTTAATTGAAGATGATCCATGTTGATCATTCTAGCACATCTACAACTGCTTTTTGAATGAAAGCATATATCACTGATGTCAGGCATATAAGCAGCAATCAGGGGGTGAAAAGGAAATGTTGGCACTGTTTTTTTGTTGTTTTACTGAATGGTGCATTACCCTTGTGTAATAGTAATAGTGTGTGTAGATCTGTGTAGATTGTATGGCCCAGCAATGGCCCCCAGAAGAGCAAACAAATGCACATTTCAAATGGCTGTAACTCGAAGTCCGGTTAGTGTATCAAAGAGAAAATCGGCAGGACGACTGCTTATGCTATGTATAATAAATAATGTTGGCCACAGTTTTCAGATATATATGGAAAGCTGGCATAAAGGTTATTTTTAAAGTGCTCACAGTAAAATATCAAATTTCAGCCTGTCCCTCATATATGTCATAAAGGTTTGCGCAATGAAGATATCCAGTTGTCCATTAAATATATAATTTATTTAACATTTATTGTTTTATTACTAAACGTTTTATACTACATTACCCACATATCTCTGTCATTCTATCAGTGGAACAGGAAGCATTGTTCTGTAGTTCATTGAAATGTGCAGACATGCTTAGGGTTAGGGTTAGGATCTCGGTAAAGGAGTAATTTCTCACATTATAGAGACACTTTATAGTTAGCTTAATGTATAACTAATGTAATAATAACACCAAACCATACTTTGTAACATGAAGCGCCAGTTTATATGGGTTAAACGATTGTCCAATCACAGCGAGTTCTGCGATAAAGTCACAGCCAATACAAACCCAGCTGAATAAATGCGTCACACTTACATGCCCATTTATGGCAAATGATGACAGATCTCTTCTGGTTCCGGCTGCAGGGATAGATACCTTAAATATTTAATTAAGGCTGTTAAACATGTATATTTAAAAACAAAAGACTCTTTGTGTGGTTACCGTCCAAAAACGAGTTCACATGATCAATGACACAAATTTGCTTATTTGATTAGACTGATGCATAAATACATTTGAAAGAGAAACTTTTTTCTAAGCAAAGGCCTACAGCAGGAGTAGTTTTGCAGTATTTTAATTAAAGATAATTGCATGTAGGCCTACTAAAGTGCTTCTAACATTTACAGTGTATGTATAGTCAAAGATATATCAATTATATTCAAATAAATGTAACAAAAGCACAATGAATGGACACAATTTTGAAAGCTTATTCCAATATTTAATGTCAAACTGTTTAAAGACAAATGTAGCGCCAAAACTACTGCACAACAGTATAAAAATCAGTTAATTTAAAATATCCAGATACAGGGGCAATCTATTATAGTGACACATACATTAACGTTCAAAAAATTGCTATGATGAAGTTATATATTTACAAACCAAAATATGAGATTCAACTTTGTTATGTGAAAATACATTTGTTTCGTCGCTTTAAAGAACAAATAGGCAAAAACATAAGCACAACATTTTACATTCTCAACTTTCATTCTATATCCTTGTGATTATTGGTCACTTTTATTGTAACTATGCAATGAATATGTCCTTTTGCAAAACACCTGATGAGCACTGACCCTTTTTTATAAAGGCATTAGGCAGAAATCAAGTACAGTTTATGAAGCTGAAAAGAGAAAACAAAATGCTTTAACAATATGGAAAAAGATAAATCACTATTTTCAATATTGGTTCTGCATATATCAAAGAGATCCTGAGGAGGAGTGGGACTCCACATGAAGACTTTCAGAAACTGTGACAGAGCAAAGGGTGCACCTCGCTGGACACATCCTACGCATGCACAAACAACAACACCCAAACACAGTGATGAAGTGGACACCACCAGGAGGATGCAGGAGACAGGGAAGACCAAGGAAGACACAGAGACAGATGTTTCATGAAGACCTGAAGAATGTCAGTGTCCCATGGGAAGATGTGGAGAACTTGGCCACGGATCGAATACGTTGGAGGACACTTGTTGCCCAATGTGCCCAGCACAGCACTTGATGATGACGTTGTGAGTTTATCCATAACTGTGGGATATGTTTTCTGTAAAGAGTGTTGCATAATTAAATGTTAAAAGCATTTTTATGTTATAAGTTCACTGATATGTGGGCATTTCTATGAATAAAAGTATGTCTTTAATAGCAAGCAATAATCATATGAAAATGATTTACATGCAAACGGGACAGTTATCAGCAGTGTAACATTCTGATTATGACAAAATAATCGAGTATCTGATGTCATGTGACAAGTCAGATAAGCTTTTCCACTCTTGCAAACAGAGGTAGGTTATGAGGTGTGGAGAGACATCATGTATCACTGGAACATGAACACAGTGTGTGTGATATCCGACAACTTTCCAAGAAGTGGCGCAACTGATTTACAAATATCGCGATAAATATGTACAGGAATTGAGGCAGTAGCCAATGACAGCACTAGGAGTAAAAGCTGCAGGATTGTGTACGAGTACACAAATATGTACGAGTATCGTACGAATTTGACAACTTGTTAAATCTTGTGAATTATTAAGACTTTCAGACTATGTTTGTACTGATTGGGCTATGGGTTTTGTGAGAAAAGTTTTAAGAAACAACAAATGGTTGATAAAATGTTTGATTTAGGGTTAAAACCAACACATACATACCATCGTGAATATTTGCCTTTGCAGCTTTCCGTCTCCTCCGTTTACTTCTCCTCAAACAATAATGGGCTGACTGAGTCCGAAAGGCCCTTTAGGTCTTTTCAGCTGAAAAAAGAGAAAAGAAAATATAATTATGTATAATATATAGGATTATTTAAAGGAAAAAGTACTGATTTACCTTACAAATATTGGATGTTACATTATAAAGCGTTAAAAGCATGGCAAGTGTTGTGGTTAATATGCATTTACAACAAATATCACTTTAAAACTATCAATACAGAGGTAAAAGCATGGTAAGTTTTGTGGTTACTGTCCTTTTACCACACCCCATCACAGTAAAACTAGGGTTACTGTGGTAAAAGCATGGTAAGTGTTGTGGTTACTGTGCATTTACAATAAGTATCACATTAAAACTACCAATAGTGTGGTAAAAGCATGGTAAGTTTTGTGATTACTGTCTTTTTACTACACTTATCACAGTTAAACTAATGTTACTGTGGTAAAAGCATGGTAAGTGTTGTTTTTACTGTGCTTCTACTACAAATACAACTTTGGAACTAATTGTACTATTTTTAATCTGATATGAATATCTAAGCCTATAGCACGTCACGTGACAGGCAGTGTTTAATCATATATTTTGAATTAGAAAGCAATGAAACGCAAAGTCTCCGTGGAAATGGCAGATATATTTGGCAGATTAATATCGACAAACAGAAAAGACATTATATCACACATTATTAGGACAGCGTATTTAGGTATTTATTTACTAGGTTACTTACCAACAGCTGACACACGTGAACTGATGCCAAATATCGCGATGTGTTCGGAACGAGACTTCTTCAGCGCGATTTCCTACTAATAAAATATCATTTTAAAAATATCAATAAACAGCAAAACAATCCAGCTTCCCTGGCAATAAGACCGAAATAATAACATTAAAAAAAATACATAAACCACGATAAGATCTCGTGAATAAATGTTGATTAAACAGCTTCTCTGCTGCAGCCGACAGGCAGAAATAATCAAGCTGTAATCACGAAAGACGAAAAATTACGAAATAAACGTGTCCGTGGCACGAATCAATAGATTAAATTACGTGACCATATCACGAACGTTGGAGTTATCCGTGGTCTCACCACAGACTCAATCCGTGCTCCTATCACAGATTTTAGATCTGACTATATAGCCAAGCGAGCAATAGGTGTAAAACGCCATCAAACTGGATTTTATGATGACAGGACAAGACAAAATTGCAACACAGTCGACATAAAGCTTTCAAGTGTCTAAACAAGTGAGCAACATCACACCATCCAGTGAGTGAGGTCAGGTTGTTGAGGTCCGTGGTGCCATCACGGGACTTCAGTTTGGCTAACAGAATCAGACTGAATTTTTATGATGGCTGGACAATGCAATAGCTACAATAACAGAGAGGTTAAAGTCTTTATGGTATTTGGTGTTGGAAAATAAATAAATACTTAAAATGTTGTGTTTCCAAATGAGAAAGCACGTCCATTGAGTGAGATCTGTTCTCTGTCATTGAAACGGGTATCCGTGTGTGGACCACGGAAGATGAGTGTCATTGACTTGCGCGTTGGAGTTATCCGTGGTCTCACCACAGACTCACTCCGTGCTCCTATCACAGATTTTAGATCTGACTATAGCCAAGCGAGCAATAGGTGTAAAACGCCATCAAACTGGATTTTATGATGACAGGACGAGACAAAATGTCAAGTTAATTACATGCCATTGCAACACAGTCGACCTAAAGCTTATAAGTTCCTAAACAAGCCAGCAACATTACAACGTCCATGAGTGAGGTCAGGTTGTTGAGGTCCGTGGTGCCATCACGGGACTTTGGTTAGGCTAACTGAAACAAACCGAAATTTTATGATGACAGGACAATGCAATAGCTTCAATAACAGTCAGGTTAACGTCATTATGGCATTTGATGTTGGAAAAGTTCACAAATACTTCAAATGTTGCGTTTCCAAATGAGAAAGCACGTCGATTGAGTGAGATCTGTACTCCGTCATTGAAACGGGTATCCGTGTGTGGACCACGGAAGGTCAATGTCATTGACTTGCATTGGAGTAATATCCGTGGCCGCATCACGGAATTTGGGGCGATTCCGTGATGGCTCCACGGATTTTGAGTTAAGGGCCCGTGGACATTTCACGGAATCCTGTGAGACCAGGTTGGATCTCAGCATCAGTCTCTCTCTACCTCTGGAGGTGGTGATATTCCACCTCCAGAGGTAGAGAGAGACTGATGCTGAGATCACACACACTGATGCTGGACAATACACTGATTCCTTTGTACCAGGAGAGAGTCGCATCACTCACATTCAACACTGATGAACACACCAATGAACAATTTGATGATGATGAAGATGATGAAGAACATTGTGAAGAGTTACTGATGATGACAGGAACAGGCAGACGAGCTGGAAAACATGAGAGAATGAGCAGAAATATGAACACAACAATCAGTGTATTTTAGGTGTTGTGAGTGAATAGTAATACATTTTGTGTTGAGTGAGTGTTTAGTGTGTTCATGGTCACTAAATGTGTCTGTAATCTCAAACAATAAAATGATTAAACATTTGAATATGTAAATAGAATATATGAACGTTTGGACAAATGATCTCTACTCACCATAGACAGAAACATTGAATGTTTTTGATGCTTTTCCAGCTCTAATTATCTCTAGTAGATAAACTCCAGTATGTTCAGTTGTGGTGTTTGTGATGGTCAGAGATCCAGTTTGATCGTCCAGCTTCAGTCTGTCTCTGAATCTTCCATCAGTGCCGTTATATGTTGAGACAATTTGCTTATTTTTTTTAATTTTAGCTAAAAGATAGTTTTCAGCTCCAAATGTCCACCGTATATCTTCATCTTCACGTATTTCAGTAATATCAGTGTTTAGAGTGACAGAATTTCCCTCCATCACTGACACTGAATCACCAAACACACCTGGAGAACAAACAAATGGCAACACTTTATTTCAATAATCCACTTAGAAGTGATCTCTAACTAACTGTCATTAGAGTATTAGTAGACTGTCTGCTCTATATCTGCTTATTTTGATGCTCCTCAACAGATATTCTACTGACTATAAGTAATTTGGCAACTAACCATAACCTAACAGTCAAATACTCCAATGAGAGTTAGTTGACATGTAGTTGCAAAGTTACTTATAGTTAGTATAATTTCTGAAGTGGACTATCAAAATAAAGTGGAACCAAACAAATTTACAGATTAAGGTTTCTGATGGTTTACAAAGCCTGAAATATCAATTGTCTTTACATGTGCTACTGAACTTCTAACCGCTATCGTTAAAGAGAGATTGTCTGAATCAAGCAGTGAGAGAAAACATTGCAGAAGTGCTTACAGGTTACTAGGAAATATATTTACAGTATCAATTAATAGACTAATATGGCAGCATCATTTGTGAAAAAAGGAGAGATAATTATCCTAAATGCTACTATTCTTATGCAAGAATTATTATTATTATTATTATTAATACTTTTAAAAATGTAAATTTTTAACAAGCAAATTATTCAACAAGCCGTAATGCTTTAGATTGTCATACTAAATATTACAGGCTATTTAATATAGTAAAAAAACATAAATGCTTAATTACAGATATGAACTCAAAGCGGACAGGTTTCCAAAAACAACAAAAACTTTTTCAATCATATATGACTTCATTAAGGAGTTTACTTTTAAGATTAACTTTTACCCTGTTCTTTAATGTAAAGGAACGCAATTCAGGCTCAAAATTATGGTTTAAATGTAAATCTGGTTATTTCACAGTTTAAAGTTTGGCACAAGAGATTTATTAGTTAAACCTTAATTTAATATGGTGCAACACATCCTCAAACTTTAAACTGTTTTAAAATGATCTTCTGTTGAGGAATATCAATGTATAAAGTTACATATTTATTAAAAACAAATACATGATAATTATTGCAGATTGAACATGCAAGTTAATTGTGCATACAGTATACACTTCTGATGTGAATCCATTAAAAATTTATTCGAAGATTAAGAAAACAGATTTACAGAAAATATCAGAAATTTACATTTTCTCTAGAGATTTCCATTCATTTCCATGCCTTTCAATATTGTATTTCAGTTTAAAATTCTGAACAGAGACTGAATTCAAAGTTAGTAGATTTCCTAATATTCGTGATTCGTCTGGTACATAACAGCAGATGAAAATAGTTTCATTTGAACAGTAGAGCAGCTTTATTACTCTAATATGGGAAAAGAAAAATTAAGCCATAAAATGTTTTTATAACTTACCGATTAGACTCAAGCAGCACAAACAGAACAAAACTAACACGTGAAACATTTCCTTCAGTTGTTCAGTGTCTGATCTAATAAAACTTCCTGCTAAACATACAGCAGAAGTGTTGATGTGGTGTGTGAATCCTCCCACGACACAGTTTGACCCTCTTAGTTTCACAGCCCTGCATTTGCATGATGTACTGTTATAGTTCATCTCAACTTTAACTGTTCTTAATTGGCAATATATTCCTTATTTTTGTCATTTAACTTACTTTTTATAAGGTACAAAAGCTTTCAAAAGGTACCTTATTTAGGGGGTGCATATTAGTATTGTAAATGTAGGTACATGAAGTGTACATGTTACTGCCAAAATGGAACATAGGGGCTTTCGCACCGAGTAGTTCTAGAAACTAGCCATCATGGTGATTCCCCGAGAACTAAATGTTCCGAAAACTAGGGCCATTTTCCTGGTTGAATTCGCATCGCCATTAGGAACTCTGAATGCATTTTACCTATTGTGTCACCAAAATCTATATTTAAAAGCTTTTTGTATAACTTTTGATCGTCTTTGGAACACAAATGAAGATATTTTAAATGAAATCTGACAGATTTCCACGCAACAGAGTTAAAGAGATTGTTAAATTAATTGAAATGTCTCATTTGATAAAGTGTAGAAATAATGACATACATTTTATCTTTATATTAGAAATGATCTTGTTTTTTTTTTTGTTTGTTTTTTTGTTGACACCACCTACTTTGTCATATCCCTCATGGCCTTCTGAAAGTGTACTTGGGATATGAATATTAAAATTACATACATATTGCCCTTCCCATGAATATTTGTCTGTGCTTTTTTGCTGGTAATGTTTTTTTTTTTGTTGTTGTTGTTGTTGCTCTAATTAAATTCATGATTATTAATTAAAATCACATTATTTAGTTCTGTACCTCAGTAACCCCTCAACCCCGTTAGACAAATCATTCTCCCCCCATAAAAATAATGAACATATCCTTGTGTGACATCAATAACAGGAATTAACATCATATAAGTCTTCTGAACAACATTGTGTGCAGACAGAGGCAAGTTACCACCTTCTTTTGTAACTGTAACTTATTTAGAATTGTGATATTGTGGTTGTCAAGCTCAACGACTCAACCCCGTTACATCAAATAAACATATAAATCTATTACTTGTTAAAATTATCTTTATTTCAACAATATACATGATTTCTTAATACCATGCATGCCATGTGCTCTCCTGTTATTCACTTCATGTAGAGCAGTGGCCATTTTGAGCAAAAAATAACAACCCCGTCACACTCAACCCCATTACTTCTTTGCCACGAAGTGTGCGTACATGAAAAAAAAAAAAACACACACACACACACACACACACACACACACACACACACACACACACACACACACACACACATAGCCTACACATAAAAAGCACACGTTATGTTTTATTTTGAGGTCCTATTCAGTCATTTTATAATTTTCTAATGTATACTATGTTATTGCTGTTTTTCCTGCAGTCGGCTCAATAAAACTCAGTTGCAATTGCAATTTATATCCGTTGTCTTTCTTGGTTACATAATGAAATACAGTGCTTATAGAAAATCTTACAGTGAATTTGAGTAAAAAAACAACTATTTATATGTTAAGCTGTATTTGTCTCTTCAACCCTGTTACCCTAGTCTCAAACCTGTCACACCTACATTTCCCTTTCAAGAGGTTTTTAAAACGCAGTGCAGCTGCACAGCAGACACCTAGCTGAGCACCTAGAGCGGTCATTGGCTGTGCTGCGTCAACTGCACGAACCTATGGCGAGGCGGCTCATGCACGCAAACTAATCAGTCTGTATTGCTGTGTCTCAGTGCGGAGCAAAAAGATAAAGATAAAGCTGATTGGCTACCTAGTGATAAGAAAAGGTATAAGACCTGAAGTTCGACCATTGCAAGTCAGATGAACAACTGCATCTAACTTTGTTGCTTGTCAATAAAGTTAATTAATCTGAAACCTGGAACTTCGACTCTTGAGAGATTTCTTTATGACCCGATTTGAGGACTTTGAATTTGCTACAACACAAGCTAGAGTGTTCGCTGTTGCGACTCTCTTTTGTAAAAGAGCAGATTTCAGGCGTTGTTCCAAATGCCTTGGGTCACCTGTGCCTCGTGCAGAGGCCCGCTCTTCGGCGGAGATCGCCACATCCTCTGCGCTGCCCGGAGTGCGATGAGATGGCGCTCTCTACACTGCGGTCTCGACTGGCCAGTTTTGCCGACAACGACCTTGCATCCGTTCCTTTCCCTTTGCTCAAGCCGCGCAAAAAGAAGCGGCATTAACAAAGGATGCCAGAGGGGAAGATTACGAGTGGGCACACGCCGTCTCCGTCCCCGCATGCCTCGCTCTCTCCCAGAGAAACCCCCTCGCTGGTCCAGTTCACACAGGCGGACCAGCGCCCCTCTCAGCGAGCAGCCTGTCTTGTCTCTTTTGGGGCATCAGACGAGGAGGACGATAAGGATGACAGCCTTTCTCTCGCTGCATCCAAACACGAGGAATGGACGGGCTCCGTGACTGACCCCGCCCCCTCAACGCAAGCTAGCACAAGTGATGTGAGGTCCAGCCTCGATGCTGAGATTCTCCACGTGCTGACTAAGGCCATTGAAGACATTGGGCTCGAGTGGTCTTCGCCCGAGGAACCCACGTGTAGCAGGTTGGACGAATGGTTCCTGCAGGGGCACCGACAGGGCCCTCAGCAGAGGCCTGCACCTTTCTTCCCTGAGGTGCACGACGAGCTAACAAAGTTGTGGAAAGCAACACATTCAGCTCGTCTAAAGCCTTAATTTTCCTGTTGAAAAAGGTCACGAGGCGATGCCTCCCCTCGAGGAAGTGGTGGCTGCACACCTCTGCCCGCTCACCGCCACGGGATAGAAAGCTAAAGCAACTCACCCGTCCAAGCCTTGCCGCGTCACTTCAGCTCTCGCCAGCCGTGCATACACTTCCGCTGGCCAAGCTGCCTCGGCGCTTCACACCATGGCTATCCTCCAAGTTCTCTAGGCCAAACTTCTCCGCTCGATGGACGAGTCTGGACCTGAAGCAGAAGCTTTCAGAGACCTGCGCAGCGCTACTGACTAAGCTCTGCGAGCTACCAAGGCAACCGCCCAGGCGATTGGCAGGAGCATGGCGAACTTGACAGTGCTTAAACATCATCTCTGGTTAAATTTAACAGAGATGAAGGATGCGGATAGGGCAGCTTTTCGTGACTCCCCTATTTCCACCACCGGTCTGTTCGGGCCAGCAGTCAAGGGTTTCACGGAACGTTATACCGAGGCTCAGAAAGCGTTGCAGGCTATGCGTCACTTCCTTACTAACCGCTCCAGCTCTGCTTCGGGCCGCCACAAAATGGCACCGCCCCGACAGCCATTAAAGCCAACGCCGCTGGTCTCCCAGCCTCGCCCAGCGACTGAGGTACACGACGGGGACCCCGACCCAAGATTGTGTTGGACCCTGAGCCTTGAAAACCTTCCTAGCCACGACGGCAGGAAGGAAAAGAGAGTGTTTAAGTCCCGCTGCAGCCAGACCAACCTCCAAGAAAGCTCTTACACATCTCCCAGTAAACAAACGGCGTTTTTACGGCGACCTAAATAAAGCACAAAAAGAGCACTTGTCTGTTTGTTCTCCCTCTGGCTCATGCTGGAAGTGTAATAAATGTAGGTCATGTGCCCACTATGAAGTATGCACCCCTGCATATAAGCACTGTTCCCAAAGTATCACAAGCACAAAGCAAAGGCTGCCAGGTCCCTATCACAAAGCGGCCCATCCCCAGACATCACTCAACCCCTAGCTATGCGGGCCAAGGCCTGGGAGGCCATCCCCGGTATATCAAAATGGGTTTTGAATATAATAAAACGAGGCTACTCGCTACAGTTCGCTCGCAGACCCCCGTGCTTTCAAGCCATGGTCGAGACAACAGTGAGAAGCGACGTGGCTCACGTCCTTCGCACCGAAGTGTCGAAAATGTTAGCAAAAGGGGCCGTAGAACCAGTCCCGTTGCCACAAAGCGAGTCGGTTGCCGTTACAAAGAAGGATGGCGGCCTCAGGCCCACCCTAGATCCAAGGCACCTGAACAAAGCGCTGATGACGCGCCCATTCAGGATGCTGACGACCAAAAAAATCTGCGCGCAAATTCGCTTGGGGGATTGGTTTTTCTCAGTAGATCCTAAAGATGCTTATTTTCACATAGATAACACCCCATCACAGGCCATTCTTGAGATTCGCTTTCGAGGGGCAGACTTATCAGTACACGGTCCTACCATTCGGTCTATCTTTAGCACCCCGTACATTTATGAAGTGCAGATGCAGCTCTCACCCCCCTTAAACCCCGGGGGGTGCAAGTGTCGAACTACCTCGACGATTGGCTGGTTATAGCACAATCGCGAACACAGTTAATAACTCACAGATCCTGGCTCCTCAGCCATCTAAAATGCCTAGGTATCAGGATCAATGCTTCCAAAAGCGCAGCCAGCGTCTCCCAGCCAGAACATTTCCTACCTGGGAACAGTCATAAACTCTATACAAATGAGAGCGCAGCTCTCGAGAGATTTCAGAGGATGTTAGGTCTCATGGCCTCAGCATCATCAGTACTCCAGCTGGGTTTACTGTACATGCGTCCTCTTCAGCGCTGGTTAAAACATAACACTTCTGCACTGGTTAAAACTCACGCATGGCAACCGGGCCACTTACGCATCAAAGTGAACTACGGCTGTGTCAGAGCCCTGGCACCTTGGAAAGCAGAACCAGGGCGCGGCTATGCTATCCAGAGACAAAGTTCCCCCAGGGGAATGGTCGCTTCACCCGAGAGCGGTTCATCTGATATGGAGCATCTTCGGTAAGGCAGAGGTCGACCACTTTGCCTCAGAAGACAACACTCATAGCCAAACATTTTTCTCCAAAGACAGGGATGCGCTTGCCCATGATTGGCCGGGCCGCCGGCTAATGCTGTATGCATTCCTTCCGGTCTCGATGCTTCCTCAGGTCATAGAACGGATCAGAGAGAGCAAGTGTACAGTGCTCTTGATAGGCCCTCTCTGGAAGAACCAGCTATGGTTCTCCGAGTTGACTCAGTTGCTAGAAACAGCCCCATGGCCGATTCCGCTGACGAGAGACCTCCTCTCGCAGGCGAACGGAAGGATCTGGCATCCCCGTCCCGACTTGTGGGCTCTATGTATGGCCCCTCAATGGATACCCAGGGACCTCACAGAAGGGGTGCTGAAAACCATTACTGAAGCTAGAGCTCCCTTGACCAGGCATCGTTACGCTTTAAAATGATCAGTGTTCTCCGGCTGGTACACAGCTCGGAACCTGGACCCCTACTCAGTTCAGTTCAGTTCAGTTCAGTTTATTTGTCATTGTTACAGGATAACAACGAAATGTTGTTAGAGCAAAAACAGACAGGCATATAGTTTTAAGATGTCCACCCATTTACCTTATCAATATGTCCCCATAAATTAAATTAAATTAAATTAAATTACCAATGACTTGTACCTAATTTAACTCCCCATAAATACCCCTAGAAGACCCCATAAAGTGCTATGTCCAGTAAAGTGCATGGTGCAATTAATAAATATAATAGAGGTAAGGTTGTTGGAGTGTTTTTGCAGCAATGCAAAGTCCAGGTCACAGATTTTGAGGGTGTATGGACAGAGACATTATGTCACAGAGGGATGTCCGATGGGGAATGGGGGGGTAGACTGCCCATTAAGCAGCCTGACTGCATGGGGGTAAAGACTGTTGGCCAGCCTGCTGGTTTTGGCCCTGATGGACCTATATCTTCTCCCCGAAGGCAGTAGTTGGAAGAGGTGATGTGCTGGATGTAAATGGTCCTGGAGGATGTTCTTCACTCGGTTCATGCAGCGGGAGGTGTACACAGTTGGAATATCTGGGAGGATGACCCCAATGATCTTTCCTGCGGCTCTCACCACTCTGTGTAGGGCCTCCTTCTCTGTGCTGGTGCAGGCAGCAAACCACACCAGTAACCTGTAGGTCAACACACTCTCCACTGCACAGTGGTAAAAGTTGACCATGAGTCTCTGGGGCAGTTTTGCCCACCCCAGCTTCCTGAGGAAAAAGAGGTGCTGTTGGGCCTTCGCTGTGGCAGAGGCGATGGTTTTCCCCCACGACAGATCCTCCGTCACAGTCACACCTAAAAACTTGAAACTAGAGACCCTCTCCACCACCTCATTCCCAATGAGGAGTGGAGAGTGGTTTAACTGTCCAGTCTTGCGGAAATCCACAATGATTTCTTTGGTTTTCTTTGTGTTGAGGGTCAGGTTGTTGCTGCTGCACCATGCCGCCACCAGTTGGACCTCTCGCCTGTATGCAGTCTCGTTATTCCCGGTGATGAGGCCGAGCACTGTTGTGTCGTCGGCAAATTTTATTACGTAGTTGGATGGGGAGGAAGAACTGCAGTCGTGTGTGAAAAGTGTGTAGAGAAGTGGGCTGAGCACACATGTGGAGTACAGAAAATTCTCTCCTTTTTACAAGAGCTTTTAAACGCGGGGCGTTCCCCATCCACGCTCAAAGTATATGTAGCGGCAATAGCAGCATTTCACGCTCATGTGGCTGGGCAATTACTGGGAAGAAGCGACCTGGTCGTGCGCTTCCTCAAAGGGGCCAGAAGTCTAAACCCACCTCGACCCCCCTCCGTGCCTGTCTGGGACCTCTCCATGGTCCTGGAGGCCATGAAAGGAGCCCCATTTGAGCCGCTTCTGCTCGCTGACCTGAAGCCTCTTTCACTCAAAACTGCTCTCTTGCTGGTGCTAGCATCAGTCAAGTGAGTAGGTGATTTGCAAGCGCTTTCAGTAAGTGCTTCCTGCCTTGAATTCGGGCCTAACAACTCCAGAGTTCCTAAAGTGCTCTCCACTCCGTTTAGAGCTTAGGTAATTTCACTGCCAGCTCTTCCCTCGTCAGAGGATGAACGAGATGAGAATTTGCTCTGCCCTGTCAGGGCCATTCGAGTTTATTTAGAGCGTTCTGCCCCGTTCAGGCAGTCAGAACAGCTCTTTGTATGTTTTGGCGGCCGCTCCAAAGGGCTTGCGGTCACAAAGCAGAGATTATCACGCTGGATAGTGGACGCTATCTCGCTGACTTATGAGTCTAAGGGCCTCCAGTGTCCCATAGGCGTCAGAGCTCATTTCACGAGAGGTATGGCCTCATCTTGGGCATGGTCGAGTGGAATTCCAATTGAAGATATCTGTGCGGCGGCCGGCTGGGCCTCGCCGTCCACATTTATGATATTATAACATGGAAGTTCCCGGTTTGCAAGCAAAGATTCTTTCAATATAATAAGTGTTGAGCACATAACTATAAGGCCAATGCATATATCTGGTCCTAGTTCATACATATTATATAAGGACTGGCCCTCTCAAAGGCCCTTTCCTTGGTTCCCTATAGAAGGCTCAACAGGGGTTTGGCCTCTATTAGGATTCATTACTTTACTCTTGTATGGGCCTCGGGACTTCTGCCCTGGGCTATAGTGGGGAGCGAAGTTTTAAGCACGCACAGCATTTCAAAAGGGGTTCCCATAGCGTAGGCTACTTACGCAATACAAGAGACCTCTCGAAACTGCACTGCGTTTTAAAAATTTGACTTAAATATTCTCGAGAAAAGGAGTTTTCCCATAGCGTAAGCTACTTACGCTATACTCGTTCCCTTCTCTCAGGGAACCGAGTTTACGTTTGTAACCAAGACGTTTTATTAATAATTTTTTTAAGTTTATGAAAAAGTAATTTAATGTTTGTTAAACTCAGTCTAAAATGTTCAGAGCAATCAGAAATTGTGGCAATCAGCCACAACCACATCTTTGATAAAAAATGACGAGGTTGCTGTCACAAAAAGTGCCCATTTCAGGCTTTAGTATAGAATAAGTGTGAAATTTTATGTAACTTTTATATTTGCAATTATTGAATTACTGTGAGGGACATCTGATTTATACGAAAATGTTGATTTCATTCCAAATATATTTTATAATCATATTCGGAGAACTCCCATTGTGTCCATAACAGGGTTGAAGACTAATGGTGCCCATATCTTAAAATAATTACCAATAATAATAGGGAAAAAATTTGGTGGAAAATTTTTTTTCTGGAAGGTAAATATGTCATTAATGTTGTGGGGTGTTCAGAAAAGTTACACATTTTGGTAAAAAATCCCAAAATGTGTACGTCTAAATCGTACCGGTTTCGTGGAATGACCAAATCGTACTGGTTTCGTCGATTGGCCAAATCATACTGGTTTCTTGGAATGACTCCTTTAGTAAACAATCTGTTTAAAGGTACAATATGCAATATTTTTTTGCCGCTAGAGGGCGCTACATTCCAAACAACAACAACGGCGTAACTTGATGACGATGTGGAGCGTGGAATGATGGGAACTGTCGTTTTAAATTCCACCGTGGATGTAAATCAGTCAGACGGGAATCGAAAAATCATGTTCATGGATGAGGTAAAGTTCTATTTTTATAAATGTTGCGTTTAATGACATGCTTTTTGTGGCAAGGGGGGCGTGGCTCAGCGCGGTCTGTAACGGGAGAGAGAGAAACGAGACGAGCGGGACGGGACGTAAGTAGGTCAAGTGCAAATGACACACACCTGTGCCTTATTGCAGTATTATTGGCGTGGAGAGACCGCTTATAAGCCGCGCTGGAACGAGAGAGAGACTGGAGAGAAAATTGGACGCAGAGAAAGAAAACCGGTGGATCCGAGCTCTCATTTTTGAACTGTTTTGTGCCGTCGCGGTTGCCACGGTGAATGCGCGTTGTGCGCGGCTTTTGTTTGTTTTGTTTTATTTTAATAAAGTCCCAGTCACGCCGATCCCTGTCTTCTTCCTTCATGACTCTTGAACCTCATCACACTTTTATTTCATTAAAATGAATTAACCGCAAGAAAAGTAAGGTTTAATACTATATTGGTTATCATGGATGTTACTGTATGTCGAATTCATTGTTGTGATAACGCGGCGCAGTTTTACGTGTTCTAAACAATTGTAAAAGTAAGAGAGAGAATATAGGGCGGCTTCTGTCACTTTGAGTGATTTATTGCCCTTAAGCCACGCCCCCTTTTTGACCGTGGGAATATTCCCACGCTTGCCCCGCCCCTTTCTACCCCCTCCCACCCACCTCCGGACAAGTCACGTGACCGTGAGAATTTTCCCACGGTACCCTTCCCTACAAACACCCCCAACCCCACCCCGCTTCTGAACAGGTCATGTGACCGTGGGATCCACATTAAAACGTTAAAACAACATGTATTAAAATTATATTATGCAAATAGTTCTATTTTCTAATACATTTGAAGAAAAGTTGTACTTTCACAATTACATACTGTTTAAAGGTGTATAAAACATATAACGTTAAAATACATTTGTAAAATGTTAAAACATTAATGAAAAAGTTTAAATTGCATTTTCTTAAAGCTATCAAAATGTATTAGTATTAAGACATTAAAAAAATATTAAAACATATCAAACGCATAAACACATACGTACATTTAAAAAACTGACTTACGTTTTTACAATTCCGTTTGTTGAAAGAAGAACAAAGGTTATCCAACTTTGTGTAAAGTAATCTCCTGAGAGGTCAATGAAACACGTCCGAACACGGGAGAAAGGAGTCAAGACTGACAATAGCTATCGCTGCACAGGAGCCAGACCTAGGCTCCACCTCCTAGACTCCTCCCACACCAAGACCCTCCCATGTCAGGTGGTGAAGAGGCATGGGAAAAGACGACAAACAGTTCCCACGCTTCGCACAGGACAGTAGGAGGGGGTCTTCATATAGCCCCGCCTACGATCTACAAACATTAAAACACACTCCTCTTGAAAGCTTACCTCATTCACGCATCATGTCTCAAGGAACTGACTCTTCTTCATTATCATTCCAACCCCTGGGAACTACTGACGGATACATACCAAATGGATTACCGGATGCAGCAAATGGATATCCGCAGAAAAGCATCGAATGGCTAAATAAATTTTGTACAGATCTCGGATATCACAATCTGACGTTCCTCACAAGCTATGGAGTTGCAACACCTGCCACAGTCGCGGAGGCCCACGACACAACTGTCGATGAGGTGGACGGATGTCTCGGGGATACAGGCCACCGAATTATCAAGGCTATTTTGGCTGTCATTTTGGAATTTTTGATCGACAAACGGATGAAAAATTCTTGTGATGGCTGTACTGTGGATCACCCATCGCAAACAAGACACAGCTGCTTGTTTGAACCTACTGCATATTATTTCTATGGATGTTTTGAAGAGATCAGACTGAAACTCCTCACACCTGAGTTGAAAAACATATTAGCTCAGGCCTTGAGTCAGTACGGAGGCAGCCCGCATCTACAGAGGATCCAGGGAGCTGTTGAGGCAATTTTGTTTGACCTCAGAGATGAGATGTACATAGTCGAACAATTATCTTTAATTCGTGAAAAACTGATCGACGAATCATGCGAGGAAATAATTTACACGGCTGTGGATAAATGGAAACTCGCCGTGGCTGAAGATCCGGAGATCACTCACGTTTGAAAATGGGAAACTTCTGCTCTACCTCTTGGATTACAAAATATTTCTTTAAATCACGTGTTAAATGTGGAATATCTAACCTGCTCCACAAGATTATCCAGAATAATTGGACTACAAATACCAGCATAAATCCGGATGAAAAACGACTAATGGAATTAATGAACGGCGTACGGGGATTATCGGATGAATGGAATCATATGATAAACATGTCTGTAACCTGTGAGAGCACACCCTCTGGGGTTATCAAAAACATTCTCAATCTAATGTCTGACGACCAGAACTCTCTTAGAATAGGGAATATATTGTGTATTTGTACGTATGTAACTGATGTCTGCAGTTTGTTAAGTAGCGAAAACCCAGATGTATGTAATATTATTGATTTTTTAGTCGAATACATTATGGAGAAGAATTTTGAAATGTCTGTGAAATTTTATTTTTTTGTTTGTGTGATATAATTCACATTATACATGTTTGTAACTTTCTACTTCTTACATTCTAATAAAAGAAAAAAAAATTGTTGTTTGGAAATGTTTTTGTGACTTTTATATTGTGAAATAAAAAAATGTTTGTGACTTTTATATTGTGAAAAAATAAATAAATACTGAGCAAATTTGCAACTCGATTCATTATGACTGAAATCTCATAGCGTTGACATGGCAGAACTAATGAAACAAATCTATTACGACCCAGCGAATTCTGGTGCTTTTGGGGGTAAAGACAGATTAAAACAAGCTGTATTAGAACAGCAAGGTGTAAGATTATCTGATAATGAAGTGTCCAAATGGCTCGCTAGCCAGGACACATACACTCTCCATCGAACTGCACCAATAAATTATAAGCGGAACCGCGTAGTGGTGTATGGGAAAGACCAGCAGTTCCAAGCAGATTTAGTTGATATGTCTGTATACTCGAAAGAGAACGACAATATCAAGTTTATAATTACCGTTATAGACGTTTTTAGCAAGTACGCGTGGACAAGGGTATTGAAAAATAAAACGGGACCAGAAGTAGTTAAAGCTTTTTTGTCTATTTTGAGAGAAGGACGTGTACCTGTAAAGTTGCAGACAGATAAGGGTACAGAGTTTTTCAATAAGCATTTTCAACAGTTGACAAAAAAATATAACATACACCATTTTGCAACAGCAAGTGATTTAAAAGCGAGTGTAGTCGAAAGATTTAATAGAACTTTAAAAGGACGAATGTGGAGGTATTTAACAGCGGTGAATTCCAAACGCTACTGTGATATATTGCAAGATCTGACAGAGGCGTATAATTCTAGTTATCACAAATCCATTAAAATGCGACCGTTGGACGTGAATAAAGAAAATGAAACTGTGGTGTTTAATAATTTATACGGAAAAATGCGTAAAGAGACACCAGTCTTTAAATTTGCCGTAGGAGATATCGTAAGGGTATCTAAAGTCCGGAATATATTTGCCAAAGGCTATGAACAGAATTATACTGAAGAATACTTTACTATAAGTGCGTGTATACCCCGAAATCCAGTCGTATACAGGATACAGGACTATGATGGTGAATTAGTAGATGGTTGTTTTTATGAGCAAGAACTCCAAAAAATTATTGTGAGTGATGATAAATCATTTAAGGTCGAAAAAATTTTGGATAAACAACGACGCGGAAAAGCCATGTACGTTCTGGTGAAATGGTTTGGATGGCCTTCAAAATTCAATAGTTGGATTCCTGAAAAACAGATGATTGATCTACAATCTCCCTTAAAACCGTAGGGAAAGCCACAGACGATGTCATTTATCCAAAAACATCTAACATGTCTGAGGAGGAGGGGTTCTACGTCACGCTCCCGTGCAATGCATCTGCAAATGTATACCCCGAGAATCGTATATCTAATTACAGAACTAGATTGGCAAGAGCTATACATTTAAAAGGATTATGGGAAGTGGCGTTGGTTGAGTTCCACTATCCAAAAACTTGGCATACTTTCAACGAGGAAGACGCTACTTTTATTATTGAATGCAAACCGTGTTTGAACGACGATGAACGTAGCAAAGTGCGAGGGGATAGTATTCAAACTTTTCGGAAAGACCTAAAAATAAAATATGGCTATTTTGAGGATATTCCAGTATTACTCAAGGAAATAAACGCTACTCTTCCACCGCGGGTGCAGCTCAGGTACGATAATATAAAGAATAAGATATCTCTGAAATCAAATCAGAGAGCATCGCTAACGTTTTACGGAAAGCTAGCCATTATTCTAGGATTAAAACCCGGTGTTCCTATAGAAAATCTAAACAGTTCGGATGAACACGAAGACGCACGCACATACGCACCACACCAGGCTGATATAAGCGGAGGATTTTACACTCTATTTGTATACATAGATATAATAGAATATCAAGCAGTCGGTGACGCGTATGTTCCATTATTAGAGACGATACATATTGAACCGACCACTAACAAAGCAGTCAGTGTCAGGTACGACAAGTCTCATTACGTCCATCTTAATAAAAACAACATATCAGATATCGGCATCGAGATTAAAGACGATCAGAATAAAGACGTACGATTCACCTACGGAAAAGTTGTGACGAAGCTGCACTTTAGACCAGTGAGAAAACATTTGTTTTAAAAATGGCTTATCTCACACCGTACCAGGATGACCCCCACCGTTACATATCATATTATCAGGCCCAAACAGGACATGGGATGCCGGGCTATGCCGGAAGCGGTGTTATGTATGGTGCCGGCTTTGCATCAGGGATCGGAGGTCTATTTCGTGGATTATATCGTATGGCAATACCGTTTCTAAGAAGGGGTTTCAGTATAGCAAAGCCGCACATAAAAGCTGCGGCAAAAAATATAGTAAGTGATGTAGTTACCAGTGCCTTGTCAAAGTCATTTAATAATGATAACACTGAGGGACAGAGTGGTCACGGTCTTATGGTCATGCGTAGAGGGTTGAACCCCCCTGGGACCCGTATGAGGAGGGGGCGTGGTCACGGCGTAAAGAAGAGTACACGCGTCACTAAGAAACGGCCAGTTGCAAAAAGCAGACGAAGAAGCCGGACGAAACACGTAAAAAGATCTACAAGTTTGAAAAGACGAAGCAACACTATCTTCTAAATCATGTCATTGATTCATGCAATGTCAGACGAATGTATTAAATCCGAACTGGATATTTTTACCCTTCCTTTAACTCAGACAGCTATTGAGAAAAACACTTATGTGGAAATCCCGCCTGTGTCAGCGATTAATGATGCTTCTCCGATTGAATTTTTCATCGCAGGGACTGGCGAGGACTACACTGATCTGAATAACACATTATTATATACTCGTGTGAAAATAACTCTCCCAAACGGAGATGATGTGCCGGAAGGAGCTCCGGTGGGGCTGATTAATTACCCGGCTTCAACGATCTTCTCGCAAGTGGATGTGTCTCTAGGAGATCGGCTAGTGTCACAATCATCCAGCACGTATCCGTACAGGTGTATTTTGGAGATGCTCATTAATTATGGAAAAGACACCCTAGAGAATAACTTTTCAGCAGGATTGTTTTACAAAGATACAGCCGGCCATATGGACACTACGGATCCGGCAGGTGCAAATACAGGACTGACAAAAAGAGCTGCGTTTACAGACGGGAGCAATATTGTCGAGCTACTGGCTCCGATACACAACGATATATTTTTTCAGCCGAAATTACTATTGAACGGTGTAGATATTCGTATTCGTTTAACTAGAGCAAAAGATGAATTCTGTCTTATGCGCGGGGACGCGATCGATTATAAACTAAAAATAATCTCCGCTTCTCTCTTTATCAAAAGAGTGTCTGTCTCCCCTTCTCTTCGTTTGGGCCACGCCCAAGCTTTACTGTCGGCCACAGCAAAGTACCCTTTTGACAGGGTATGTGTGAAAAACTTTTCTATACCAGCAGGTGCACGCGTCTCAAACCATGAAAATCTCTTCCTCGGGACTTTACCAAAATCCATCATTATAGCATTGACGGATAATGATGCTTTTACTGGCGCATACGATAAAAACCCGTTTGCATTCAAACATTTTAATCTTGAATATTTAAATCTCACCTCTGACGGCGCACACATCCCAAATCGACCGTTTCAGCCACAATTTAATTTAGGAAATGCTGTAAGAGAATATTATCAGCTCGTTACCGCCACGGGGAGACATCTGAAGAACCAGTCTTTGGCCATAGACAGGGAAGATTTTCTCAACGGCTACACACTGTTTGCCTATAACCTTACTCCGGATGAAGAGTGTTCGCAGCATGTGTCACTGATTAGATCAGGGAATATTAGGTTAGAAGCACGTTTTAGAGAGCCTCTACAAAACACAGTAAACATTTTAATTTACGCTACATACGATTCTCTTCTTGAAATATCAAATCGGAGACAGGTGTTGGCAGAACACTACTAAAGGGATTGAAATGAACACTGTGGAGCTAACGAGAATTATGGACAACATTACGTGTAATGTACATTTTTTAGGAGTATTCGCTAGCGATCATCTCCCCAAAGAACCGTTGATAGATCTCCCGGCTCTATTAATTTGTAATACGGATCGATCGGACGAACCGGGTCGCCACTGGTTAGCCGTGTACATGGGTCGAAACGGAGTCGGATGTTTTTTTGACAGCTTCGGGAATCCTCCGGATTCAGATTTTTTTCCTCCATCTATTCTCTACTTTCTAAAAAACAATTCTACACAAGTTCATCATTCTACCAGACAAGTCCAAGATTTTACATCTGTCACCTGCGGGCAGCATTGTGTCTTTTTTCTGTATCATATTTCACGAGGTGTTAAGTATGAAGATATAATGAAATTTTACCATGACGATAATCTATTAAGAAATGATGTTATGGTGTCTCTTTTTGTGAAAAAATTGAAACCCATGGTCTGTGATAGTAAAAGATTTAAATGTATCCAGTGTGTACAGTCTGGTAAAATGTTCCAGTCTTATTAATTCCTGTGTAACGAATAAATAAAGAATATGTAATGAATAAACGACTCGTAAACAGATGAATAATCTCGTTTTCTTTCTTTTATTTGACATCAAAACAATAACACAATATACATTGACGTTATATACAATATGTTGTACAATAACATACATAGATTAAAACTAAAACACAAATACACATAATGAAAATCTCACACACATGATAATATTTTGTAAAAAAAACATAACTATGCCATTACATATAATTGTTAAAAATTCATCCATTGTTCTGCATCTACGCTGGGCGAGTTAAATACGTTTTCATCAGAGGCGTGTGCGTGTGTGTGTGTGTGGCGTTTTTTCAAAGACTTAGTAGGTGCACTACCAAAGTCATCAGCGTGTGTTTTTCTTTTAAGCGATTCAAGCATCCGTCTTACATTATGATTGGTTACAGTCGAATGAGGAATATTTAATGTTGCAAATGCATCCAGAAACTCGTACCAGCCGGCAGGGCGTCGATTGTCATGCATCATCCGTGATGACGTTACGCTCTTTACCAGATCAAATATATGGGATCCGGGAATGATTCTCCCTTTATAAACAAATTCTCCATCATCTGTCCATGAAGACAAGTGTTTGGCTTTGGACATTTTATCCATAATATATTTTAAATTTTTTAAGCTTCTCTGAGGAACGTTGTTTAAAACTTCTGAGAAGATTGGGTCATCACTGACGTCATCATTCCTAACATCAGGGGTGTGGGAGGGGGGAGGTGTCTCATGTTCCGGTAATGTAAGAGTTAGAGTGTTACTTTCCATATCACCATGTTTTACCACGCTTAAGAATCGTTGTAAAACATTAGTGTAGAGCTTGGATTTTTCGTAAGTGTTTAAATCATGCCTCTGTAGTATATCTCTAATAGATGAATCCAAGTCATTCTCCACAACCGTATGGATATTCTCACGAGGCGGTGCAGTTCTTAGTCTATCCAGCTGTTGTTTTGGCACTAGATACAATTTCTCGGCATGTTGCATTTTTCTCTTCAGATTCAGTTTCTAGTTATGAGGCTAGTTATGAAGGGGAGTGCTACGCTGAGTAGGGGAAGCAGAAAACCTCCCTTTTGATTAATCATACGTCTCTTCCTGGTGATATTAATATTTTTATTTGCAACGTACTTTATCTCCTTTTTCCTTCTTTTTAAAGACCCGTGCTGTTTCACAGTTAGGGGGATCTTGCCATGAAGAATATTGAGAGCCACTTCACATAGAGCCAATATTAACTCATCGCGTGAAGATTGCAGAATAACATGTCGCTGCTTGGGTGAGCTCTTGTATAATAACTTTAAGAGGTAGAGATTTCTGGAAAGCCTCGTGCTCATTGTTACTTCTGGACGTACACCACCGGATAGTCTGACAGTAAATCCGTTCTGAGCCGAAATTTTTCAGGGGTCTGTGGTTTATAATCTATTAACAAGTAGCTGTAAGGACGTTCAGTTGCATCCTGGTACGCTTCAATAAAAAACTTTGTATTCCCTGGGTACATCTGCCGTCCCAAAATACCAATCTGCTGCTTATCGCGAGGGTTTTTAAATATTATTAAATAATTTGTATTAAGACCTATTGTTCTGGTAGATTTACCCTGGAAAAACAGATTCTGTATTAATAGCAAACAGCTAATCTTATTGTGATGTATGTATTGTGTAAAAATCTTCTCGACTTCTCCGTTAGAAGCAGCTTGACTCATAACATCGTCCAAGATAAGGAGCGATCTTTTACCAGGAGGGAATAATGAGTCATCATCCAATTTCTGTGGTATGCCTTCAATGAATTTAATATCAAAAGCATGTAACATTTGATCATACATTGGCTGCCAGGATGTATACACATACACAAAATTGTCAAATTTGACAGAACACATTTTGTCTGAATTATACATTAGAGTCTTCACAAAAAAAGTCTTCCCACTATTACTTGGACCGGCAACGACAGCCGAGAATGGGTGCTGCATTCTGCAGTCAAAAACATCTGTTTCACACATTTTCAAAATATTGTTAAAACCCGTAAGGTAAGGTAGTATAATCTGGTTGGAGTACTCGCTTATTGTACACAAGTCTGAAACTTTTCACGATTGATCTATTGTGCAATGTGAATCCCCTCTTATTACGTGTAATGGTCTCTGTGCGGGGAAACAGCTGCATCGTGTCACGTGATTCCACATAGGCACGCACTAGCCCTATCAGACTATGCAATGTGACTATTTGGGCATTCTCTGCATTGAGTGTAATACCCTTCGCTTTGAGACACGTATAGCCTTTTGCTGTCTGATACCCATAAGATTTTGGTCCTGACGAGGCATACTCTGTTATGAAATCATCTGGAACTAATTCGCTCGTGAGCTGTCCGAGATAAGAACCTGTTTCAGGCATCCATTCGCCGTTTTTTGATACAAAGATCACGCTGTCTGTATCGGCATAAATCACACGTTCGCCTAATTTGTCCAAAAGATTATACAGCTCGAGTCGTGCGTAAGCAGTGGTGAAAGCACCAATAAAAACGTTAACGTCCCGTGTGGGGCACGGGTCACGTTCTGCATATGACCACTGAATCAAAGCCACTGAATCAGATACAAACGAAAAGTGTTTTATAATCCGTCCAGCACCACCAAAAAGACATTGTGTGAATTCTTCGGGCTCTGTCAAAAGCTCTGTGGTAGGTAAATGGGTACGCAAAGAGAAACGGCCCCATAAGGTATTCAAGATGAGCTTAGCAATGGATCTTTTTGCCGAATTATGCATTATTTTAGTGATTTCTAGCTGAACGCCCTGCTTATCGAGATAATCGTCAACGTACGTTTGTTTGTGATCCTCTGTCACTACATGCGAGGGGAAGCCAGATGCCTCCTGTTTGAATTTTAGGAATGTTTTGACATAATCGGTAAACAGACTGTCAGAGCTTTGTGGAAAATGCCACACCTCGTGAATTTTAACCACCTGATAACCGTGCTGAATAGCTCGATGTAATTCAACGCTAACCCATGTAGCTGTAATACATCTCTCAACCTCTGTGTGGCTGCATTGAGGGTCCTGAATCTGATTCTCTGCACAAGTCCTGCACAAAGGGAACATTAATTTACCTGAGCATCTGTAAGGTAGAACAGGGTGAAATAGCTTACGTGGTGGTAGCACTGTCACTTTGACGAGACCAAAATAATTCTCTATCCCTTCAAAGTCCTTGAAGATAATTTTAGGATGGCCGATAGGATACGTTTTACTCGACTGAACGAATGGGTATAGCGATGTGAAATCATAATAATCCACTCGTTCATCATCAGCTGTTTTGTGGTACAATTTATACGCGTTTGTGCGTCCACCAAATAATGCATCCCGAGGTCTCAGCCTCTCAGGTGCCTCGTAAGATGACATGAACCGCATGACATCAGGATCTGTTTGTTTTGCTAGATCCCATTCACATTCCCAGATAGTAATCACTCGTAAGGAGTACACTTTACGAAGTGTTTCTATCTTTTCATCCGACTGCCTTCTGAGAGTACCAAAAGACACTTTTGATAAAGGCTGAATTTCTTCTGCCTTAAATCGACAATTGTGTCCATGGTAAAAACAACCTAGGAATTCCAAGGCTGTCTTCGTCCCATCACCAGACTCATAATACCCATCAACATGATAAGGTCCGAAGGCTTGCTCTCCGTGATTTAAGGCATGCTGTACATCAATGTTTTGGGTATTTTTAATATATTCGAGCCATTGAATGGATGCGTTTGAAAACGTCTTGTGTTGATTAACATACGCGTGACTGTGTGTAAGTGCCACTGTATCTCGACTCAAAAAAATTGTTTTGAATACTTTCATGCATGTTCCTGCCAATGTCACAGATTTAAACGGATCAATGTTTGTACATTCGAGGAATTCTTCACGATATTTTATACACGCCTGTCGTAAGATAACCACGTCATTCCTACAGTAAAAAGCTAGCTCCTTTTTAAAGTCAAAGACACTGCCTGACACACCTGCGTACCATGTGTCAAATCTGACACGCTCGGTTTCACTCATTGTCTCATAACCGTAAAACTCTTTTGCCGGATAGGGACCCACATAATTTGCATTCTCCAATCTGTTGAAATGATGTGGGAAAAATCCCTTTTCGCTCACGCTTAGGTTTAACGCTGCCGGTACCTTGCCTAGCGAAAAAGGGATAAATTGAAAACTGTCTATAAATCGCTGTCTAAACGCTGTGTCATACATATGCAATATTCTACATCCCTGCATAATAATCTTTGGACTTATTCCTTCGTTGCTAAGATACTCTAACAGGATGTAGGAATCAAATCCCGATGCGTTGTGAGCTACAAATGTGTAATCACTGTATTTTGGGCGTCTGAAGTGTTTAATCAGACGTGCCACACAATCTGTTCCTCCAGCTTCAAACGTCTCACCTGTCTGTGTCATTGCACATACAAAATTAGCCACATGTTTATCATTCTGATACATTGTCTCAAAGTCATAATAAATGTATTTTTCATCATTTTTTTCAGACTTTAGAGGTTGGATGTAGCATTCGTGACTACCTTCACTTGTCAAAATCTCGTTGCAATGTACACACCACTCTGGAGAGCACTTGTGCGGTTTGGTTTTATCACCACTTCTCGCGATTCTATACAATCGTTGGCATTTAGTGCAGTATTTTAAAGTGTCACACTGCGATTTCTCAGTAGACGTGGGCTCCTGTTTATGTGTTTCGTAGCAGAAGGTGTTTCTGCAGTATCTGAGGCAGTCTGGACATTGTCTATAGGATGTCGTACGTGTACGGCATTCGGATGTGTTACAGATGTTACAAACATATTTGCATTTATGGAGTCTCTTGTCGTTATGACCCTTGAGACAAAATTCACACACATAACTTGTGCCTAAGAAACCTTTCAAATTTTTTATCAAATAATAATGTTCTTCATGAATATATACATTTACGGTCTTTGGATGTATTCCATCCATGTTTTTGTAAACCTGCAGTTTCCCTGAGCAGTCTCTGTGAAAAACTACAATTTTTACATTTAAATTTCTTTCGAAAATGTTCAGATCATGAAATCCTATTTTATCATACGGTGTAAAACCACAGTCTGTGTGTATGTCTTTTGCTGTTTTTTGCAACTCTTGATTGGTGAATGTCGGGTTAAAAAAATATGCCAGACAATAACTATTCAGTGAAGTTATAAAACGAAATAAAATGCATTTATTTTGTCCAACGAATCTGAACGATAATATGTGTCTATATTATCGTTCAGATTCGTTGGACAAAATAAATGCATTTTATTTCGTTTTATAACTTCACTGATGGCAATGTCTGTGATTTTTCTACGCGGTCCTCCCCCTCCCTGGTGGTCCATAGCTACCGAAACTCTTAGAGATAAAGAGTTGTCTGTTGACACGTCTCTGTTGCTTTGTGCAGCGCGTTCAATTTGATCAATGAATAATGATGCGTTGTGGTTGCTCTCAGGCGTTAATACTGTATTTATAGATGTGGGTAGGCTGGTACCATTAAGTGCTATATTTATATACCCCGTATCACCAGCCGTCAGTTGAGAAAAATGCACAATCTCATCTAAAATATTGTGTAGATGAATATTAAAATCTGCCAAGTCGTTTGTATCTATTTCACGGAGATTCAGGGTCCTATGGATTTCTAGTCCGTTGAAACGTGGTCGAGGAGTTATTACAAAGTTGCCTACACGTCCTCCTTCAGTCGTCAACGTATGAATTTCGTCCTGACTAAGACCCATATTAGGGAGTTGGTGATTATAATTCGTAAACCCATTACCGGACTGTACGTTTTCATCATCATCATCATCTTCAGGTGTTTCTAACCACGTTCGTTGTTCGGCTATAATATTTTGTAATCTTTCGGATGTGGATAGTTCACTTGTGTTTAGCATCCCAAGTTGTTCACGTATTAAAAGACGCAATTGTTCATTAGTACTCTGACGCCTTGATCTTACGTGCTCTACGTCTTCATCTGAGTCTGACTGCATATCAGTGTAACATCTTTTAGATGACATTTTGGGGGTTTTATTATTTTATTTTTTATTTAAAAATGTGTTACTAGTAAACTACAAACGAATACTCCAACACCACTACCATTCATAAACAATATTAACGATGGCTAATGACTATGGATAGCAAACCCGAAACAGTAATAAAAATAACAATAACAGTCAAATGAATAAAAAATTATAACAATCAAATGAATAAAAAAGAAATCAGTCACCAAATATGAAAACTAGAGATTGTAAGCTTTCAAATGATATACAATTTTTCAAGATTAGTTTAGGTTTAGTATAGGGTATTAGGCTACTGTTTTAAATGTGTAACAGATTTGGGCCCGCCGGCGGGACTGGTAACACTTAAGGGGTTCGCTAATGACCACTCAACAGCCATAGGTGTAATACAAATAACAACAACAAAACGTAACAGAAATAAAAAATAGTGTATTCTACATTAAAAACTACACATATTCATAACACATATTCATAACTTTCAAGTGAAAACGCTAAAATAACAGTCAAATATAAAATAATAATCAAATGAATAAAAATAAATCAGTAATTATGAGATGTAGCATAACTTCTCTTGAATGCTTCATGTCTTTCCATTAATAATCTGGATAACATTCGGACGTTCATTTAAAGAGAGTTAATGTTACCGTTATTAACTGTTGTCCAGGACGCATTTCTCCATTCTCCCCTTGTGTTTAAAAGATCGTTACGAAGTTCACCGTTTACATCCTGACAAATCCCCAAAACGTTTGATTCACCCAGTGAAATATTCCTCTCGCTGTGTTTGATACTCCACAAAGAAACGTGTTCACCCAATAATATTCCTCACGAAGATTCTTCGTGAGGAAGAATCAAACACAGAACGTTCCCCTAACGTTCCCGTTTGGTTCCCATTTGGTTATTTTTTTGGGAACCAAACAAGAACGTTCTGGGAACGTTCCCTGTAGGTTATTTTTAGGATCTATGTTTATAACATTAAGGGAACGTTCCCAGAACGTTCCCTGTAGGTTATTTTTAGGTTTAAATTTATAACCTAAAGAGAACGTTCTGGGAACATTCCCTGTAGGTTATTTTTAGGATCTATTTTTATAACTTTAAGGGAACGTTCCCAGAACGTTCCCTGTAGGTTATTTTTAGGTTTAAATTTATAACCTAAAGAGAACGTTCTGGGAACATTCCCTGTAGGTTATTTTTAGGATCTATTTTTATAACTTTAAGGGAACGTTCCCAGAACGTTCCCTGTAGGTTATTTTTAGGTTTAATTTTATAACCTAAAGAGAACGTTCTGGGAACGTTCCCTGCAGGTTATTTTTAAGTTCTATTTTTATAACTTTTTATAACCTCCAAATCCGAGACCATGGTCCTCAGTCGGAAAAGGGTGGTTTGCCCACTTCAGGTTGGTTCAGTTCCTGCCTCAAGTGGAGGAGTTTAAGTATCTTGGGGTCTTGTTCGCGAGTGAGGGAAGGATGGAACGGGAGATTGACAGACGGATCGGTGCAGCTTCTGCAGTAATGCGGTCGATGTACCCAGTGCCGGCCCGAGCCTTTTGGGGGCCCTAAGCAGAATTTGATTTGGGGGCCCCCTCCCACCACGCAGAGTCACCTGTGCTTGACGATTATTGACACAATGTCACGCTATAATGTTACATTATAAATTAATACAATGAGGTTATGTATTAATACAAAATAAATACTTAATAAAAAATAGATACTTAAAAAAGTTTTTACTTTTTCTTTACTCTTTTACTAACTCTTGGAAACTTCTGAAAACAAACTGTCACAAAACATATAAACAAAATTATTTGCAAAATATCCTCCAACGTTTTGCAACACTTTGCAGTTTGAATGATGTCTTGTATGAACATGACGGAGTATGTTTTTATGTTTCCACTGTTCGATCGCGCCCGCGACTCACACACACACACACACACACACACACACACACACACACAAACACACACACACACACACACACACACACACAACATATTCCAGCTTTGTAATCTTCCATTGTGATGTTTCCAAGCACATTTTTGCGCGTGTGAAGAGGATGATTTTTTTCCGTCGATATTGGAACGTGAGTGAAGTACAAAGCCTATGATAAAGAATAGTTTACCATCCAAATCCATCGCGAATGTTGAAACATTTTGATTCTAATGAGAGAGATACGTGAGCCCAACGCCACTTACTTTCACTTTCGCTTTAAATTATTTCGTTTTGGCTTGTTTATAGTTATTTTTTTATTCTTGTTCTGTTCTGAATATCATTACATTTAAAAGATAAATCATTGATCAAATCTAATTTTTGTGACATGGCTTAACATTACATTACCGTGACTTTGGGCACAAATTGTCTATGCACGCGAGGTTATGCGCATGACTCAAACACTGGCAGACACAGCAGCAGTTGTAGGCAGGTATATTGATCATGAAATCAGAATTTTCTTGTCTTGAATTATTAATCCTTTCGTTCATTTATATCACTTGTTTAAGTTAATTAATATGTAAAAAAAAAAAAAAAAAAAAAACTTGATTGGGGGCCCCCTGGTGGCGAGGGGGCCCCAAGCAGCCGCTTAGTTCGCTTATGCCTCGGGCCGGCCCTGGATGTACCGGTCTGTCGTGGTGACGTCCAACCAAGTTTTATAACTTTAAGGGGACGTTCCCAGAACGTTCCCTGTAGGTTATTTTTAGGTTTAATTTATAACCTAAAGAGAACATTCCCTGTAAGTTATTTTTAGGTTCTATTTTTCTTAAACCAATTGAATGGTTTGCAATGTTTTGTGCTTTAACACCATTTATCAAATGCTTAATTAAATGACCATTATCAGGCAGTAGATAATGCCTAAGTAATCAATAACTTTGCTCATTGGTAGGCAGTCTTTTTTGGTTAATTATTTTTAGGTTTTATTTGTATAACCTAAAGAGAACGTTCTGGGAACGTTCTCTGCAGGTTATTATTTTAATATCACTTAACAGGCAGATTACCAACTGACAACGTCGTCAGTACGGTCCCCTAAGGTTATAAGATAACCAACAACGTTCAGATCTATTCGCAATAACTTTTTATTAATGATATTTTAAATTATGTTATACATTTTAATTCTATATGTTTATTTAAATGCTGCGTGACTTTGAGGTGTTTTAATGCGCATGCGCGGAATCAAACACTGGAGCGCGCACGTGCGCTCCTCAGCAGATGGAAACCAGAAACGTCATCAACAACTGACAAACAACAAAACTCCCGTCTGTCGCTGTTGGTTTCACTGCTTTCAGGTAAGTTTAGTCAACAAAATCTCACAAATAATACACACAAACGTCCCTGACACATTTCTTACGTGTAATTGACACGCTTCTGTTGAATATTTACTTTAAAGAAATGGTTTTGTGTCTTTGAAAAAGTCCGTTAGCATCTAAGCTAACCGGTTTCAGAAGAGAACGTTAGGCCTAAGTTACGTTAAGTTAAGGTCTTATTTATGAAAGTTTGGGTTTTTAAACACATATTTAGTGTAGATAACAGTTTTTTTATAGTTTTGCTGGTAATTTGTCAATGGGTGATTGGAAGTAAGCTAATTTATTTAACCTAAAAGAATGCACTATATTGTTAACTTAATCAGTGACGTCACTTACCAATATTGCTAAAATGTGATTTCAGAATAGCGAGAGAGAAAAAAAATCCTCTACAACAAGGGGTGAGTTATTGTTTAATCATGATAATAATTCCATATGCATTTATTTCACAATATATTATCTTAAGATTTTTATATATTTATCTTTTCTGCATTTCACCTCTGTTCTAGCTTGGTTCCTTTTATTAAACCAATCCCATGTAATATTGTTGGCTCTGTGACAAATAGCTTGTTATGTTCCTAGATCATCATGCTGTGATGGCCTGCTGCACCCCCTGTCCAAGAAAATCTCCATGGCTATGAACCATATGACTAGTAAGCAAAACCACCTCAAACATACAGTGCACTACTGTTCAAAGGTTTGGGGTCTGTAAGATTTATGCTTTTGAAATAAGTCTCACATTTTAAAATCATTAACCCCAGGGTTTTTCAGTGAGATTGTCCTTGAGAAGCCTGTAGGCTAAATAATCAGCTAAATAATAGGCGACTAATACAAAATTATAATGGTCATAGTTATAATAATAATTCATTTAACTATTATGATAACATGATATCCTGATCATTAGTATATTTTATTTTATTTCTTTAGGTCTGTTTTGAATTATGTTGGCCAATGAGACTGACACCATACTGTCCAACTCAAAGGTATTTATGTATTTGTATGTTTTTTTTTATTGATAAATACTGAAATTCTTTGTACTTTTAAATGCTGAATGTGGTTCAGGGGGTCGACAACTTTAGGCAGTTATTTTTCACAGATATCTTGGGCAGCTGTGGCTCATACTCTTAGCCTTTAAAAATGTTTGAATTGATATCCCCAATGCAATATCAGGGGGTAAATATATCAGAGTTCTTAAAGTTATGGCTTTGCTCTTGTTACCAGATATAATCCCTATTGTTTGGCCCTGTGATTCTTCAGGACAAGACCTTGATGCCATCCATAGTCAGTAGATGAAGAAGGTGAGTTTAGCCCATCTTGTCAAAATGCCCATCTTGGCGAGTTTCCTCGTAAACAGTCTTGTGTGTTTTAAACAGAAAGAAAACAGATGCGTGTCATTTATATTAGGTCTGCGCATTCGTCTTAAAGGGACAGTAGCCTAACGTACCCGCAGCTGTTTGTGTCGCCAATGGTGATCAAACATCAAAAGAGAAAATGACTTGTAGCTTTAGCAAAGATACATTTAATTAATTTATAGTTATTTTATTTTTACAGTGAAGACTTATTTTACATTTTGATAATTCAATTTCTGTACCTGATGTTTTCAGATTTAACTGAAAAACATAATGCACTGCTTATTTCAACTGTATTTTTCTTCTATTGTATTTATCTATGCTTGTTATCTATTGTAATTTTCTATGCAGGTTCACTCCTCTACAAAATCCCCCCAATAGGGGTTATGCGGAGCGCCCAGCGGTCGAACCGGAAAGAGGTCTAAGCATTTCCGCTTTTCACTTCTGTACACATCTGCAGCGGTAGGTGATCTCGGTTTACTGTTCATTTTCGCTTATTACACTAAAATTCTTATTTCTGTTTTAATTAAAATGTCACGAATGCTAAAATATCAGAAAAGGGAACATCCGAACAGCAGTTTTTGTTGTGTGCCGGTCTGCTCTATGTCGGGGAAAATGAGTAGTACAGAAGTACAAATGGGTTCTGTACTCATAAAGTGACATCAACATTCGCGTCAGCAGTAGCATTCGCCATCAGGCAAATGTTATTTAAATAAACTCCTGATGTACTTACAAACTTTCCAATGCCTGGTTTAATGAGTACAGAACCTATTTGTACTAATGTAGAAGTTTGGTGCCATTCTGGGCATTATTAGTGGGGTAATTTACGAGATACAAACCTGGAGCCGCGCATGCACTAAACCATACGGCTGATATCTCTAAATAAACTCTAAATTTTTCAATATTGTGCAGCCCTAATATTGAGCATATCTTAAAGTGAACTTGGAATGATAATTTGTGATACCAGATGAGATGTATGTATGATAGATTTTGAACTGTAATACATATTTTTTTTTTTTTCAGGTTTTCTGGGATCCCAGCGGAAGGCATCAAGGCATCAGATGTTGGCCTGGACAGATGTTCCTGTAAACTACACTGACCTTTGCTTTTGCATGGATGGCTGATTATTACCATGTTCTGTGAGGGCATCATTATAGCAAAACTGAGCACCTGTGACAGTGGAATTTGTAGGTGTAAAGTCACAGAGATAAAAAAAAAATTGATAGTAGTTTCAAACTTTTTTTCTCTTTCTCTCTCATAAACAACACAGCAGTTACAGGTTTTCAAATTCTTCATTGGAGGTGAGACTTATACGTTATATGTAGAGCGAATTCGCAGGTCAGAGTTCACTAGACTTGAATATTATTTTCTCTGTTTTTTATTTGACTTCAGAGTTGAAAGTGGGCTTAAAGGGTACATAGGCTTAATGGATATCCTTACCCCTATATAAAACATTCCTTTTTTGATTTGTAGTCTGAAATAATAAATAGTGCAATATAAATAAATGCAATGTAGTGTTTTCAAATATATACATTTTTCTATACACATTGATGCTGAAATATCTGAATAAATACACGATACCAGCAGTGCTCGTGCTCTCATATCTCCTACAGCTTGTGACACACAATCCCACCTCACTCTTTTCATTTGCTCCGGATTAATTTTAATGCCATTACAGGGCTTGAATTTTGGCATGGGATTGTGTGTACATGTAACGCGTTGTCTTTTTATTTTCTTGTTAAATTTGCAGATGGTTTTGGGAGTTTAAATGTTTTGAGCGGAGTGAAGATTGGCACATTCATGTATATTGTATATAAATGAAGACTTTTTCAATTTTGTTCTAAGTTATAGGCTACAGTTTGCAAAAAGATAGTTTTAATTAAAATGTTTGTGCAGTTTTATTTATTGAAATATTTTCATGTTTGAAATATTAAATGTAAATTACTGTTCCTGAATACATTTTGCTAACGCTGTTTTTGATGACTTATTTTAGGTTGATAATTAAACAATGAATCAACAAAAACATGGATTGTGTGCTTATTTATTTATTTAATACAAACTGATTGATTTACTTATTAATGATAGTTTCTGTAAATTCAATTTATTGTAATAATATATTCATAGGATTTTTAAGTGTTTGAACAATAAACAATGTAGATTATGTTGTTTGTAGACCTATAATTTGTGTACAGGCATATCAGGATGTGTAGACGTTAGGAGAACCTTCCGGGAACGTTCCGAGAACCTTCCGGGAACGTTCCGAGAACCTTCCGGGAACGTTCCGGGAACGTTCCCCTAACCTATAGGGAACGTTCTATTAACGTAAAGAAAACTTTCCTGGCTAACCAATAGGGAACGTTCTTGGGAACGTTCCGGGAACGTTCTGGGAACCAAAAACTAACGTTCCCGGAACGTTCCCAGAACGTAAAATTGTTAGCTGGGAATAATGGTCTGATACTCCTTAAAAGATCCCGTGAAACATTGGTTAATCCAGTAAATATTCCTCACGTGAGTTTCCTTAAAAGATCCAATGAAACAGGGTTAATCCAAATAAAATGTTCCTCTAGCTGTGTTTGATACTCCTTAAAAGATGCAACGAAACCTGTGATTAATCCAATATACCGTTCACTGATGCGCGTCGTTCCTCTGCACTTAAACAGGAGCTGAAGTCCGAGCCACGATCCACAGTAAGTTTAGTAAATTTTAGATACGAGAGTTTAAACAGACCGCGTTATCCTGTCAACCTCGGCATACGGGGATCCCCGGTGATGTCATCGTCAGCGTCACCAAATGCATCCAATGAAATCCTGTGTGTATGCGTGTGTGTGTTGGTGAGGAGGCGGGGCCTCCGCGCCTCTCAACACAGATGGAATTTGACCATTCCAAGACAGAATGGACAGCCGTCGGTCGTCTTTTCTTGAAGCTGCGCGAGGAAATAATTTTGTTCACTTTTTTCTTTTTTGAGTGTAGAGATGTTTCACGTGTCGCTCCACACCTGATGGGTCTTGGTAATCTGGTGGATAGAGTACAATCCTCAGTGTATTTTTGTGTATTTTTACAATTTATTTGAAATATTCGACGGATAAATAGTTAGGTAAATGTTTATCATAACTCACCGTAACCTCTCCTCTTGTGTTTAAAAGATCGTTACGAAGTCCTCTGTTTACATCCTGACAAATTCTCAAAAACGTATGGTTCACCCAATAAATATTCCTCTCGCTGAGTTTGATACTCCACAAAGATGCAACGAAAAGTGGTTAATCCTCTCGATAGTTTGATACTCCACAAAGATGCAACGAAAAGTGGTTAATCCTCTCGATAGTTTGATACTCCACAAAGATGCAACGAAAAGTGGTTAATCCTCTCGATAGTTTGATACTCCACAAAGATCCAATGTGTTGTAAGATCGTGGCAGTTTGTTTGGCTCCGTGGTGAGTTAACATTCAGAAAGTTCCGCTGTTTGTGAGGAGAGACTTGAGTGGCTGTTTTGGGTAACCCCAGGAGTGATGTCATCGTGAGCGTCACCCGAGGCCTCCAATGAGACATAAGTAAATCAGTGTGTGTGTGTGTGTGTGTGTGTGTGTGTTAGAGATGTGTTGAAAGTCTTTGGGCTGAAAGTTAAAATAACTTCTCCTGTGAGGCTATGCATTGCATGGGTTTATTTATATAGTACATTTCGTACACTATGACAATTCAAACTGATTTAGATAGAAAGGAATTAAAAAGAGATAAATGATAGTTATAAAAAGGAATTAGAGTAAAATGAATTAATGTATAAAGATGAAACATAGTATAAACAGTGGGAGGGTCTTGGTGTGGGAGGAGTCTACGTGTGGTCACTTGCTCCAGCCAGAAACAGTTAGTCTTGACTCATCTCTGAAGCGGCTACATGTGTTTCATTGAGCTCCCAGGACTCATGGATTACTTTACACAAAGTTGGATAATTTTTGTTCTTCTTTAAACTTTGGAGATCGCTGAGTTGGATAACCTTTGTTCTTCTTTCAACAAACGGAATTGTAAAAACGTAAGTCTATTTTTAAAATGTACGTATGTGTTTATGCGTTTGATATGTTTTAATATTTAATGTTTGATAACTTTTTTACATTTTGATAGCTTTAAGAAAATGAAATTTAAACTTTTTCATTAATGTTTTAACATTTTACAAATGTATTTTAACGTTATATGTTTTATACACCTTTAAACAGTATGTAATTGTGAAAGTACAACTTTTCTTAAAATGTGTTAGAAAATAGAACTATTTGCATGATATAATTTTAATACATGTTGTTTTAACGTTTTAATGTGGATCGTGGGAAAATTTTCCCACGGTCACATGACCTGTTCAGAAGCGGGGTGGGGTTGGGGGTGTTTGTAGGGAAGGGTACCGTGGGAAAATTCTCACGGTCACGTGACTTGTCCGGAGGTGGGTGGGAGGGGGTAGAAAGGGGCGGGGCAAGCGTGGGAATATTCCCACGGTCAAAAAGGGGGCGTGGCTTAAGGGCAATAAATCACTCAAAGTGACAGAAGCCGCCCTATATTCTCTCTCTAAAGTACATTCGAACATACCCACATCATTTGTACATTGTACCCACATATATTGTAGTTGTACTCACACATACTGATTAATCTTTATGTATAACACATGCTATATTTATTTACATTGCCATAAACACCAGCTAAACAATGTCAATAAACTAACGTTAAACACAAATCTAAAGCAATAATACTTTCCTTACATAAACATAACTATTACCGAATGCTACATTTGGAAAATATTAAATTAAGCATGCTTTGCCGACAGAACCAACTGCACGAAACAAGCTAACGTTGCTTGATAGACGCTACAACTACAACTTCCGCATTTTGTCCAGGACTCCACGCAGTACGAGCGGAAACCGAGGGTAACGCGGATATGACGCAATTGACTGGCGACTCCCAGCTCTCCCCTGCTCTAACGCCCCGTTTCCTTGGTTAAAATCGCAATTTTCTCACGATTTAAAAATAGTTGGAAACATTTGGGATATTGTAAGTAATTAACTTAACAAAATATATAACACTGGCCTTGAGATTTTGGGATATTTTAATAACTTTAACCGCCCTGTCTAATACATTATTAGATAGATCTGTTATACAAAGAAAGTAGAAAGTATTTGCTGTGTGGTTGATATCCAGTGGCGCTAGCTGAGCAGAAATACATAATCATGTTTCGCTTGGTCTCCTTAAAGTTGCGTTGGATTTCCTCCTTAGTTATAAGGTTGAGAGGTCAATTTATCACTGTTTTCCATGTTCATAGAGTTAGTTAGTGTTGTAAATATATAGGCTATAAACTGTGGCTGCATCCGAAAACCTAGACAGTGACTTGTTGCCTCCCTGCCCCACCAACTGATTTCAGAAGGACTTCTGAGGCAGCTTAACGATTTAATGATTGATGACAAAACAGAGAGAGCTTTGCTGACAAAAAAAAATAAAAATTAATTACTACAATACAAACTTCTCACTAGAAATGTCATCAAAAGAGGGAAAATTTGGTCAAAATCACTTTACACACAAACTGACCTCCGACCTCAAATTTCAAACGCCATCTTTATTTTTCAGGGATTGGAATGCACAGGATTGTGGGATTTGTCGAGGGAACCATGTCTGATGCTAACTGGACTCATCTCTTCACCACACTGGTTGGCCTACAAGGTGACGTCATACCTTCACCACTCTGTAGCGCTGGTTTTGACCCTAATCTGAAGTAGGAGCTAAATTAATTCCTCCAAAAGGAGTTCCTAGAACTAAAGTCTTTACCAGTTCTGGGTGTGTGTGAACACACCAAAAACTGGGTACTTCCGCCAATAGTTCTAGGAGCTATGAAAAGGTTTCTCTGGTGCAAAAGCCCCTATTAGTACCTTTTGAAAAGGTACCAACTCAGTGACCCCATTTCCAGAAAAGATAGGACATTTTGTAAAATGCAGTAAAAACAAAATATGTGATTTTATTAATTCTCTTGAACCTTTATTTAACTGCCAAAAAGAAAAGATTTCCAATGTTTCCACTGACCAACTTAATTGTATTTGGTAAATATAAACACATTTTGATTTTGATGGCTGTAACACATTCCAAAAAAGTTGGGACAGAGGCAAAATAAAAGTGAAAAGATTACTGTCTTTAGATTATGGCTAAATTGCAAAGATGTTTCTAAAAAACGGACATTGAGTTCTCAGTCCCAAAGACGAAAGGGACCATCCAGACTTTCATCAGAGACAGATGCAAAAGCAAACATCTGGGTGGGTGACTGGCATATTCGTGAAGGTATCATTGACGTGGAGGAAAGGTGTTGGTATTGCACAGAGACACATACAGCCATCAAGATGACATTGTTCCTGGGAAGTCTATGGTTAGACAATCATTCTGCACGTGTTACAACAGAGTGGTTTCTTACACACTCTCACCTGCAGTCCAGATCTGTCTATTGCTGATAATATATGGCCCATCATGAAAAGGAGAATTGGTCAATGACAACCACAGACTGTTGAGCGGCTGTCTTATATCAGGTGAGATTGGAAAAACCCAAAGTACATAGATAAAATCGTCTGCCACTTCACAGTGGCAGTTTCACTTAGGTTCATCTTCTGAGTCAGACTGAAACTCCTGCGGTCGGTTTTCTACAGAAATGTGGTTTTGTCTGTTGGTGGACAAACATCTTGCAGGTGAGAGTGTGTTTTCAGTGCATGAGTGTTTAGTTTGTAGGTGAAGAGCTTCTTCCTGTCCTGATACTATCAGATTTTTTAAAACTCTTTAATCTACTGGAGAAAAAACAAACAAGATGAGCAAATGTTTGACACAGAGGAGGAGAAACAATAACACAATTATCATATTTAACTGTTCAAAAGTTTAGAATGCGTTTCTTTTTCTTTTCTTTTTTTTCAAATTGGTTGGTTGGAAGGAGAAAGTTGATACATTATGATTCCAGTCATTTTTCTTACCCACAATCTTTATGTAGAAAACAAAACAAAAAACTATTTCAGAGTTTTAAGTGCTTCAATGTTTCTGTCATTAGTAAGTATAATTTAGTAATTCACAACATCTCCAACAACAACGAGACTGCATACATGGAAGAGGTTGAGAAATTAACATCTTGGTGCCAGGACAACTGTCTCTCTGAATGTGACCAAAACCAAAGAGCTGATTGTAGACTTCAGAAAGAGACAGCAGGCCTTTACTCCTCTTATGATCAGTGGGACACCTGTGGAGAAGGTGAGCAGCTACAAGTACCTCGGTGTGAACATCTCTGAGGATCTTACTTGGACCTCTCACATTCACACACAGGTGAAGAAAGCCAGGCAAAGACTATACCATCTGCGACAGCTGAGAAAATTTAGGGTATCACCAACGATCCTAAAAACTTTCTATTCAGGGGCCATAAAAAGTGTTTTAACTCAGTGTATCACAGGGTGGTATGGGAATAGCTCAAGTCACGACTGCAAAGCACTTCAGAGAGTTGTGCGCTTAGCTGAGCGGATCTCTGGGTCTCCTCTTCCATCCCTGCAAGACACTTGCCACAAACGTTGCAAGAGCAGAGCCAACAAAATTATTAAAGACTTCAACCACCCACATAACTGTCTCTTCAACTTGCTGCCATGTAAGCGCTACCGCAGCGTGAGGTCTAAAACAGAGAGACTTAGGAGAAGCTTCTTCCCCCAGGCCATCAGGCTCCTAAACTCAGTCTCTTAACATCATCTGTACTCTGGACATTAATACCTGCACTCAGCACTGACTGCTCTTTATTGTAACGCAGCTACAAAACTGCATCCTTTTGCACTTTACATTGCTGCTATGTAACTACCTCGTTACTATTGTCTGTACATTTCTGTAAATATTCTCAGTTTAGCTTACAGGTTTTTTATTAAATTGTATCTTTATATTGCTTAAATTGTTAATTATTTTTAGTGTTTTATAATATTGCACTATCTTGGAGTGGACCCTATTTACATTTCACTATTGGTTGTATATTCTGTATATAACTGTGTATGTGACAAATAAAAATCTTGAATCTTGAATTTTCCTTTGAGGATCTTAAAATACAGTTTAATATTTAGTTAAATCTACCCAATAAATGAAAATTTGAGCTCTGACTCAATATTAAAACATAACTGAGATCATCTCTATCACCTTCACATGCACATCAAGTGTCACAATTTTCACATTGTGTCACATGACTCTTGATCTTAACCTGTTGCATTGTGCTGTAATACTGTTTTAGCTGCTGTTATTCAAAACCCACCAGATGGTGTCACTCAATATGGAGATTGGGCTTCCGGTTATGGCGTGGAGATAAGCGGTAACGTTATCTTGCGTCGCTTCCACTTTCATCTAATTTCATCAATAATCGCTCTTGCATTACTAATAGAAAGTATTTACTGATATTTCATATATTCCTAACAAATATGGCACCTAAATTGTCGAAAAATAAAGGAGGAAAAACATCTAAATCAGATCGAGATGAAGGGCTCTCCGCCTCCAAAGACCACGAGGAGGTGAAGTTAGCGGGTGTTACACAAAGTTCGGAGGCCGAGTCTTCAGACGCAGAGACATCGAGGGAAAGTAATCCCGCTAACTTGGATAATATTTTCCAAGCAATCATCTCACTAAAGTCTGAGTTTTCTGCTAAATTTGAATCGGTGTTAACCATCTTGACGGACGTTAAGAATCAAATACGTGACTGCTCCGCTAGACTGTCAGAAGCAGAGGAGAGAATATCTCAGACCGAGGACACCGTTAACAAGCTGCAATCTACAGTTAAAATGTTGGAAGACAAAATAAAGTCGCTGTCTGCTAAAACAGAAGATCTGGAAAATCGCAGTCGGCGTTCCAACTTACGGTTGGTGGGGCTGCCGGAGAAAGCTGAAGGCAGGGACGCGTGTGGCTTTCTGGAAAATTGGCTTCCTGACGCACTGGGGGTGGAACCTCTTCGCTCTCCGCTGATCATTGAACGAGCTCACAGAATCGCAAGTGTCAGATCAGACGACAAAGCACCGCCGAGGGCATTAATAATGAAGTTCCTCAATTACAAAGACAAAGTCCGGGTATTGAATGCGGCCAGAGAAAAAAAAGAGGTTCTGTACAAAGGCAAGCGAGTGATGCTCTTTCCTGACTTTTCAGCCGAGGTCAGCAAGAAACGCCAGCGCTACAACGAGGTCAAGAAAAAGCTTAGAGCAAAAGGTTTGGATTACAGATTCCTCTTCCCCTCACGGCTACAGGTGTCTTTCAATGGAACATTATATACTTTTGAGAACCCTGGAGAAGTTGAAACCTTTTTGGACAATCCACCAGAGTAGAGTCCAATAGAAATAGGGTGAGTCACTGATGTAATGAACTGGATTAAAAATATAATGCCAGAGACTTTAGACTTTGATAATGCCCACTTTATACACTTGTTTTGATCATTTTTAGTATTACTATTAGTCAATCATTCATTTATTTATTTAATTTTTGCATGGGCATGGGGTTGCGACTGAAAGAGTGCAAACGTAATCAGTTGGACAATGTTCACCGACCTGTGTGGGGAAATTTATATTTTGCCCCCCATCCTTTAATATAATTTATTTATTTGTGTATTTTATTTTATTTTTTACTGATTTTTTATTATTATTATTATTTTTTCGCATAACCTATCAGTGTAAATAGTTAGCTACATACTAAAGAGCTTAAGTATGGAAGTGTTGGCGCGAGTTGACATAAGGAGAACGGTTCCTCAGGGAGAGAGAGTCGGTGGACCCGTGTTGTTTCTAGTGAAGTTAAATTCAGGGGATAAGGGTGGTCGAAACGACCTGGGAAATGTGTTCATTTAGTTTAATTCGTTTTTTTTTTTCTTCTTTTTTTATGTCTAATTGTTCAACTAGGGGCTGCTTTTTATTTTTGGTCTATAATTTTACGAATATGTTCATTCTGGTGTATTTTGGAGACATTCAAGTGTTGAATAGAAGAAAAGGGTGCATTGCATATATAATTAATAACAATGTCTAGAGAAGTAAAGCTTAAAATTACATCCTGGAACTGTAGGGGACTTAACAATATTACAAAACTCAAGCAGGTCATGCTCCGACTCAAACAATTGCAGTGCAAAATTGTGTTCCTTCAAGAAACACATCTAAGATCTGAAGATATAATAAGGGTTAGAAGGAGATGGCCTGGACAAGTTTTTTCTGCATCTTATAGTAGCCAAGCACGAGGAGTAATTATCTTGATTCATAAATCTATACCATTTCAGATGTCTGAGGTAAAATACGATACTATGGGGAGGTATGTCATTATAAAGGGAACCCTTTTGTCAGAAACACTAAACTTAATTAACGTATACGGTCCCAATATAGATAATGCTGCATTCTTTACTAACCTATTCTTAACTATTTCCTCACTTCAGGGTCACTATATAATGGGAGGTGACTTTAATTGCACCCTAGATCCGGGTAAAGATCGATCTTCTGGAGTCGATCGGTCACACAATCAAACAAGAAAAGTACTAAAATCTTTTATAAATGACTTAAATTTAATTGATATATGGAGAAACCAAAAGCCCACAGATATCCAATTCTCATGTTACTCAAGTACGCACAAGACTCACTCAAGAATTGACTATTTTCTTATATCAGCACCTCTCCTGTCGAAGATTCAGGACTGTTGGTATGATAGTATGGTACTATCAGATCATGCTTCCATATCTCTGATATACATGGATGCCAATTTAAGAAGTGACCCACCAAACTGGAGATTACATCCAAAGTGGCTAGGAAATTCAAAGTTTATTGAATATATGGAACAACAGATCGACCTATATTTCGATATGAATACTTCAGAAACATCAGCTAGTACTAGGTGGGAAGCATTTAAAGCCTTTATTAGAGGTCAGATAATTAGTTACACTAAAACAAAATCAAAATTATGTAATCAAAAGTTAAATCTTCTGGATTCTAAATTGAAAGACCTAGAAAAAAGACAATTTCAAAATCAAATTAATGATACAAAAATTGATCAGGAAATTTTATTTCTTAGAGCCCAGTATGAAGAGATGTCCGCCTCTAGAGTGGCAAGCAGTATGATGAAACTGAAACAAAGCTATTATGATCAAGGAGAAAAGCCAGGGAAACTTTTAGCATGGAGAATCAAACAGTTACAATCCGAAAGTGCTATTAATTCTATTCAGGAAGAGGGGGGAGATATTACGACGAATCCTGTTAAAATAAATAATGCGTTAATGCGTACGATTTTTTTAGCTCTTTATACAGCTCAGAATATACAAAAGATAGGAAACAACAAGAAACTTTTTTAAATGAGATTAAAATTCCTAAGATTTCTAATGAGGTAAAATACAATCTTGAAACAGATTTATCAGAAGAAGAAGTTTTAAGTGCTATTGAGAATCTGAGAGGTGGTCGAACTCCTGGACCAGACGGAATTCCTATAGATTTTTATAAGAAGTTTAAGAAAAAATTATCCTCTCCTATCTTAAATATGTTTAAAGAGTCATACCAACAAGGTGTACTCCCTCCATCTTTAAGAGGTGCACTGATTATGCTCCTTCTTAAACCCAACAAATTAAAAACAAAGTGTGAATCCTATCGTCCAATTTCATTACTAAACTCTGATACAAAGATACTTAGTAAGATATTGGCAAAAAGACTAGAAAATGTCTTACCAAATATAGTGGACCGTGATCAGAACGGATTTGTGAAAGGCCGTCAGGGATTTCACAATGTACGGATGTTGTTTCATATTTTACATCATAAAAAGGATTCTCCAGATACAGCAATTTTATCTTTAGATGCAGAGAAGGCCTTTGATAGGGTGGAGTGGCCTTTCCTCTGGGAGGTTCTACAAAGGTTTGGTTTTGGGGAAGTATTTTGCTCATGGATTAAGTTATTGTATACACACCCTACAGCAGAGGTTCTGACCAATGGAATAATTTCAAGGCCTTTCAAAGTAAACAGAGGCACCCGGCAGGGATGCCCTCTGTCACCACTTTTGTTTCTCTTGGTAATTGAACCATTTGCTATTGCAGTACGGGATGAAAGCTACATTAGTGGAATTAGGATCGGCTCAATAACACACTGCATATCCCTATATGCAGATGATGTTTTATTATTTCTTACAGAGCTCAGCCAATCTATTCCAGCTCTACTCAATCTCATAAAAAGGTTCGGGAAATTTTCTGGCTATAAGATAAATCAGTCTAAATCCTCTATTTTATTTCTCAATCAAGAGGAAAAGTAAAAATTATCATACATAACTTCCAATCTTAATGTTACAGATTCATTTACATACTTAGGACTCCAGATTGTGGCAGATATAGAAAAAATAACCTCATTGAACTACAATGCCCTAACAAATTCAATTACTAAGTCTATAGATAGATGGTCAGGTTTACCAATCTCATTAATCGGTCGCATTAATATTTTAAAAATGAATACACTACCCAAAATAATTTATTATTTCCAAAATATCCCTTTGCCCCCCACTACTTCATTTTTCACCATTCTACGAAGAATGTTTATCCAGTTTATTTGGAATAATAAACACCCAAGAGTCCGGACATCTTTGCTTTATCTACCATACGATAGGGGAGGATTGAAACTCCCAAATATTCAAGCATACTATTGGGCATCCCAGTTAAGAGCGATAATGTTTCATTTTTCGGCAAGTGCTCCTCCTAAATGGCTAGAAATAGAAAATTTATTTGTGAAATCGAAGATTCCTTTTAACTTGTATCTTTATTCAGCCAATATAAAAATACTACAGAAAAATTTGAGTGCAATATCATTTAATCCAATAGTACTGAATATGATTAATGTCTGGGGGAAAGTACGAATTCATCTAAAGGAAAAAGAGTCTCTATCTGTATTTAGCCCAATATGGGGGAATGATAATTTTATACCTGGTCGAAAGGATTTAGGCTTTCGACTCTGGGCTCAGAATGGTGTGTGGAAAGTTAAAGATCTATACAAAGATGGCGTTCTAATGTCATTTACTGATATTACTGATAAAGTTCAAAATCCCTAAAAAACATTATTATAAATATTTGCAAATTAGGAATTTTATACGTACTGCCCGGGGACAAGGACTGGCTGAACCAGAGCTAACTAATCTAGAGAAATGTATATCTAAACCAAGCCTTGGTGGAGGACACATATCTTGTTTATACAACATGTTATTGTTAGGTTCTCAGGAGTCATCTACATCCAGATTAGCCATGTGGGAACAAGACCTTGGATTAAAGATAGATAAGGAAAAATGGGAGCAAACATGTACAAAAGCTCAAACACAGACAGTTAACAGCAGACTAAAACTGTTACAGTACAACTGGCTTATGCGCACTTATATAACTCCGGTAAAACTAAATAAAATTCATAGCAACATACCAGATACTTGTTTTAAATGTAACAGTGAAAAAGGCACGTTGATTCATTGTATGTGGGAATGTGATCAAATAAAAGAGTTTTGGAAAGAAATTAATAATATGATATGGCATATAGTCTCAGTGAGATTGCCACTGGATCCTGGGCTTTTCATTATTGGTATTCATCCAGATAACTGGAAAATCAAAAAGGAAACTCAAGTATTGATAGATATGTGTATTCTACACGCTAAACGGCTCATCGCCATTTATTGGAAAAAGATAGAAAGGCCTACTATAACTCAATGGTTAAGAGAAATATCTTCATGCATTGCAGTGGAAAAGATAACATATATTCTTAAGGGTAAAGAAGACCAATTTAAGAGGATTCGGAGTCCCTTTTTATTATTTATTGAGCAAGGGGATATGAACAATATAATAGAGGAGGAACAAAATGCTTGATTAGGTATTATATTCATTTGAAAATACATTTTAATTTGCACTAATCCTATTTTATTTTATTTATCTTATCTGTGGCTATTATTGATTGCAGTGTACTGTTAACTCTGTCTTCCAAAGTACATACTTTATTATCCAATGTTGGTTTGTGCTATTGCACTTTTCATGTAATATGAGCCCCATTGTTTGTTTGTTTGTTTGTTTTTTTTGTTTTTGTTTTTTTGTTTGTTTGTTTGTTTGTTTTTGTTTTTGTACATTATATGTGATGTTACAGACATGTGATGTACATTGTTGTGTAAGTGTTTAAGAAAATGCAATAAAAACAGTATTACGCAATATGGAGAATGAATTTGATGACAGTAGATGACGTGACAGTAAATACAGTCAATAATAATTGTATCCATTTATCATTACAGCTTAAAGTCTGTCTTCAGTTCCTATAGCAGGAATATATGTTGTTGTTCTGCTGACTGCTGGTGTGATTTACTATAAAAGTAGTAACTCTATGTGAAAATATGTATTTTTATTCTAATAGACCAAAGTAATTTGAGTTTGTTATTATTATTGTTGTTGTTGTAAACAGGCATCATGAGGCAGCGCAGTGATCAGTTACATGTATTATTTATTTAGCTGGTAAGTCCCGCCCCTTCCGCTAACCCCACTGGACCTCTAGGTTGAAAAATCGTCAATGCAAGTGAATGTGAGAAAATAATTATTTTCTGGTCCCTTTTGAATTTTTCCATGAATGTGAACATAAGTTGTCTGTGAATTTTTTATAGAATTTTTTTGTGTGAAGAATGCTACAATTTAGTGGGTAGAAGTTCGACGGGAATCTAATGAAAGAACAGCCCATTTGGTTTGAATGGTGACATTTGGGTACAAAACACACAGGCATCTCGATCTGTCTCCATAGATTATCGCAGCATTAGCACCGTGATTGAGGAAGTGGAGGGAAAATGTGTTATGGGGTGACGTCACATAGGCGACATGTAGTCTTTCTCGTTATGTCTTTTCCACAACTGCAAGCCAAAGAATCATACAATATACAGTCAAACTCGTAACATGAAAAATTATATAAAAAATTCACAGACAACATGTTCACATTCATGGCACAATTCAAACGGGACCAGAAAATAATTATTTTCTCACATTCACTTGCATTGACGATTTTTCAACCTAGAGGTCCAGTGGTTTTACGGATGGGCGGGACGCGATATTTATTTTTCCCAGGATGGTAGGGGAAGACTCATGAATATTCATTAGGGAAGTCATCCCTGATTGGTCTTAACCCCAGTGACGGGTAGGTTTAGGGCGGGGTTAGGGGTAGGTCATCAGACCCCCAATGGCGGGTAGGTTTAGGGATAGGGTTGGGGTAGGTCATCAGACCAATCAGGGATGACTTCCCTAATGAATATTCATGAGTCTTCCCCTACCATCCTGGGGAAAAAAATATCGCGGGCGGGACTTACCAGCTCTATAGTGGGAGAAACTAAGCTTTTCGAAACTTGAATCAATTGAACCAATTGCTTCAAAAAAATGATTCACTATTTTGAATCGCTCGAATCTCCACACTCTGGTGACCCCTGCTGGTCAAAACTGTGGAAACTCAGACCAAACATGCATAAAACACCTTTTACAAACCCATTGTAAACGTTTTATTGAAGGTGTAATCTATTGTTGTGCTTTCTCGTGTTGGTTTCTCAGTGTCCGTGGAGGCGTGAAGAGAAGCACACAACAAAGAGAGTACGTTCAGGAACTTTACTTTACTTATTAAGTCACAACTTTACATCAACGGGGGTTTTATGCTCTTGCCCAGCGCTGATGGGTTTATCTACAACCATCCGCACCGGAGCCTACGAGCATCTGACGCTAAACGTAAACAAGCAGTAAACTAATCCCTACGTAATGACGTAACCACATCTGATTGGCTAATAAGAACACATTTTGTATACTAGTAAAATAACTGTAACAAACAATGTATTTACTGAACTAACACTATAACACTATTAAAGGCAATTAACAAATTATATAATAGCATTAAATAAAAAGTGTCTTTAATATGTTTTATTTTATTAAATTGTAGGACTTTTGGTTAATCAGACCAATACGTGACTTAAGTACAGCTCTTCCTTTTTATTGTACAAATATGACTTAACGTTCCGGAACCTCTTCTACTGAAATCATGTGACTTTGGCTTTCGGATTGTTTCGAAACAAATTATTTAAAAAAAATTCGAAAGTGCCCATCATTATTTCATATTTGTTCTTCAGCTCATCCTCTGTGAGACCAGCAGCTGTATTTATAGCGCACTGTCTCTGGTAAAAGTAGCACTATTAGTAGAGAATTGTGATTTTCTGCTTTAGGCACTAGAGACAATTTTCTATTTATTTAAACAGGTGTAGACCAAGTGATCGAAAACAGTGAAGGGTGATATCAAACTTTTATAAAGTTTCCATGTGTTAATGTTAAGCTAAATATAAAACATTTAGTTAAGTTTCTGGATGCTGTGTTATTTGTGCACCATTAAATTAAACAAATACACAGAAACAAAATTGCAGACTTAACAAGTGCTTATGATATTGCATGTGTAAAAGAAAAGAAAAAAACATTAGATGAGTCAGAAGAAAAACATCCTGGCAGAGAAGTTGTATTTGATCACTGTTGGTATAGGATATTTCCATACACGACCTCCTTTGATTTCTGCAAGAAACAAATATACAGTCAATCAATATACAGTCATTTTAATTGATTGTAGCCTAGATGGCCTAACCTGGGTATTGCCCATCATTTGCATAAGTTTGATTTCTTGTTGATCACAGTAAACAGTAAAATCAGTTTGTAAACAATAACATCAAATGATTACTGGTTAATCTTGCTACTCTGAAGTTTATTTTACTGTTTGTTGTGTATTTTCTGGTTTCTTAATTTAAAAAAAATGACATGAACATTAATACTAAATTCGAAACTAAGAGAGAACTATATATTTTCATATGTGCAAGTACTAAGTAAAGTCAAGGGCTTTAAGGACTGTTCATTTGGGACTTTTAGTTCAAGTATGTTTCTCTATGAAACATTAGTGGAGTGTTTTTCATCTGCTTTTCCTGATTTGCTCTATGTGGATTCCCATAACCCTTCATTCTCCAGAGCAGAGCACTGAAGGAGCCAATCAGATTTAAGATCATAGCCGCGTTTCCACTGTCGGGCCAGGGCCGGGCCGTGCTAGTGCGTGCCAGGGCCAGTCGCGTTTCCACTGTCACTTCCGGGGCTTGATCGGGGCTTACTCGGGGCCAGCGGCCAGGATTTCTGGCCCGTCGAATACCTTGGGCCAGAGCGGGCCAGCTCGGGCTAGAGGAGTGGTTACGAACAGAGGCGGAGTTCAATTGAGTCGGGAGACGGCAGCGCCGGATGATTCTGTCAGCATTAAAGCTTTTAAAATAATTTAACTCGCGTTCATGTTTGAATGCCTTGTGTTTGTGATGCAAAAGACTATGCGCGCTAACCATTACCATGGTAAACATAGTAAACGCTTGAACATACGCATAGTAAAAAAACATACGCTTGGAAGAAATCAGACCAATCATAAAGGCTATCACAGTCATGTTTTTATTTTATCTGTCAGTAGCCTACGTCTCGTCTCTTTATACCGGACTATCATAAAATAAAGCAACTTTTTTTTCGGGAGCTTCCTCTGTTTCTCTGACTGAAAATATCTGTATGGGAGTCGAGAGAGTGCTAAAGCTCCTCAGGTCGTATTTTTGGTGGCATATATTTGTAGAAATTATCATTCTTTCTAAATGTGATGTAAATATGTCCTGTAATAAACAGTAGGCTAACAGACGCGACTGAAGAAGTAAGTGTGTCCTCTTTCTTTTGTGAAATAGACCTAACGGTAATTTATTTCTGAGTGACTAATGTGCAATTTTGACATACATTAATTCATTATGATCAATGTATCACTTTTTATTGTAAACCTGTGGTAAAACATCGATGCTTGGGTTTTAAATATTCAAGTAAACAACAAAAATGCCAGCAAATGGCCGCTTTTATCATGTTTGTTTTCAACGCTGTTTCCAGTGATTTCTGATTAGTTTTCTGATAAAACTTCCATTTGTTGGTGAATGGGTTAGTGTGACGTTGTTCCAGAGAGGCGTGTTACGGGCGTGTTTTAGTGAAGCGCTGTGGAGCTTCACGACAGTGGAAACGCAGGCAGGTATAGCCTAAGGTGTGTGTGTGTGTGTGTGTGTGTGTGTGTTTGTTTTTTGTTTTGTTTATATATATATATATATATATATATATATATATATATATATATATATATATATATATATAATATGTATATATATATATATATAGGCTACAATTGTCGTTATTTTATTTCCATGCTGTTGTTCCTGCGTAGGCCTACATGTTTAAGCATATTTCCAAGTGGCAAATAAAACAGCACGATTAAATAAGGAGGAGCGACTTAGGCAGCTCTTCCTCATCAAGTCTCCCCGACCACGACAAACACGAAAGCTACCGTTGACCAAAAATGCTCTTCATAAACCTACGGGTGACGTCACGGACACTATGTCCATATTTTTTTACAGTCTATGGTTACAACCAGACCAACGATGGAGATAAACTTTCTTCCGGGAAACACAAGGTGGTAGTAGGCAGACACTGGCAGTTATAGTTCACTTTAAAAAAATATGCAGTGAATGGTGACTGAGGCTGATATGCTGCCTAAAATAATCTAATAACAGTGCGGTGAGTAAATTTAAGACTTTTTTTTGTTGGATGAACTATTCATTGAATATAATCATATTTTATTGTTATTGAGAAAAAATACAATACATCTGTTTACTGACCGTCTGATGCATATTGATTACAAAAACAACTTATTGCAACAAAGTCATGAATGGTCTTACCTTTTTTCGTCTTATTGGTTTACATGCAGAATAATTCATATCGTTCTCCTGGGTCTGAACTGCATAAACAATAACATTATGCATACAAGTTAAAAACAGCATTCAGTCTATTGAAATTGGCCTTATAAAAGATCAATATTTCAAGTTCAACATATGCATTAATTGTTTGATCTCGTTACCTATTTTTTTCCTGCAGATACAGAAGATCCCAATGACTGCAGCTACAATCATCAGAGATCCAGCAGCAGCAGCAGAGATCAACACTATCAGAGACACTGACACTGGAGGAACTGAAGAAGAGAGTCATTAGTGTGAGTGAATCTGGATATACACACATATATGATCAGTGCTGTGGTACCTGCACATGTGTGACAGAGTGTGTTGATGTCCAGATGTGTGGTCTGGTTGCTGATGGGATTGTTCAGCACACAGCTGTAGGTGTTGTTATCCTGATATTCCACCTCCAGAGGTAGAGAGAGACTGATGCTGAGATCACACACACTGATGCTGGACAATACACTGATTCCTTTGTACCAGGAGAGAGTCGCATCACACACATTCAACACTGATGAACACACCAATGAACAATTTGATGATGATGATGATGAAGAACATTGTGAAGAGTCTCTGCTGATGATAGGAACAGGCAGACGAGCTGGAAAACATCAGAGAATAGAGATAAATATTAACAATCAGTCTATTTTAGTTATTGTGAATGTTGTGTTGAGTTGGTGTTTAGTGTGTTAACGGTCACTGAATGTGTCTTTCAGTCCTAACTATAAAATTAACATGTGAACGTGTGGATAAATTATCTCTGCTCACCATAGACAGAAACGTTGAATGTTTTTGATCCTTTTTCAGCTGTAGTTATCAGTAGTTTATAAACTCCAGTATGTTCAGTTGTGGTGTTTGTGATGATCAGAGATCCAGTTTGATTGTCCAGCTTCAGTCTGTCTCTGAATCTCCCATCAGGACCGTCATATGTGGAGAAGAGTTGCTTCTTTTTTTTAATTTTAGCTAAAAGATAGTTTTCAGCTCCAAATGTCCACCGTATATCTTCATCTTCACGTATTTCAGTAACATTAGTGTTTAGAGTGACAGAATCTCCCTCCATCACTGACACTGAATCACCAAACACACCTGGAGAACAAACAAATTTACAGATTAAGGTTTCTGATGGTTTACAAAGCCTGAAATATCAACTGTCTTTACATGTGCTACTTTAAACTTCTAACCGCTACCGTTAAAGAGAGATTGTCTGAATCAAGCAGAGAGAGAAAACATTGCAGTAGTGCTTATGAATTTCTTATAAATAAATATAAATATGTTAAAAAATAAAGATTAATGGACTAATACAGCAGCATCATTTATGGAAAAAAAGGAGAGATATTTAGCCTGGTCCTACCAGACTCTCGTACATTGAGTACATAAATCATACTGAAGGAAAATTAAAATTGAGCGGAAGTACGTGGGCGGAGCCAGTCTAGAGATAATGGCTTAATGCTTCTATTCTTATGCAAGACTTATTATTATTATTATTATTCATACTTGTACATACTTGTATTCATACTTGTACAGATGTACCGTAAATATTAAACAAGCAAATGACCCAATAAGCCGTAATACATTGGATTGTCATTCTAAATATTACAGGCTATTTAATATAGTAAAAAACATAAATGCATTATGTGAACTCAAAGCGGACAGGTTTCCAAAAACAACATATCATATACGACTTTTAAGATTAACTTTGACCCTGTTCTTTAATGTGAAGGAACACAATTCAGGATCAATGTATAAAGTTACATATTTATTAAAAACAAATACCTGATAATTATTGCAGATTGAATGTGCAAGTTTATTTGTGGATATATACACTTCTGATGTGAATCCATTCAAAATGTATTTGAAGAAAACAGAGATTTACAGAAATATATGTACAATCACTGTAGAGATGCAGAGACATTTCCCAATATTCGTGATTCGTCTGGTACATAACAGCAGATGAAAATAATTGCATTTGAACAGTAGAGCAGCTTTATTACTCTAATATGGGAAAGGAAAAATTAAGCCATAAAATGTTTTTATAACTTACAGATTAGACTAAAAATTAACATGTGAAACATTTCCTTCAGTTGTTCAGTGTCTGATCTAATAAAACTTCCTGCTAAACATACAGCAGAAGTGTTGATGTGGTGTGTGAATCCTCCCACGACAGTTTGACCCTCCTAGTTTCACAACCCTGAATTTGCATGATGTACTAGTTCATCTCAACTTTAACTGTTCTTAATTGGCAATATATTCCTTATTTTTGTCATTTAACTTGCTTTTTGTAAGGTACAAAAGCTTTCAAATGGTACCTTATTTAGGGGGTGCATATTAGTATTATAAATGTATGTACATAAAGTGTACATGTTACTGCCGAAATGGCACATATTAGGCGCTTTCACACCGGGTAGTTCTAGCCACCAGGGTGGTTCCCCGAGAACTAAATGTTTCCAAAGTTAGGGCAATTTTCCAATTTTTTACGCCACTAGGAACTCTGAAGTGACGTAAGCCGCACTTGTTGTTGTGACTTTTATTTTGACAGCGCTGAGAACACCAGAGCCTGAACACAGCACTCTTATTCTCCATCTTTAGTTTACAATCTGTTTAACAGCCCTGTCTAATACGTTATTAAATAGAACTGTTATACAAAGAAAGTAGACAGTATATGAAAAAGTCTTAGCATTTGCTGTGTGGTTGATATCCAGTGTCGCTAACTGATCATGTTTCGTTTGGTCCCCTCAAAGTTGCGTTGGATTTCCTCCTTAGTTATAAGGTTGAGAGGGCGAGAGGTCGATTTATCACTGTTTTCCATGTTCATAGAGTTAGTTAGTGTTGTAAATATATAGGCTACAAATTGTGGCTGAATCTGAAAACCTAGACAGTGACTTGTTGCCTCTCTGCCCTGTCAGACAATGACCTAGCAGACGGCGTTTATGTATAAAGATACCTCACCAAACTGATTTCAGAAAGACTTCTGAGGCAGCGTAACGATTTAATGATTGATGAAAAAATAGAGAGAGTTTTGGTGACAAAATTGAATATTTGATTACTACAATACTAACTTCTCACTAGAAATGTCATCAAAAGAGGGAAAAGTTGGTCAAAATGTACACTTTACACACAAACTGACCTCCGACCTCAAATTTCAAACGCCATCTTTATTTAACTGTCACAGAATGGAATGCAGAGGATTGTGGGATATCAAAGGCAGTGAAGGATACATCTATGCTGCCTTCAAAAATCAATCAGATGAAGGTCTCCTGATGGATGTAACACGATCATTGGATTCGGTCCTTGTTACCTTCCTACCTCCGTATCTTGTCTGTAATTTTTCAGATTTCGGATGCAGCCTGTGTGTTTGCACCAAGTGATCTTGGCGACTTCCCTGTCTCTCTCCTGAATCCAACACAGAAGTCACTTAAACTGCAATTCATTGTCTGGCCACTAGGGACAGGCTCCAAAAGAGAGCCCCCCCCCTCACAACCACAACCACCACCACCATGTTGAAATGTCCAACTTTATGGCAGAAAATTTCGGTTTAAAATTCTGAACAGACACTGAATACAACGTTAGTAGATTTCACAATATTCATGATTAATTTCACACATAACAGTAGATGAAAATAATCTCATTTGAACAGACACTGTCAGGAAAAAAGGTACAAAAGCTGTGACTGGAGCGAGACCTTTCACTTATTAATCCCTAAAGGATGCATATTAGTATCTTAAAGGTACTAGTACTTAAATGATTATATTACTTTTGAAAGTGTGTCACCTCAGTGACAGCTTTTGTACCTTTTTTTCTGAGTGTGTAGCAGCCACTGTATCACCATAAAAAAAGTTTTTGTAACTTACCAATCAAACGGCACCAGCACAGACAGAACAAAATGCATATGAAAAACGTGTGAAACATTTTATTCAGTAGTTCAGTGTGTGATTAAACTATCCACTGAAAACACTCAAGCCTATATGTGAACCCTCCCACAACACAGTTCGACCCTCCTAGTTTCACTCGCTGCATTTGCACATGACATAATGTTATAGTTCATCTGGCCTTATCAAGACTTAAACTGTTCTTAATGGGTGAGATATTCTTTATTTTTATCATTTAACATACTTTTTGAAAAGTAGTTGTAACTGTGTTAAATGGCTAAGAGCAAAACTGATTTTAAAATGGTTGCGTATATTTATTCAGTTCTTACATTTAGTGTATGAAAAAAAAAAGTACAAAGTTAAAAGCGTATCTGATCTCATAGTTTTACTGACGTTCAGCTTCTGAGTCAAACTGAAACCTGCTGCGGGTTATTTCTGTCTTCTTTTTTTTGTGGTTTGATCATTTGGTTGGACGGACATCTTATATGTGAGACTGGGCATTCAGTGTGTGTGGTAGTTTGTAGGTAAAGAGTTTCTTCTTTACATGATGAGAAACAGACAGGAAAACAATTGAAACACAATGATATGTAACACTGCCATTCACAAGTTTAGTCTGTAAAAGTTATTTATTCTTTTGTTTAAAAAAATATATAATTTTATATCAATTTGGTAAAGAATAAAACATTCACATTCTAGAGATTGTACTGTGATGCTTAGAAATCAGGATGTGAGTTGAATGTGCATTAAGTACAAGATCATGAGACATGGGTAATCACTTCATTAGGGTCATCAGGTGGGCACCCTCCTTCCTTGGTGTTTTCGTTGATAGGCCCACGACACCTCCAAAGGGCTCAAAAGCAGGTGAGAAAGGCCTGTCCTCTGACCCCAACCCCTTCAGTACCCTGGTTGTTGCTGTGGCAACAAGTACAGTTAAAGTACAGTTTATCTGGACTTCTTACACTTAATAATCGTAACACAGTGATTAAACCAGAGATTAAAGCAACGTTGGGCAGGTTAAGGCTTCTGAGCACAGCGAGGTGGAGGAGTGATACACACCGGCTAAAGGGAAGGAGGATGCGGTGTGCACGAAGGCCGAAGAGGGGTAAGCGGGCTGGTCTGATAGCCAGGCTAAAGGCTAATAACAAACAAGCAAACATCCGCTTGCTTGATAACAAGATGGACTTAATGCGACTCAGACTAAGCAGCTATAAGGAAATGAGAAACTGTTGTGTACTTCTGTTAACGGAGACTTGGCTATGTAACAACATCCCAGGATCAGTTTACCATATTGACGGGTTACTCCTCTTCCAAGCCGATCAAAACCATCTCTCTGGGAAAACTCGCGGAGGAGGACTCTGTGTTTACATAAACAAAGACTGGTGTAAAAACTGCTCTCTGGTAAGCAGCCACTGTTCTGAAGCGGTGGAATACTTGACATTGAAATGCCGACCATACTACTTGCCTCGGGAGTTCACAGTTGTTTATTGTGGCTGTTTACATCTCCCCGAGTGCTAACGTTAGCATGTTTTCAGTGGATAACGTTAGCAACTTCATGACCATATCTATGCGTTACAGAACAATCATCCAGAGGCTTTCTTTGTGGTAGTAGGTGATTTTAACCATGTTAATTTGACGGATATTCTGCCCCGGTTCCACCAGCACGTCTCCATAGCAACCCGGGGAAACAACATGCTGGGCCATGTGTATACTAACAGACGGGAAGCACCTTGGCTTCTCTGACCACATTTCCATCCTGCTGGATCCTGCTCATTGTCCTTTGCTGAAAGACACCAAGCCATCACGGTGTTGCCAAGTGGAGCTGACTTCATGCTCCAGGACTGCTTTGAGTGCACCAACTGTCAGATCTTCAAAGAAGCGGCAACCAGCGTTGGTGGGGTGGACCTGGAGGAATATACATCATCTGGTTGTGGCTACATCAGTAAATGTATTGATGATGTCACTACTACCAGGAAGATCACCATCTGTCCAAATCAGAAACCCTGCCTGAATGGAGAGGTGCAGTGTCTTCTGAAGACACAGGACTTAGCCTTTAGGACAGGAGACACACTTACACTGAGAACGGCGAGGAGGGAATTAGAGGTCGGGATCAAGAGGGAAAAGGTTAAGTATGCACACAAAATACAGGGTCACTTTTCCACCAATGACCCCTGGAGCATGTGGAAGGGCATCAAGAGCATCCGTGAGTACAGCAAAAGAGATGCTGTTTGCCCTCAGGATCCATCTCTTCTCGATGCCCTGAATACATTTTATGCCCGATTTGAGACATCCAATCCCTCTCCCTTCTCTGGACTCACACTCCATCCAGGTGAACTGCCTTTCAGTGTGTCCGCTGAGGATGTGAGGAGGACATTGCTGAGAATTAACACACGCAAAGCAGCAGGTCCGGATAATATCCTGGGCAGGACTCTGAAAGACTGTGCTCATGAACTGGATGGGGTGCTGACTGACATCTTTAACACCTCTCTCTCCCAGGCTGTGGCACCAGTGTGTTTCAAGACATCTACTATCATCCCCCTACCCAAAAGCTTGGCCGTGACGTGCATGAATAACTACCGTCCACTGGCTCTCACTCCGATAATTATGAAATGCTTTGAAAGGCTGGTTATGGCCCACATGAAGGATACCATCGACATTAATGTGGACCCCCATCAGTATGCTGACAGGGAGAACCGGTCTGCATCGGATGCAGTTTCATCGGTCATCCACTCTTCTCTCACTCATCTGGAGAGCAGGGACTCCTATGTTAGGCTGCTCTTCCTGGACTTCAGTTCTGCCTTTAATACAATTGTTCCTCAGACTCTAGTTAATAAACTGCTGCTACTTGGATTTAAACCATCACTTTGTAACTGGGTCCATGTCTTTTTAACGAACAGGCCACAGACTGTCAAAGTCCATGGCATTTCATCTTCGTCTATCATCCTTAACACCGACTCCCCCCAGGGATGTGTCCTGCTCGGTTAAATATCCGGGCAGTCATATTGTGAAGTTTGCTGATGACACGGCTGTGGTGGGTTTGATATCCCACGACGACGAGTCCTTTTACAGACAGGAGGTGGAAGAACTTGAGGACTGGTGCAGAGCAAACAACCTCTGCATTAATGTGGGAAGACCAAGGTAATGGTCATGGACTTTAGGAGGAGAGGTTACACCCCCTCTCCCCTCTTCATCGGAGGAGTGGCTGTGGAAATGGTATTGAGCTTCAAGTATATTGGAATACACATTTCCAATGATTTAACATGGGTCATCAACACAGCCAGCATTATAAAAAAGGCTTCTTTCCAGAGGCTCTGAGACTCATGAATTCCCTGCCTTAGGGGTTGATCTCTCCTTATCATTTATACCTCTTATTCACTGTGTCATAAGTATGCTCTGGTTTATATGTGAATTTGACACACTGCTTTTAAAAACTTCCTGCTTAGTTATTTATTATATAGGTTTTACTCTTCAGGTATTTTTAGTTAAACAATTAAACTATGTTTTACTCATTGAATGTATATTGTATATTATTTATCTTTTTTATTACGCTGCTGGTCCTGAGTACATATTTCGTTCTCATGTGTCAACATGTACAGAATGACAATAAAATACCTTGAACCTTGAAGTTAATGAGGAAGTAAAGCAGCGCACCTGACTAATGTTCACTCATCTGGATTAAACTGTTGGGTTACTGTTTCCCGACATGTTCATGGTTTCTCATCAATTGTAGCCTCCCATGGCACAGTTTATTCCACAATGAACAGAGACTTTTACAAGGTTGACCACAGGATCAGGTCCGGCCTGAAGTTAGTTGTGGTGATCTCAGGCGGAAAACTGAGCTTCCGGTCTAGATCAACTTGCATTTTCCAGTCCCGGGCAGCGTCCAGCAGGGTCGATTACATTTTTGTAGTTGGCTTCCATAGACTGTAAAAAAATATGGATGACGCCCCTTCACTCTTTTCCATTGGTGAAAAGTGAAGCCGCCAAAGTCCTAATATAGCGCTGACATCTTGCACTGATTTGGGACCTGATTCTGCTCAGTAGTGAGCGTGAAGTTTAGCCGTGATATCAAGGTCCCGCTCTCACTCCTACAGAAACAGTTAGTACAAAGTTTATTGCAGAGCAACTCGTTGTGTCAGTGTGAAATAAACAGTTATGGAGATGTAGAAATTAAAGTTGAAGCTCCAATCTCCTCCTGAAAATCCCCCAAAAAGTCTGTTGGACTAATTCATTTAGAGAAGCTGTCAATCATGACGTCACATTCCCGTTTTTATAGCATCAAATAACTAAGACCAAACTTATTTAAAAAAAAATAATCACTTAAACTTAAATCTGCATGATAAAAACTACCTAAAATGACATAAAACATTTTATACTATTAAACATTTATTTTAAGTGTAATTTGATTGTTTAGTTTCCATCGCGTCCATTAGACTTCATGGGGAGGGCGGGGTTTATGACCTATACTGGGACCAGCCACCTGGGGGCGATCGAGACACTTTGGCTTCACTTTTTAGGACTTGTGCGGCACGCTTGTTGGCTTCACTGGAAGTTGTCCCGCTCTTATGAAGGCAGTGGATTTTGAGAATCCATGCTTTGGAAGGAGGAAGGGCATTGGTGGTGGTTCTCCTTCCTTCCAGGATAATCGCCTGTTGTCCCAGGACCTGATTGTGCCTCCAGGTGTAAGGCTGGGAAAGACTGGTTTTGCAGCTGACGAGGATCTGCCTTACCGTTGCTGGGGTTTAACAGTGTGGATCTTCTTCTGTCCACTGGTTTAGGTTCTTGGGTGTGGGAAGAACATTGTAGGTGGCTCTGATGATGAAGCTCAGTCTGTTCCCTTCCATCTCCCAAAGATCCTTCCAGGTGAGCTTACGTTTCTCCAGGTTTTCCCAGTTAGTCCTCTGTCCCTGTTTGGACTGCGAGACTGCCTTTGTGCATCTCTGCCTCCTCTTTCTGCCGGACCTCGGCTACTACCAGCTTTCTTCTCTGGGCTGATGTTGCCTTGTATGGGTCGGCTTGTCCCGAGTCCAAAAACCCCTCTTCCCTGCTGCACCTGTCCTACAATGTCTCCATGCCTGAGAGCAGATTTTGCTTGCTGTATGGCCTCAGTCGGGGTCCACTTTCCCCCAGTTGTAAGTCTGTGAGCAGTAGCTTGTATTATAACTGTCACTTTAAAAGCTTTTTATTTAATATATTTATATTAGATGGTGGAGCTGATTCATGATTATGATTCTAGATCATGCTGTATGTATATGGCTTGTGCTATACTATATATTATTTATCATCCATTGTGTGAACTTCTCACTATTTTCACTTACTGGATGATAGGTAAAAAAAAAAAAAAAAAAAAAACTTGCATTAAAGGAGGGACCTGAGCTATATAGAGACAGGAGATCACAGAGACTCGAGGTTGGCTCTTTTGACCGATAAACAAACACAGAAAGAACCTTAGTATTATTGTTCCAGATGTGAAGTCTTATTTTGAACACTAGATGGCGCTCTATACAGCGGGGAGCACACACAACCCCTGCTGTTAGATTAAACTAAACCATGTTAGATTTAACTACACCATTATGTATAGGAAAAGGCCTATTTCTACATTTAAACCCAAAACATGAGTGAAATTCATTATATCTCTCAATTCATGTGTAAAATTCAAAACAGTTGATAGAACTTTTTTTGTGATGAAAAAGAACTTTAAGAACATTCAAATGTGAGTACAACACATATACAAAAAAAATAAAAAAATTATAATTCTGAATGACCAGTAAATGTCCATTTATTTAATGAATTTGAGGTTAAAGGTCACCCACTTTACCTGAATCCCACTTTATCAAACACATTCAGCCAAAGTGAGCCAGTAATAAATAAAACACCTTACCAAAAAAGACAAATTTTTAAACATTTTATTCTTTGCAGTGTTATAGTGTGTACAGTTTACATTTAGTGTTTAAGTTAGAAATGAACATCTGGATCTCAAAGGGTTTTTCTATATTTCACCTTGAGCGAATTCTGCTTTGACGTGTGGCCACACCCACCAGCAGGGCCGGCCCGAGGCATAAGCGAACTAAGCGGCTGCTTGGGGCCCCCTCGCCACCAGGGGGCCCCCAATCGATTTTTTTTTTTTTTTTACATATTAATTAACTTAAACAAGTGACATAAATGAATGAAAGGATTAATAATTCAAGACAAGAAAATTCCGATTTCATGATCAATATACCTGCCTACAACTGCTGCTGTGTCTGCCAGTGTTTGAGTCATGCGCATAACCTCGCGTGGCGTGCATAGACAATTTGTGCGCAAAGTCATGGTAATGTTAAGCCATGTCACAAAAATTTGATTTGATCAATGATTTATCCTTTAAATGTAATGATATTCAGAACAGAACAAGAATAAAAAAAATAACTATAAACAAGCCAAAACGAAATAATTTAAAGCGAAAGTGAAAGTAAGCGGCGTTGGCCTCACGTATCTCTCTCATTAGAATCAAAATGTTTCAACATTCGCGATGGATTTGGATGGTAAACTATTCTTTATCATAGGCTTTGTACTTCACTCACGTTCCAATATCGACGGAAAAAATCATCCTCTTCACACGCGCAAAAATGTGCTTGGAAACATCACAGTGGAAGATTACAAAGCTGGAATATGTTGTGTGTGTGTGTGAGGCGCGGGCGCGATCGAACAGTGGAAACATAAAAACATACTCCGTCATGTTCATACAAGACATCATTCAAACTGCAAAGTGTTGCAAAACGTTGGAGGATTTTTTGCAAATAATTTTTTTTATATGTTTTGTGACAGTTTGTTTTCAGAAGTTTCCAAGAGTTAGTAAAAGAGTAAAGAAAAAGTTAAAACTTTTTTAAGTATCTATTTTTTATTAAGTATTTATTTTGTATTAATACATAACCTCATTGTATTAATTCATAATGTAACATTATAGCGTGACATTGTGTCAATAATCGTCAAGCACAGGTGACTCTGCGTGGTGGGAGGGGGCCCCCAAATCAAATTCTGCTTAGGGCCCCCAAAAGGCTCGGGCCGGCACTGCCCACCAGTGTCATATTGCATCAAACAAAACTATTTTATCTAAGTTTTGACCTTATTTGTTTATCTGTGGACAGGAGCACTGTAATGCTACTAAAAAAAAGTTGGTTAGCAGTGTTAGTTAGTTTCTCCTAAAAACTTGCATTTAAACTGCATTCATATAAGATAATGACCAAAACAATGGCAAAAAAAACAAAACAGGATGACCTTCATTTGAGGCCTTTTTGTCAAACATCACCATTGATGGGTTCAGTATCAACGGTGTGTTGCAAAGTGGTTTCTCTGTTGAGCAGAAGTCAAATGGTTTCATGTACGCAGGGATGGAAAAAAAACCTTCAACCACATGCTATTCACAGACACGCACTTCACACCTCGGAGAGAGAGACAATCACAAGCTGACATCAAACACAAACGTCCAGCAGCAGAAATGTGCTCGTGCACAACCTGTTCACCTACCCAGCAGATCAGACCACATTTCTGTACAGACATAAATAATTGAGGTCCCAGCAAAGTGTCCGTTCCTTTAGTTTCATCTACATTTTGCACTGGAAGAGTATAAAATTAAAACACACTATTGGATACTTATAACATAATTTGTTTAAAGTCCTTGCGTTTCAAGGTTAAGTTTAATTTATATAGCGCCTTTACATTGCTCAAGGTTGCTTAGTACATTACGAATATGCATATAATGCACACACATAAGGCCACGTTATTGAAAATACATGTCAAACAGATATTATGTTTTTAGCTGGGTCTTGAAAGTAGAAAAAATTTTTATGGAGAGTGAGGGGTAGTGAGGTCCATAGGATCAGTAACACAAAATGACCCTTCACCTTTGAAGTTTTTATGAGATCTTTTAATTAATCCATTGTTAGTTATTCTTTAAAGCCCTTCAGGATGATCCAATGATCCAAAGTCTGCTGTGATTTCCTGATGAAACATCCCAAATCCCAAAACTCAACCATTGACTAAGGGCCCTATCATTCACCCGACGCAATGCGACTCCAGGCGCGATGCAAGTGTGTTTTGCTAGTTTCAGCCCGATGCAGTTATCATTTACACGTCCTGCGCCACATTGTTTAAATAGCAAATGTATTTGCGCCTATTTGTGCGCCCATGGACGTGTTGGTCTGGTCTGTTGGCGCGTTGCTATTTTGAGGCAACTGAAATAGACTAAAATAGATTATTTTTTTTATTTTTTTTAAAGAGCGCTTTAGTAATGTGCGCCTATAGGCGGGTCCACAACGTGCGTACACTTTTTTCCCCTTAGATGGTCTGCTTGCGCTTTAACCTTGCGCACGAGCAGATCCCTTTCTTCTCTGGAGAAGCGTTCAGTCTTTCCACTTGCAAATTGCGAGCGCAACTGGCTTTTAAAGGGAATGGGAGATGAGACTCTAATTGGTTTATTGCACGTTACACTCAAAACACACCCATTACTCATTGAGAGAATAGGGACAACCCTTTTAGACCATGCGCCGGGAGTGCTGACCAATTTTCCCCTCGTTAAACTAGCTAAAGTGAATTCGGACGCCCTAAGTGCACTTGCGCCGTGCGTTTTAGACTATGCGCTTAGATCATTAAAATAGGGCCCTTAGAGTCTGAGGCCATTGCAGGATGTTCTTAGTGAAATGATCACAATCTGGGTCTTGGACTCAGAAAAAGACTGAAGTTTGGTCATCATCTCATTGCGATTGGTGCATACTCCACACATTCCTCCTCTTCAACTTTCTGTGAAAAAATGCATAAGACAAGATATAATAATAATAATAATACGTTCATAATACGTTTCAAAGTAACAAGACTTTTATAAACATCTGATGGTGCTGTTGTGTTTGAGATTTATATCATTATACTATGGAAGCCCATTTCCTCCACATAAGAAAAAAAATGCTCTGGTAAATTATAGTTAAGACACAAGTCAAAATTGTGACATTTTCATTAAATTTCATTAAAAATGAAAAATGATGATATACCAAGTCAAAATTAGTATGTCATACTGTAATTTTGACAAAACAGGTCACAATTTCAACTTTGTATGTGATATTATTTGGCTTTTTGTCATAATTATGAATTACCAGACCATACATTTTTTCTTATGTGGTGGAAATGGGCTTAAGACAAATTCAAACACACGCACTGATCTACATCTGACTCCCTGCTGAAATTATACAAATACTCAACAAATTAACAATAAATGGTCTCACCAATTTCTGTGCGCTTCTGTTGTCGAATGTCGTCTCAGCGTAAGTGATGGATTCATCTTCACAAGTCTCAACTGTTTGAACAATAATCTATGCATTAAAATCACAAAATTCAATCTTAAAAAGATGGTTCTTCACAATATTTATGTTATCATTAGGGCTTTCAAACTTAAAGAAATAAATGTTTAACGCTGCAGTTTTTAAAAACGGCATTAACCAATTGAATTTACCATTAGGCCTATAACTTTTTCCACAGACAAAAAGTTCCTTAAAAAAGAAATGTGTTCATCATAAAATTATGAGACATTCTTTACACATAAATCAAACCAAATGGGATGTTTGACAAAAGTAAAGTCTTTTACATTATTTGTGTTTGATCAGCGTTTAGGTTCAACAAGCACAACAAAAGTCATCATTCATTTAGATTTTAATTTGAGCACCAGCATGTAAGATAGTTCATAAAATTAAGAAAGCTTTTTTAAGTTTTTTAATGCTGTGTTGATCGAGTTTGAGAAATGCAGAATATGTTTTTGTTCGAGTGAGATGAGCAACGTTCTGTGTCATTATATAGAAATAGACATGCATTATGATATGAGTGTAATCTACAGAGAATAACTACACATATTAGTTTGGTTTTGTATAAAGTTAAAAATTACGAAATTACGAGAATACTTTTAATTAAATGATCAAATCAGTCGACTGTTTTAGAGTATATTTTCTATATATAGTATTTGTTAAACTACTTATTTAAAAGCAGTAAATAACACTTGCCTTCTTTCTCAATTTTTCTACATTTCCTGCAGATCCAGAAGATCCCAAATCCAGCAACAATCATCAGAGATCCAGCAGAGATCAACACTATCAGAGACACTGACACTGGAGGAGGAGGAGAAGAGAGTCATTAGTGTGAGTGAATCTGTGTAAATACACACATATATCATCAGTGCTGTGGTACCTGCACATGTGTGACAGAGTGTGTTGATGTCCAGATGTGTGGTCTGGTTGCTGATGGGATTGTTCAGCACACAGCTGTAGGTGTTTTTATCCTGATATTCCACCTCCAGAGGTAGAGAGAGACTGATGCTGAGATCACACACACTGATGCTGGACAATACACTGATTCCTCTGTACCAGGAGAGAGTCGCATCACACACATTCAACACTGATGAACACACCAATGAACAATTTGATGATGATGACGAACAGTTTGAAGAGTTACTGATGATGACAGGAACAGGCAGACGAGCTGAAAAACATGAGAGAATTAACAGAAATATGAACACAACAATCAGTCTATTTTAGGTGTTGTGAATTGTAGTTTGCGTGGAGTGAGTGTTTAGTGTGTTAACAGTTACTAAATGTTTCTGTCAGCTCAAACTATACAATTATTTAATCTATGAATGTATGTAAATAGAATATGTACATGTTTAGATAAATGACGTCTCACCATAGACAGAAACATTGAATGTTTTTGATGATTTTTTCGCTCCACTTAAATCTAGTTGATAAACTCCAGTATGTTCAGTTCCGGTGTTTGTGATGGTCAGAGATCCAGTTTGATCGTCCAGCTTCAGTCTGTCTCTGAATCTCCCATCAGGACCATCATCAAATGTGGAGAAGTTTTGCTTCTTTTTATTCATTTTAGCTATTAGAGATTTTTCAGCTCCAAATTTCCACAGTATATCATCGTATTTACGTATTTCAGTAACATTAGTGTTTAGAGTGACAGAATCTCCCTCCATCACTGACACTGAATCACCAAACACACCTGGAGAACAAACAGATTTACACAGATTAAAGATTCTGATGGTTATATTCAAAAATACTTAGCACTGATTGGATCACTTAACTATTGCACCAATAAGAACTAAATTAAATGTATATCTTATAGCTATATATCACGGCAATATGGACATTCCTTTGATTCAGATAAAGAAAAATAAAATGTGTAAAATGTATTCATAAACTGCTACTGTAAACTGCCAACTGCTACCGTAACAGAGTGACCGATAGATCAAGCAGACAGAGAAAACATTGCAGAAGCGCTTACGGATTACCTGAGACTGAATTCAAAGTTAGTAGATTTCACAATATTCATGATTCATCGATACATAACAGCAGATGAAAATAATCTCATTTGAAAAGTTTTACTCTGAAATGAAAAAAAATTAACCATGAAAATGTTTTTATAACTCACCGATCAGATTCCACCAGCATGGACAGAAAACAAACATGTGAAACATGTTCTAGTTTTGAGTCTGATCTAATGAAACTTCCTGCTAAACATACAGCAGAAGTGTTATGTATTCTGTAAATCCTCCCACGACACAGTGTGACCCTCCTAGTTTCACAACCCTGCATTTGCATAACATACTATACTAGTTCATCTTGCTGATATTAAGACTTTAACTGTTCTTAATGGGTGAAATATTCCTTATTTTTGTCATTGAACTTGCTTTTTGTAAGATACTCTCAGAAAAAAAGGCACAAAAGCTTTAACTGGAGTGGTACCCTTTCAAAAGGTACCTTATTAACCCCTTAAAGGAACAGTTCACTTAAAAATGAAAATTCTGTCATCATTTACTCAACCTCAAGTTGTTTCAAAGCTGTATGAATTCCTTTCTTCTGCTGAACACAAAGGAAGATATTTTGAAGAATATTAGTAACCAAACAGCTGATGGACTCCATTGACTTCCATAGTAGTATATATATATATAAATTTTTTTTTCATACTATGGAAGTCAATGGGGTACATCAACTGTCTGATTTTAAAGTAATTCCTCTAAGGGTGCATATCAGTATCGTAAATGTACATATAAGTGCCCAAAGTGTCCATATTACTACCGAAATGGTACATATTAGTACCTTTTGAAAAGGTACGGCCCCAGTGACAGCTTCTGTGCATTTTTGTACCTTTTCTGACAGTGTAGTGCCTGACTGTGTTAAATGGATAAAAGTAAAAGAATATTGTGTGAATTGTGGATGAACTACATTTCATGGTACAACCCCATTTCCAGAAAAGTAGGGACATTTTTACTTCACATTTAACTGACAAAGAGTTGATTAAGTACAAAGAAATTTGTACAAAGAAAATAAGTCCAATGTTTTCACTGACCAACTTATGTGTATTTTGTAAACTTAAACAGATTTAGATTTCGATGGCTGCACACACTTCAAATAAAGTTAGGACAGATGCAAAATGAAAGAGAAAAGATTATAGAACATAATAATATAATAATAATTTGTTACATTTATATAGTGCTTTTCTGGGTACTCAAAGCGCTTTACATGGAAGGGGGAATCTCCTCAACCACCACCAATGTGCAGCTTCCACCTGGATGATGCGACGGCAGCCATATTGCACCAGAACGCCCACCACATACCAGCTTATTGGTGGAGAGGAGACAGTGATGAAGCCAGTCAGTAAATATATGTATATGTATATGTATATGTATATGTATATGTATATGTATATGTATATGTATGGGGATGATTAGGAGGCCATGATGGACAGAGGCCACTGGGCCACTTTGGCCAGGGTGCTGGGGTTAAACCCCTATTCTTTCAAAAGACATCCTGGGATTTTTAATGACCACATAGAGTCTGTACCTCGGTTTAATGCCTCATCCGAAGGACGGTGCTCTTTGACAGTATAGCGTCCCCATCACTACACTGGGGTTTTTGGACCCACACAGACCACAGGGTGAGCGCCCCTGCTGGCCTCACTAACACCTCTTCCAGCAGCAACAAAAGTTAAATGGTTTTGAAACAGCCCACAATAAGTAGGTGAACTGGTAATAGGTGAGGGTATCGTATTTGGGTATAAAAAGAAGCAGCCGCAAAAGATGGATCATGGTTCTAGCCTGGAAATCCAGACCTAAATCTGAAAGATTAATGGTCTGGCGTCGACTAATGAAAATCAGCCAGCTCGAGGGGCGGCACCAAGCATGCATTTGAAAATCTCACTGCACGCAATAGGATAACACTACGACCAATCACAACAACAAGCCCCATACGCTTAGCTACCAGCGGAGCTAACTGGTAGATTATACTCTTGCCGCATACAGTCGGCAAAACAGCAAAAACGGCCTTCTTGCAAAGGAACGATTCGAGCGCCGTCTTCTGTTCCTCTTTTAGAGAAAAAGCCAAGTCTAACTCGTTCATTGTAGCGGCCAAAGCCGTTTCAAACAACTGGTATTTATCCATAGCCATCTAGCAAAAATGTTTACTAATGACTTGGACGTCACAGCGCTGTCGTCATCTGTTTAACTCGCCTCTGGCCCGCCTATATCAGATAACCCGATGTGATTGGTGCAGCTCAGATCGAGGGGCATATTTAATGAGCATCATTACTCGACACCAGAGTAACTCACCAGAGTAACTCGCTGAGCAAATTCAACCTGTGCTCTCGCGAGAACTCTGGATTACCAGGGTATCATGGTTCACCACTTTGTGCCAAATATCATGAGAGAATTCTCTAACAATTCAAAAATCACATTTCTCAATGCAGGATTACAAAGTGTTTCGGTGTTTCACCATCTTCCATACATAATACTGTGAAAAGATTCAGAGAAATCTCAGTTCGTGTAGTGCAAGGCATGAGACCTCTGTTGAATGTTTGTGACCTTTGACCCCTGATCTGCTAATGCATCAAGAAATGCAACTTGAATCTCTGTTACTCAAGGAAAGGTGATGTGACAGTGGTAAACTTGCATCTGTTCTAACTTTTTCTGGAGTTTGTTGTAGCCATCAAAATAAAAAAATAAAAAATCATATTTACAAAATAAATATTAAGTTGGTCAATGAACGCACTGGAAATCTTTTCTTTGTACTTTTGTCAGTTAAAATGAAGGTTGATGAATCAGAAAAAGATAAATATATGTATTTGTGTTTTATAAGCTGCTTATGTGTTATCATTTAATCAAATATCATCATATTTTAAGAAATCATTAGTACCATTTTGATGTGTTTACCATTATTATCATTTGAAATGTATGTTTCATACTTTTATTTTATTATCTTTATGCCTCGAATATAGCTGATGACTTAGGGTGCACTTTTGCTCTTGCTGTTTAGATGAGGGCAAAAGACAGTAAGTTTCCGATAGGCTGACCACAAATGCATTGTATTGCATGGTTTATTGAACATCTTGTACAGGCTAACACCTCAGAGTGTGAAAACATACAGTATGTTTGTGTCTTTAGTGCCTGCTCTATATGAGAGGAAAGAGGAACTGAAAAGTAATTTTAACTGTTCATTTTACACTGTTTATTTATTAAAATTGTAATCCTGTTTATGGATGATTTAATTTTACTCTTCATTTATTATTTAATTGTCTTCTGTTAAGAAATAGAATTTGACAAAAATCATCTGACTGGAGAATTAACAAATCACAGCTTCTTGACTTTATTTGCAACTTGTCAGGAAATGCCAGAAAGCCTAACTAGTGATTTTAAAATGATGTATATTTTTTTTTTTGATGTATATGGAAAAACCCAAAGTACATAGATAAAATCGTCTGCCACTTCACAGTGCCAGTTTCACTGAAGTTCATCTTCTGAGTCAGACTGAAACTCCTGAGGTCGGTTTTCTACAGAAATGTGGTTTTGTCTGTTGGGTGGACAAACATCTAGCAGGTGAGAATGTGTTTTCAGTGCATGAGTGTTTAGCTTGTAGGTGAAGAGCTTCTTCCTGTCCTGATACTATTATCAGATTTTAGACACTTTAATCTACTGGAGAAAAACAAACAAGACGAGCAACTGTTTGACACAGAGGGAGAGAAACAGTAACACAATTATCATATTTAACTGTTCAAAAGTTTAGAATGTGTTTCTTTCTTTCAAATTTCCACCTGTATAAAAAAATAAAAGTACTATTTTCAAAGTGGTATTTATCAAATTGGGCAAAAAAACAACAACAAAAAAAACACCTGTGACACAGGTGCTCAGAAAAACTCATAGGAAAAACTAAATATATAAGAATAAACAAGACACCAGTGAGTGAAATGGGTAAGAAAGGAACAGATTAACAGGAAGAAAACACAGGAAGAGAGAAATGTCAAACTAAAAGTCCTTGAGTAACTTCAACATAATAGTCCTCAACGCAACAGAACACGCACAGCTGGAGCCTCAGCCTGCTGTTGAAAAACTGTTATTGTGGTTTATTGAACATCTGATTGTATGGGGGTGTGAATCCGGATGTGGTTTATATGACGTTCATTACATTTCACAAGATCATCCATTAGATTAATTTAAGTTTGTCTGATGATTGAATGATGATTGAATGTTTGAATCACTAATGTTCTTTTTATTTGTTTGTATGTTACATGATTCCAGACATAATTCTCTACTCACAATCTTTATGTAGAAAGCAAAACGATTTCACAGTTTTTTTAAGTGCTTCAGTGTTTCTGTCATGGTGACTAGGCTATAATTTAGTAATTCACAGCATTTTCCTTTGAGAATGTTAAAATACAGTTTAATATTTAGTTAAATCGACCCAATAAATGAAAAAACTTGAGGTCTGACTCAGTATTAAAACATAACTGATATCATCTCTATCACCTTCACATGCACATCAAGTGTCACAATTTTCACATTATGTCACATGACTCTTGATCTAAAAGTAACCTGTAGCATTGTGCTGTACTGTTTTAGCTGCTGTTATTCAAAACCCACCAGATGGCGCCACTCAATATCGAGAATGAAAGTGATGACAGTAAATATGAGTCAAAGACAGTCAATCTGTAATAACAATAATTGTATGTATTTATCATTACAGCTTCAGGTCTGTCTTCTGGTCCTATAGCTGGAATGTGTTGCTGTTCTTCTGGGGTGATTGACTATCACTGCAGCAACTCTGTGGAAATATAGGATATTTTTATCCTAATAAACCAAAGCAATCTAATTCAGTTAGTTGTTATTATAAACAGGCATCATGAGGCAGCGAAATGATCAGTTGTCTTATTTAGTTCGTTGTAGTGTTGGGAGAAACGAAGCTTTTCGAAACTTTTTGAATCAATTGAACCATTGCTTCGAAATAATGATTCACTGTTTCGAATCGCTCGAATCTCCACACGCTGGCGACCCCTGCTGGTCAGAACTGGGGAAATGCAACACAAACTCAGTCCAAACATCCATAAAAACACCTTTTACAAACCCATTGTAAACGTTTTATTGAAGGTGTAATCTATAAAAGGCAATTAACAAATTATATAGTAGCATTAAATAAAAAGAGTCTTTATAAATGTGTTATTTTATTAAACTTGTTTTGTTTGTTTTATGGAGAGATTGGTTCATCAGAGCAATGAGACTTTTAACTACAGCTCTTTCTTTTTGTTATACATATGTGTAATTAAATGTATAGAAATGTATAAAATCGATCCGTGACCAGGTAAAAATCATGTAGACAACCATTGACATTTACGAACAGTTATGACGTCACGGAATCCCGTTGACTGAAATCATGTGACTTTGGCAGAAAAAAAAAAAAAAAAAAAAAAAAAAAGTGACAGACTGGCATCCTGATTACCCGAAACAAATGATTCACAAAGGTTTCGAAGTTTCATGAAGCGTGTTTCGAAAGCTCCCATTACTAGTTCATATTTTCAGATCTTCCTCTGTGAGAACAGAAACATTTATTTATAGCGCACTGTATTGGGTTGGGTAAAAGTAGCACTATTATTAGAGATATGTGATTTTATGAATTGGACACTAGAGAGCGATGATGTTCTTCTGCTGAATTTGTCAAAATTTCCAGAACATGTGTGTGATTATCTGTGATACTGTAAACTATGCATTCCATATGAGAAGACCAAGTGGTCCAGAACAGCGGATGTTGAGATCAAAATGTAATAAAGTTTCTATGTGTTAAGCTAAAAATAGAACATTTAGTTAAGTTTCTGAATGCTGCGCTTTTTGTGCACCACTAAATTAAACTAATACACAGCAACACAATTTCAGACATAACATTAGTGCTTATGAGAGTGAAAAAAAAAAAAAAAAAAAAAAACCTTGATGCAATAAAAAACACCACTAAATTAAATGAATACACAGCAACACAATTTTAGACATAACAATAGTGCTTATGAGAGTGCAAGAAAAAGAAGAAAAAAAAGTGCAAGCAAAACAGAGTCAGAAGAAAAACGTCTTGGCAGAGATGTTGAATTTGATCGTTATTTTGTGGTGAAATTTCCATACACAGGCTCCTTTGATTTCTGCAAGGAACAATAGACAGTCAATCAAAAGCAACAGTTTAAATAGCCTACTTTAAAAAGAAAATTATAATAACATTTTATGTAGGCTTCACAAGACCCTATAAAGTTTCTGTAAAATTATTTGTTTGATTGGGCATAGTTTTTAAGTTTTGAACATTTTAATTGATTGTAGCCTAGGTGACCTAACCTTTGGGTATCGCCCATCATTTGCATAAGTTTGATCTCTCCCGAACACGACAAACACAAAAGTCTACCATTACCCGCGATGGAGATAAACTTAATATAAAGCTGCTTTAAATATGTTGTTTAAATTGTATTTAAATAGGCCTACGTCTATGAAAGTGTATAACTGTACTGTGTACAAAGAGAATCGCAATGGTGAATATTATTTTTTTAAATTTTTTTTATAAAAGTTGCTGATAAAAAACTTTTGGATTTCAAATAAAAATAGTGAATAAATGTTTGTGGTACAGCCGCGGATCGGATGCGCGCTGCAAACGCAGCATATGTGAAAGAGCACGTGCTGCTCCTGCAACAACACAATCACCGCATATACGCACTGCAAACGGAGTATAAAGTACACTTTCATTGTATGGAATAAAATATGCAATGAAAGTTAATCGTGACTAAGGCTGTCATATTGCCAAAAAGAAACTGATAACAGTACGGTGAGTAAATTAAGACTATTATCATTGAATATAATAATGTTTTATTGTTATGGAGGAAAATGACTTAAGGTAATAATTAACACGGTTGGCCACCCACATCTGTTCACTGACCGGGATGCTTACGGTACACAAAACTTCTAACAGATTAACAGACTGGAACAACTTCTTGCAGCACAGAATGATCTTACCTTTTTTCGTCTCGTTGGTTTACACAATGCAGAATCATTCATGTCTTTCTCCCGAGTTTGAACTGCATAAGCAATAACATAATGCATGCATGTTAAAACAACACATTTTCTAATCTAATATTGAAATTGGTGCCTTATAAAAGTTACATATTTTAGCATATGCATTAATTGTTTGATCTCCTGACCTAATTTTTTACGTTTCCTGCAGATGCAGCAGATCACGACTGCAACTACAATCATCAGAGATCCAGCAGCAGCAGAAGAGATCAACACTATCAGAGACACTGAGACTGGAGGAGGAGAAGGAGACTGTGTTGTAGTGTCTAAAGAGAAACATTAATTTAAGTGATTGAATCAGATCTACAACAGAAGACAGAGATCAGGTCAGTGAATACACACATCTATCATCAGTGCTGTGGTACCTGCACATGTGTGACAGAGTGTGTTGATGTCCAGATGTGTGGTCTGGTTGCTGATGGGATTGTTCAGCACACAGCTGTAGGTGTTTTTATCCTGATATTCCACCTCCAGAGGTAGAGAGAGACTGATGCTGAGATCACACACACTGATGCTGGACAATACACTGCTTCCTTTGTACCAGGAGAGAGTCACATGACTCACATTCAACACTGATGAACACACCAATGAACAATTTGATGAAGATGATGAGGAACATTGTGAAGAGTTACTGCTGATGACAGGAACAGGCAGACGAGCTGGAAAACGAGAGAATAAAGAGGAGTATTGATAAATCTACACAACAGTCTTATTTCCAGCTCAGTGTTTTGAGTGAGTGTTTAGGGCAGTGATATTCAAATGTTGGATCTCCATGGTTCCATCCAAACCGTGGGACATGATTGCGCCATTTCTACAATTTTAAGCGAGCCGCACATCAAAACAACGGAGCGGTTCCCTTTCAAAAACTTCTCTCTATGCTGCGCTGTTTGTAGCGCTATGGGAACACTTTGTGTGTGACCGACTTTGAAGAGTGTGTGCAAACCATAGACTGTAAAAAAATATGGACGTAGTGTCCATGACGTCACCCGTAGGTTTCTGAAGAGCATTTTTGAAGCCTAAAGTGGCCGTGGCCGGAGCCGGCCGTCGCCATCTTGGCCTTGCGTCACTCCTGGATTAACAGAAAATGGGCAAAGAGGCGGGGCGTGAGTGGAGCTGAGGAGCCTGGCTATCTGAAATCACACCCACCTAGCTCGACGTGATCGAGTTAGCTCAGGCTGGGGAGGTAATGCTATAACGTTATGCTTCTGACAGTACCAAGTCTGCGACTGCACAGGGCCTCGCGCTAAAGTGACAGTTGATGATGTAAAGCCAATTAAAAGTTCCTATTTTTGCCCTTCAAAATGTTGTAATAGTTAAAAGACATGGCTACAAGTGAGACTGTGTATCGTGATTCTGTACTATTCTGCTAGTTGAAAATGTATTATGCAGTAACTTAATATTACTCTGAGAGAGTGTGTGTGACAGTGATTTATGTGCATACATGTCAGTCACTCTTTTTTATGGTCCGTCAGCCCGGCATCGCTCGTCAAGTTCGTAGAGAGCTTATTCAGTCCATTTTAAATTCTGATTTTGTCCGCCTCTCAAATGTGTTAAACCATAGATATATTGCCTATGAAGTGCCTATGAAGTAAATGCGCTAGAAAATCCGCGCTCATTCAAGGATGTGGATTTATTGCATGGACGGAGAAAGTGCAGACACCTGCAGGATTTCATCTGACGGTACATAAGCATATTATAATCTGTTATGTTCCGTGAGAGCAGAACGAACGCACCTTTATTGACGTTTTTAAATCTGAAAACTCCAAAAAGCAACGAAATTGTCAGACATCCATTAGTGCATGTTCACAGAGGAAAACAACTGAAATACAGCGCTGGTTGTTTTCTCGAACGATACTCGACGACAACGACGGAATCCTAAGCCGTGGGCGAAGTATTAAATTGTATGAAATAATCCCGAAAAAAAGCACAAAACACTGCAGAGATGGCAGGTTCAGCAACTAACATTTGCTGAGGTGAAGTGACGGCTAGTAACAGCAGACAAACGGCTAGCATTGACAGCGGCAATCCACCTGTCACTCAAACGTGGACACACCCTTAATTATGCAGAACTTTAAATATTAATCAACTAAACGGATGAGTTATAAAAAAATTCACCCACCTCACAGTTGTCATGAAGGGCAAACTTAGCTGTATAGACCAAAGCCACATACAGACACTAGGGTGTAAACACGTTTTTTTCTGCTGTAAAATTTGACATTTTAACATGGGGGAGATACAGATTTGACTCACTTCTGACACCAGCCTCAAGCGGCCTGTCAACGAATTGCAGTTTAACTCACTTCCGTGTTGGTTTCAAGAGAGAGACGGGGAGGTTGCCGCTTGGTCCAAACACACCAATGAAATCGGCCTTGAGCTTGAACCTCTGACGGTGACGCCATGCATTGCTCGTCAGAAGCTACAAATAGATGTGCAACAGGTGCGCCTTTCAGGTTTCTTTATCTCAAGAGACTGTTCTGTGAGTGCGTGTGTGTGTGTGTGTGTGTGTTACACTCATTCTCTCTCTTGACAGGAGTTAGTTTCCAGCTTGCAGTGTGCAGAAATTTCTTTGCATCTACAGCATGAAGAGAAAAATTGAGCGTCACTCAAAGTGAACGGTGTGTGCTTCCGTGTTAATGGCTCATTCCTGAATACGACACACCAGTTTTAAATAAATTAGTTTCTTTGGGGGGAGAGCATGCTGCCCTTGCGTTTGAGCATGGCGAGTGCGAGCGTTGTGAAACGTTCACAGTTAAAGTGCTTGGCGCTCGATTTGCTTATTTCCAAGTGCTAGCACCCACAATGCGATTGTGGGGCTCGCGTGTCATTCTGGGCGAGAGGCGAGAGACGGGTCTGTCCATCGCTCACTCTATCTCTCCAGATCGGGATGTCCCTTTGCCGGACTCCAAAGCATGCCCTGGCACCTCATTGGCTCAGAGGGAGGACACTGGAGAAATCTCTTGTTTCTCTTGTGATAAAATGCGAAAGGAATTACTTGAGGTTGTGACTCATGCAGTGTCCAGACTACCATTAGGTTGTGTTTGGTTGGATTTAAAAGAAACCTGGTGCGATTGCTCTGTTAGTGCTGTTCATTTGAATAAGTGTGAACGCTGCCATCTGGTGCCACCAAACAAGCGGACCGAGACCATTGAAAAGATGGGTCTTGATCAGCTTCCAAAAAAACCCTGGTTGGGTTCGACTGAAATATCAACGCAACATGGACCAAAGACATGTAAACAAACCAAAAACAGGAAGATTAGACCCCAAATGGACAGAATGCTCAAGAAATACCTGTTTTTTTCCAATCATAGTCGCGATGTTTCCCACAACAGTTCGGTACAGGCATCCTCGCAGCAGATCTTCGTGTGTGTGTGACGGAGAGATTCCTGCTGCTGTTTTGACTCCTTTACACATTTTATAAGCTCTTCACGAGTTCTCAGCTGGTCTGAATACCATCATATGTAGGCCACACACAAACAAAGTGTGCATGTATCCCAGCACACAGCATTGTCTTGGATGTCCTGGATGTCCGGTAAGTTCCGTCTTAAAATAGGCAATTAGTAGTAAAAGCCGACCAATCAGGTTGTAAACGAATCCCTTTGCCTTTAGGTTCGGTATCTTTTGGTTCAGTGATTCTGTGGTTGTATTTTTTCTTTTTTTTTGGTCTGGACCAAATGATCCAATCGAACCGAACTACAAGTGTGAACACAACCTTAGACAAGCCATGGGAACAAGAGCCCCCCAAACACTCCAGACTGGAGAACAGATTTCTGTCTGGTGGTCAGGAGGAGGGACCTCAACATCGGGATCTCCCCTTCATTCACATGGTACTCACTGCAGAGTGGACGTCCAATGGGGTGGAGGGATACAGTTGTGGGTAGGGTGTGGTTAGATATCCTAGCTCCACCCATTAGGCCCAAATTACATTTGCTCTTCCTAGACATCCAGCTAGATGTAAGCTCCACCCATTTGCTCAGCAGCTTCTCCCTTCTTTGAGGACCTACATAGTGAGTTAACTCACTATTGGGGGAGACCTTACACATTGCGTGTCTTTGTGCCTTCAACGTCGACGTATTCGGTTAGCGTGGGTGTGAAAGCACGCGGTTAGACGATGATGCCTCAGGTAGTAGAGTCTGCAGTATCATCAAAGAAACCACCTCCCCACTTAAGCCGTGCAGAACAACCTCTACACTGGTGGGGAAAGACTTTCAGGTGGCAGGTCAGGCTGGTGCTGCACTGCACTGTTACAGTTATACTAGGCTGACCTGTTGAAGGATTTGAGAGCGGGTGGTTCGATCGACGAAGAGTCATTCTCTGAGCTTCGTTGAGCCACAGATTTGTCTCTCCATGCAACTAAAGCGACCATTCATTGGTGGTCTGGTCGCCACAGAGAGACATCTGTGGTTGAACCTAACGGCATCAAAGACTGAGAAAGGACGTTTTTGCTCGATGCCCCTCTTTCACCTTTCGGGATGTTTGACGAATCGGTTAACACAGTTGCCATCAGATTATGAGAGGTGAAGAGAGACATGAGTAAGCGTTTTTCCAGTTCCTTTCTCGCCCCACTCAAGGGGAGGGGCTGTCGACCACCCAGCCCAAACCCAGTCCTGCTCAGAGACGTGAGGCACAGAATCAGAGTGTGGCGAGTCGGGCTCCCCCTCGCTAAGATTGGGGATCAGCTCGTCACTCTCAGCAACCTCATAAGAGACCTGATGCACAACGTTTAAAGGGATAGTTCACTTTGAAATAAAATTTTGGTATGTTTTAGCTTACCTCAAGGGCATCCAAGATGTAGGTGTCTTTTTTTTCCGCAGTAGTTTAAATTTTTATATTTTTAGGTCAAACCGTTCTTGTCTGTCAGTCATATAATGCAGGTCTATGGTCACTGTCTCAAAGAGCATGCACAGAGTCCAAATTAAAACAATTCCCCATCGTCCAAATTAAACAATTCCCCATCGTAAGTACACATTGATGGCCCAAGACACGAAACGAGCGGTTTGTGTGAGAAAACGAACAGTATTTATATCGTTTTTACCTCTTGTACACATGCCACGTCCAAGTGATCTGAGAGCGCGGGTATAGATATATACACTAGATGTCGCATTGGCTACGGTTTCGTTCCAATGAACTGCCGTAGACAACTATACCCGCCCGCGCTCTCAGATCACTTGGACGTGGCTGTGTACAAGAGGTAAAAACAATATATATATACTGTTCGTTTTCTCACACAAACCGCTCATTTCGTGTCTTGGGCCATCAATGTGTACTTACGATGGGGAATTGTTTTAATTTGGACTCTGTGCATGCTCTTTGAGACAGTGACCATCGACCTGCATTATATGACTGACAGACAAGAACGGTTTGACCTAAAAATATAAAAATTTAAACTACTGCGGAAAAAAAGACACCTACATCTTGGATGCCCTTGAGGTAAGCTAAAACATACCAAAATTTAATTTCAAAGTGAACTATCCCTTTAACACAATAATTAATGGAAGGGCCTTTTTTTAAGTCCTCCAAAAATCACATTGACGTAACCTTGAGTTTTGCTTTAAAAAAAAATGTAAGGAATTTTTTTTGTATTTAAATTTGTTATAATCAGTGCCACAAATGCTGTTGATTGAATTTAATTCATGCTGAATATTTCTTTAATAAAACAAGAATATGAACGTTTGGACAAAATTACATCTGTACTCACCATAGACAGAAACATTGAATGTTTTTGATGATTTTTTCGCTCCACTTATATCTAGTTGATAAACTCCAGCATGTTCAGTTCTGGTGTTTGTGATAGTCAGAGATCCAGTTTGATCATCCAGCTTCAGTCTGTCTCTGAATCTCCCATCAGGAACATCATCATATGTAGAGAAGATTTGCTTCTCTTTATTCATTTTAGCTATTAGAGATTTTTCAGCTTCAAATTTCCACAGTATATCATCATCTTTACGTATTTCAGTAAGATCAGTGTTTAGAGTAACAGAGTCTCCCTCCATCACTGACACTGAATCACCAAACACACCTGGAGAACAAACAGATTTTACACAGATTGATACTTCTGATATATGAACTTGAGTTTTAAACATCTGCTATCTAGATCACAATAATTGTATGAAGCTATGAGCTTCGTATGATGCTAAAACATTCGTAGGATGCTTAATTTTTGATAGCATACAATATTTTAAATATATTAAAAATATCTTTAATTATATATATATATATATATAAGGTGCATTTTTTTTAGCCTGCCTTGTGGCGTGTGCCTTCACAGCTCTCCCTCTCATGCTTCGCACTTTTCATCGTTCTTTACGGTTTGCTTCCGCTCTACATTCATATCTCTTTTTTGAACAGTTTTCTAAGGCTTTCTGATCACCTCATGTCTGATCGCTTCTTAGAACGGCCACTGACTCTCACACGAGCAGCTGGCTCAAAATTTAGCTTGAGTCAAAGCATCATTGATACAATGATACACTATCAGGAAAAACCTGCAAATATCAGGTAATTTAAACATTGCGATTTCCGGGCCCCGTCCCAAGTCATGCAAGCTGGGCCTGGCCTGAGATTTGAAAGTGGCATAATGGAGATGTCTCCACTTGATGAAGCTACATTCATCATAGCAATTTACATTATTTTCCATGACTTTTTAACATCTGTGAAGAATGTTACTGATAATAAGCCCCCCCCCCCCCCCCCCCCCCCCCCCAAAAAAAAGAAAAACAATAAAAAAATAACCAATAACTTACCAGTCAGATGCCACCAGCACAAACAGAACAAAACAAACATGTGAATCATTTTCTTCAATTGTTCAGTGAAAAGTCTGATTTAAAAAAGTCTAGTTAAAGTCTAGTTAATGTCTGCTACCTCACATTGTGACTCTAGCAGCTCATCTTCTGAGTTAAACTGAAACCTGCTGTGGTTGGTTTTCTTCCGAGATGAAGTGTGGGTATTCAGTGCACGTGTGTTTATTTTCTAGGTGAAAGAGCTTCTTCCTGTCCTGCTTAATGAATCTCACGGTTAAGGTCTTCACAATGAATCTCACAGTTGATGCCTTCACAAAAAAGCTTTTTAGTCAAAAGAAAAAAAAAAATTTAATCAAATCAAGTTTTATTATCAACGTTGGTTGATCATGGTTGACTAAGTTAAAATCAACCTTGGTTGGCCAAAGTTCTGAATCCAGCAAAAACAGTCAAATCAGTGTAGAGGTTAAACTAGACTCTTAACAATCACGCAGCTTTGCTATTCACATATTGACATCTAAATAATACACCAGGCCTTTTTTTGGCTGTGAGCTGTAAGCAGTGAATGACTTCACATGGACCATAATAATCAGATTGTTATTGGACTAGTAGCACAGTCGGATAAAAAAAAATCTGCATGATTGATATTCAAAACGATAAGCAAGTACTGCTTTGTTTAAGGTTTGTATATCTGCAGACCTAGTGTCAGTTCACCTTTCTGAGTGATGAATATAGACTATTGTTACCTGCTGATATAGACATTTATACACAAGTATATTTGCCTTTGAGGCCCCGATATACTTCAAACGAAATCGAAGAACTAACCGATGTGAGGTAATTTCGAACAAAATCAGGCCAATCTTCGTTTGGAGTTCGTTTTGGGATTTCAAAACAGCTTGCCAGAGCGAACTTTCTGGAAAAGTTCCTTTGAACCTTCGTACTGCCATTGGTCCGTGGCGATTATGTAATAAGTAGGTGTACGTGGAGGCTCCACCCTCTTTCATGTTTTTCCAGTTCATTTCCTCAGTTGGAGGCCGTGGAGGTCAGACGTCCGTGAGTGAAAACATAAGCACACAGCTGTTTACAGTAGAAAATGAAGTTGTACTTCTAATGAAACGAGACACAGACACTTTTTTATGTTTAATACAGTAAAGCTGCTTGATTTTAAGTGCTAAATAAATAAAAAACGTGACGTGACTTTACTGGAGTGCTGAATTGCAGAGCTTGTGCAAACATATCCACGTTGATACATTTACATTTACACTCTGCTGTTTAAGCTACAGGAAAGCTACGGTAATCAGATGCTTTTCTTATGCTTTATTAAAATGCTAGCTGTTTTCTCAGTTTTGTTGTATGTATGTTTGTTATGTTATCTAAAAAGAAAAGCGCGCAGCACATATTTGCATATTCATCTAACCGTCGCTCTCAGCAGTGTGGGTGGCATCAGATGTTCAATTAAAGTATATCTCTGGTCACGTATTTCGAAAGAGATTTGCTGTGAGTATATCAGGGCCTTTAGTTCTTTTGGTGTGTTCAAGCGCAGCTTTCTGGCCGAGAAGCAGCCGACGAGAGGCAACAACACACTCAGCTTTGTGTGTTGGTGTGTCTCTGGGTTTAAACAACAGTATTCATAAACAAGTTGAAAAATCGCTGTTCACTGAAGTACCTCTCTCTCTTTCTGTTCTTCCTCTTTCCTGCTTCAGTTGGCATCTCAGATATCAGTGATCGAGCAGGTACAGTAGGTCAATAGGACTCATTTACAAGGTGTAGCAGATTGATCTATTAACTTTCAGTTTAGTTGAGTTAACACACTGCACCTCCAACTCAAACATTGCATATAGGCACCACAACTATCTGAGTCTGTCTACACTGTACACGTCAAAGTCAACACTATGAACTGGTTCATTTGTCTTTCTGAACCGGTACAGGATGATGCGGTATGATACTGGAGCGTCCATTTATTGCACATTTCATCATAATGCTGCGTTTGCTTTAACATGTTTATGACCTGTTTAATCTTTGAAGCTCTAAATGGAGCTAATTTTGTCTTACACGTCTGTAACCACAGTGGCTGACACTGTCTGGCTCCGCCTGTTAAAGTACACACACCACAAAATCATGCTATCAGCCGACAGATCTATGCGAAGCGCAGCACAGATGGTGATGGGGAGGCTCAAATTACACTTTTGTGGAAGATAAACCCAAGTAATGTATTTTTACATGAAAAAAATATCTTCCCCTACAAGAAATACTGTAGGAAGGTAAAGGTACTGAATTAAGCCTGTACTGCTGGTATAAGTAATGTTTCATCTTTATTTTGAATTACTATCCTGAAGTTTTTCTTGTCAACCGTTTTGGACAACAATTCCTATTGACTGATGATCAGAATATTTTCCCCCCGTTTCACTAGATTTGCTGTTTTCACTTGCAATTATGAATGCTTTTTTCATTTGTGCAGCCTATTTATCAGAATATCGTTTTGGAGATCTTTTGAAGTTCAGTGCAAACGTATCCAAAGGTTTAGAAATATCCTGCCTAGCTTAAGCAACACAAAGCCTAGCGTTTATTACCCTATTTGCATTCTTTGGTTGGCAGTTGGCGTTTGTTTTGTGTTCTCTCTCTCTGTGTTTGGACTTAAACAGTGGGGGTGGGGAGGGGGAGGTGGACTAATATTAGCCTAGCCTAAACAAGTTAGTTTACTATTAACCTTCAAGGCTGAATGGGCAGTCGAACTAGTGAATCGTGAAATTAAATAAGAATAATGCTTCCCACAGTGAGAGTGTGTAGTTAAAACATCTATCATGTAAAGGAGACGCTATCTTTTTTCCCTCAGGACTCTGTTCATGGTTTTCCCTCTTCTTCTTCACCTGAGTTCTGCCTTCCTGATAGTTAGGAAAAGCTATGGAATACACAGCGAAAGAACTGCATCTCCAGTGAAGCAGAAGAGGAATGCTTTTATGAATCAGAATCTGCATTCATTTTCTGAGGGAAAAAGTTGGGAAAATGAAGTTTCTCTTTAATTTGCTCGCAGTGATCTTGTTTTTACTCGACAATGGTAAGACCTTTGCTTGTTACAATCTTTCTTCCGGTGTTTGTGTGAATGTAGGCGTTAGAGAGATGGAGGGATTCAGGTTATTGTTGGGATTATGGATCTGGTTACTGAAAACATCGCCTAAAGTCACAGAATGGGGTGTAACACCTGTTAACTGATCGCTCTCCTGTTTTGCTTAGACATGCTCAGCTCTATAATATTTTATCAGCATATAGCACTTTGTTTCTCCTAATAGCTGAAGTCATAAGTTACACCTCTCAGAATCTGAAGAAATATCAATAATTAAAATATAAATAGGCTAAATGAGAGATTACATTTTGTGTTTTTTTTAGCACTTTACCAAATGTTTCATTATAACAGATTTTTTCATATAGTTCAAAATTTTACATTGTGTCATTACCATGACTGTTTTCGATTTCGTTTTTTATGATAAAATCCATGTTTGTCCTGAGCAGTGCTGTTCTGCCCACTGTTCTGCAAAGCAATTATCCAGCTCCTGCATATTCTTTGGTTTTCCAGCATCTTCTGCATAACTGAGGGACTCATTCACAACTTTAGCAAGTAGTGAAAACATATACTGATGCTCCTGAAGGAAACACATTCAGGGGGTGTAAACTTTTCAGGGGAGGGGGTTAAATTGTTCTTATTTTGTCTTCTGGTAAATCTGTTAGTATTTTATGTAACTTCTGCTGGGCAGTACTAAAAAATAAGATCTTTAAATTAAATAAGAACAATTTACAATCCTCCTATTCAAAGGTTTTCACCCACTGGCTCTTAAAGGGATAGTTCAGCCCAAAATGAAAATCAGCCCATGATCTACTCACCCTCAAGTCATCCTAGGTGTATATGACTTTCTTCTTTCAGACGAATACAATCAGAGTTATATATATATATATTTTTTTTTTTTTAAATGTCCTGGCTCTTCCAAGCTTTATAATGGCAGCCATAAAAGGGCTAATAAAGGCCTTCTGAAGCGATGCAATGTGTTTGTGTAAGAAAAATATCCATATTTAAAACTTTATCAACTAAAATAACTAGCTTCCAGCAGACAGCTGTACGCAAGTCGACATGCGCCAAAATAGTAACACTTGACGATGTATGACGTAGGATGTAGGAGTATCTTAAGTTTAGACGCCTCTCGCGGTTCAAATAAACAGGGCTGGGCAACAAACCCATTTCCTTTTTTTGGGTGAATTATTAGCCTAGAAATCTAGACGCAGCCAGTGTGGTCTAGCAACTCTCCATTGACTTTCGAGCTGGAAAAACCAAACTCAGGTCAGGCCAATCACATCGTGTATAGAGTAGGAGGGGCGGGCTTAACATAATGACAACAGAGTTGCGACGGTTCCCTGCTACTTGAAAACAAAGAATGGCTGCTGCTGCTGGCGAACAGCGGTCTTTCGAATCGGCTTTGGCCGCGACTCTGGAGGACTTGGAGTTAAGCGTTTCTTTGAGAAAAGAGCAAAGAATTCCTTTTTTAAAAAAGGAAGATGTGTTCGGAGTTTTGCCAACTGGATATGGCAAAAGTTGAATATACCAACTAGCCTTCTTCGTTGCTCTGATTGGTTGTAGCGCTATCCTATTGCGTGCAGAGGGATTTTGTGAGACAACCGTTTATCCTGGATTTATCGGATTGAGCCATGCCAATGGTGAGTTGCCAGACCTAACATCTTGATGTAGGTCTGGCTTGCCAGGCTAGTGAATGATCCCTTGAAGGCTCTTTTTTTTTTTTTTTTGCCTAGAGCATTAGTGAACGTTTGCAGCTTTTGATCATCTCAGTAGCAGCTATTAAGAATCAAGCATGTGTAATCTTTTGAACTGCATTGATATTTTGTGTAAATTCAGTTATGTGGTCTATTATGTAAACAAACATCATGACTTGGACTGTACTAAATTACTTTTGGTGCAATAAACAATCAGTTTATTTGTCTTGCAAGACAAAGGAAAAAAAAAACTCTTAATGCATTTTTTTTTTTGTATTTAATACAATTTCATTAGCGTGAATCATTTTAAATTTGCAACAAAAAAATAAATAAATGTTTAGTTTTTTTGCCAAAAACTTATGAATCATAAATTGAATCAAATGTACACTACAACAACTACAAAATAATGCTGTACTACCAAGTTTTCAAAACACTAGGGGTGTGTTTACACGACAACATTATGCTTAAAATGGAGAAGTGTTTCCTTTGAGTTTTCAGGCATCCAAAACGTGTTTGTCATGTAAACGAACAGCCAAAACGCATAAAAAGGTTTTATGATTTTAGTTGAAAACGGTGTTGTGTAAACACTAAGGTTTCTAACCCTAATCAAAAACACCTGAACAAGCTAATCATGGTCTTAAGGGTTAGGAAGATACAGGCAGAAAGTTATTCAGACATATTTCTTAAATCAAAATCTATGTAGAAAAAATTCACAGCACTATTGTATATTTTTGTGTGGCTTGTGTTTCTTCTTCAGGTGTTTTCGGTGTTGGATCAGATAAAGTGTCAGTGTCAGTGATGGAGGGAGATTCAGTCACTCTATACACTGGTGTTCAAACAAGCCTACAAGATGATATTAAATGGTACTTTAATGACACTCGTATAGCTCAAATCAGTGGAGATCTCAGGTTTATCTGTACAGATGTTCAGTGTAATGAAGGCACTGAGAGATTCAGAGACAGACTGAAGCTGGATCATCAGACTGGATCTCTGACCATCACAAACATCACAGACTCTGGACTTTATGAACTGAAGATCATCAGCAGTAAAAGCAGCAGTGACAAGATCTTCAGTGTTTCTGTCACTGGTGAGTCATTTAATGAATGTTTAAATACAGTTTATACATGTTTAAAGGGGTGGTTGATTATGATTTTACTTTTCTAACTTTAGTTAGTGTGTAATGTTGCTGTTTGAGCATAAACAACATCTGCAAAGTTACAGCGCTCAAAGTTCAAAGCAAATGGAGATATTTTCTTTTGAAGAAATGGCTTTTTAAGGACTACAACAAACAGCTGGTAGGGACTACACGACATTCCTCCAGGGTTGGTGATATAAAAAAAACCAGGGCTCTCAAGTTTTACCAAAAGCTTGGAGTGAGATCACATGCGGTTAGGGGAGGAGCCCTAATGGAGCCCCGCCCCATATGTCCCCACCCCCCAATTTTACCCATTGTTCATAATTAACCAGCCCAAACTGAAATTATAACAATTGGTAAATCTGATAAATGACAGAGCAATTCATCACATCAAATATACTCTTTAATGTTATATTTCAAAATTACAAATAAGTTATACAAAAATTACAAAAATATAACAAATTGCTCCAAACAGTTTGGAAAAACAAATCTTTTTGCATTTTGAATGTGTCTAGTCAAAATGGTATAATTATTTATTGTGTGGTGCATGGGACATTGTGAACAAATGACATATTAGAGTATTATTAAGGTGTGTGTGTGTGTGTGTGTGTGTGTGTGTGTGTGTGTGTGTGTGTGTGTACACACGAGTACACACTCCAGCTTATGAAATGTGTTTTGTGTTTGAAAAATACAAATGCAATGGCAATGATTAATGTATGTTTTGACAGGATATAAAATATTACCCAGAGCACTCTGCTTTAATACATGTAGCCTTAATGTAACTAGAAAGACTATTAATACAGTATAATATATAATTTAAAATAAAATAAAATAAACAAATTTAAATGTATTTAAAATAAAATGAAGAAATACATCTTCATTCCTTCCCATACCCACTAACATTCCCTTAGTTTAAGAAAACGTAAGCTAGCCAAACTGAGCCAAAGCTTCTGGTCTGGTTGCAGAGTAGTTGTAGAGTTTTTGACTGCATCAATAATAATGTAAACGATGGGCTATATATTAAATGTTCTAGCCTAAAAATGTTAGACGAGCTTTCTTCCAACTTACCTTCTCCATCACGACGTGTGTTCACGCGATGTTGTTGGTTACCTAGTAACGAACGTACGGTGGCCGAGAATGTTCCGTCAACTTCCGTGTGTTCGCGCATCTGTGTTGCCTTGTAATGAACGCAATCTGGCCGAGATACGTGCTGGCGGCAGGAAACTTCACTTTGTGTGCCTGCGCCTCGTATACAACGTTATATATAAAGCTTGCAGGACAACTTGGTTGGCATTGCTTTTTCAGCGTGAGAAATACACGGTGTGGCGTGTGAGCGTGTGAACTGGTTGAATTGCGTGTGTCTCACGCCCAATGTGTGAGACTTGAGAGCCCTGAAAAAAACCCTAAAATTTACATAAACCCCGCCCCCGGAACACGATTTATAGATTATCAAGACAGAATATGCTAATCAATGACTAAACGATAACTACACATAAGCTACATAAATTCATCAACTAACCATTCAGAAATGTTGTCTGCATGTTGTCACTTCTTCTTGAGTCTCTCCATCTTTCTGACTCCGGTTTGAACATAAAAGGCTAAAAGTGTTTGAGATTTTCAGTGTGTGTCTGCGATATGGAAGCTGCTAACACACAAGAGCTGTTGTAGCTCCGCCCACTGTGTCGAGAGCAGAAGCTCATTTGCATTTGTAGGACAGACACAAAATGGTGCGTTTTTACTCACCCTCAAAAAGTGACAATTTTAACATGCTATATAAACATATATGTGGGGTATTTTGAGCTAAAACTTCACATACACATTATAAGACACAAGTGCAGTTTATAGAATTATCTCACTTTACATCATTAAATAGCTTAGTTTGATATAAAACTAAAGGCCCATTCTCACAAAGAAAATAACTATAAAGACCTATGAAGATTAGCGTTCACAGAAAGCTTCAGTTGAGTTCAAATAGAGATGTCAGGTATAATCATGCCATCTCTGACTTCTATTATTATGTTTAAATGAGGATTTGATATCAAATAAGGATGTAATAAGGATAACATCTGTTTTAAAAGCACAAACTTTCTATTTCAGAGCGAAAGTCAAGAAAGAGCTTATGCAATCGCATTCATGATCACAGTTCTTTCATGTTGTGTAGTTTTTATTTGTTTTCAGCAAAAGATCCTCCAGCATCTGTTGGTTTGTGTTTCAGGTGTTTCTGCTGCTGAACGAGATGAAGTGAAGAGAAAGACAGTGAAGGAGGGAGAATCTGTTACTTTAGATCCTGGTGAAATAAAAAAAACAAGTGATGTGATGATGTGGTATTTTAATGACACTCTCATCGCTGAAATCACTAGAGATCAGAGTAAGATCTGTACAGATGTTCAGTGTAAAGAGAGATTCAGAGACAGACTGAAGCTGGATCATCAGACTGGATCTCTGACCATCACAAACACCAGAAACACAGACTCTGGAGAATATAAACTACAGATCATCATCAACAACAGCAGCTTCAACATCACTAGAGTGAAGAGATTCAATCGTACTGTCACTGGTGAGTGTATAATTCAATCTTTCAATGCATTTTTCCTTGGAGGAGTTTAAAAAAACAGTTCAGTATTTTTAAGTTAACCCAATAACTATTGGCTTTTGGACTGTTTAAAAACCGGAGTTTTGAATAACTAATGTTATTACCATGAAAAATGCAGTTTTCCTGTGAACTGTGTTTGTTGATCTCTCAGCTGATGCTCTTTTAAATGCCATTTATCAAATAAATCATTACTGTTTTGTTAAATACTGGATGTAGTATCATTCACTCTCGTAATGATGTCTGTTTCTCTGTAGATGTTCCAGGTTCAGGTTTGTCTCCAGGAGCTGTAGCAGGAATAGTTGTTGGTGTTCTGCTGGTGTTTGCTGCTGTAACTGCTGGTGTGATTTACTATCGACAACACAGGACCCATGCACCAGTACCACAGGATGTAAGTATTACATACAGCTGATTTAGCAAGATTTAAGAGATTTACCATGCAAAAATGCCTTTAAAAGAACAGTGGTATGTATATTTTTATATTATTATAATTATGTGTGTAGCAGAAATGTCCACTGAGAAGTTATCTTTTTTAACAGTACAGAAGCAGCAGTGAAACAACAAAACGATCAAAAACACTAATAACTACCAAAGTTATTATTTTTATTCAGTCTTATTATAAAACACCAATACAACAGTTCAAGCATTTAAGATGTCATATTCTTCAGGTTTATATTACTGTAGTACACAAGATGTGATGCATCTTATGACAGTGTTTTGACACAATATTTAGGAAATTTAAACCTCTGTAGAAACAACAGGAAAAAACTAAATATTTTTTCTTCAGTCTGTAGTGTGTTTGTGTTTGTTGTGTATCACATCACTTTAACCTTCTGTGGATCTGTTTTCTTACAGGAGGGTGATGATAACAATAGCTTAGCACATGATCCGAATGACATTCCTTTGAGGAGGAGGACACATACTTCAGATTCAGGCTGAGGCTGCCAGTAAAACAGTGCAACAAAATGCATCCTTTTAATACTTTCATTGAAAGGGACACTGAAGAGAATTAGGAAACGAGTAAAGTTCCTAATTTATACCTCTCGGCCCTATGGCGCCGATCCTGTGTGCTCGTTCCAGCTGTGTGCATGTCCCACCCGTTCCACCTGTCCCACCCGCCAAATTACGCCTATGGTGCTATAGACACACGTTTAGTGTGACCGGGCTGCGTCTCCAGATGAAGTATTTCAGGAATTGAGCCGATGATCCTCAAATTTCGATGTCGCTCTCTGTTTCCTGATCATCTAATCACTCGGTTTGGGAAGCGATCGTCTTTTCAATCTGTATAGCTCGATTCTCAGTCCCAGTAGCCGCATTTTCAAGAACTAGGATTCTTTGCTCCGCTTCTTTCACTCAGTTATTAGTACGCTGCACTTCTTTTGAAACATCCTGAATTTTCTCCAAAATCAGTTCTAGTTTAGAATCATCCAGCCGATTCCACAACTTCACTTGTAAAGAGTTCCTAAACTTCCTACTAGTAAAGTAAAGATGATCAGCTGAAACTCTCGTCGCTCACGTAGTGAGCTTTTAATGTTGTTAATATGTCTATGTGGTGTTTTTAATGTGCTTTAAGAAAAAAACACATGTAAATTCATAAGTCAACACCATTGCTGAGTATTTTCTGCTTAAAACTGCAGTGAACCAAAGACAGTCTCAAAAACACAGTTTGAAATCGCTGGTGCTTCTGACATGACAAACTACCTTGTAACCAATCAGATCAACGCTCTGGCGGACTTTAGCATATCATTAACAGAAAACTAGCAGGGAAGTCTCGAGAGATGACAGGTTATCCCAGTACATTTTTCTGATGATCGAAAAAATCTGATAAATTTAGCAACATAGCGGGTGTATGATGTACATTATGATGTTACGATGAACTATATGCCGTTCTCCACTGATGTTCTGAGTTGTTCAAAGCGTTTGTACGGATACTGAGGCAGCTTTCTTACTCTGAGATGCGAACGGGAACATGGTTTGTGTAGCATTAGTAACACATTATTAGCTGTTTAACAACATAGTCAAGCAAAAGGCGAATCATATAAATGACTCTTATGTGTCCGACGTTGTAGAGAGCGATATCATTGTGCAGCATTAACCTCATAATTTGGCAGAGAGAATCTGAGAGCTGGTGTAAATGAATGAGTGGAGGCGGGGAAATTACCTCAAGGCGGGCATTATGACCAGGATATAACACAAGGACATTCTGCACTACTGATTCTGTAGGGGTTTTTACTGGTATTGTTGCTGTTCCTGGAAAAGACTGACGTAAAATGTTGCTAATATTTATGGTTTAAACACTAACATTAACTCGTACTTATCTACCTTCATCAGAAAACACTCTCCAGCAGCTACACTGAAACCAAAAAAACAGACTTAATAAGCTTTGAAATTCATTGGTTTATTTGAAAGTTGGTAAAACACTAAATGTATTTATTCTGATAAATGCCTGTAATTGAATGCATATATGATACAGACTGTTAAAAGTTTAATGTCTCTGGCATTAAACCTGAAACATAGGCCTACTTGATGTGACGTTTGTCAGGAGTGTTACAGCAATATAGTAACATACACATGTTTGTATACTTGATAAAATAATGTAATTAAATTATAGTCTTTATTTGGTAGAAATATAGACTTGTTTGTTGAAATGTGCAACGTTCCGTTTTCCTATACCTGAAGTTGTGAAAATAACGTGACATTTTATGAGGTGCTGTTTTATTGTGTTAAGATTGACATGTGATTGTTTTTTTTGTTTTTTTTAATATTGTATTTTGTGTTTGTCTTGTAGACTATTATCACTGTTTTGAGACGATTGCCTTCACTTAAATACTCTGTTCAGTCTAGCATTTAGCTTTAGACTTCTTGGTTCTTTCTTTTGGCAGCATTCTTGTCCCCAATGTTGGATTTTTTTTTTTTTTTTGTGCTCATTTTAAATATGTAAATATAATTAATAGAGGATGGGTTTTTTTCTGAAACAAGAAAAATGAACTTGAAAATCTTTGCATATTTATGTGATACATTTTGTTTAAAACATGATTCATTCATAATGGCTGGAATCTATGTGTTTAACATATTTTTGTTGATAATATTGATATATAATATATAATATAAGTTATAATATATATAATATAATAATACATTGCGTTATAAATGATTTCAACACTGATGCTACTTTATAGCAACTTTATAATGATTGCTGTTACGTCTTGTAATGTCATGATCGATGGGCGGCTGAGTTTGGTTTATTGTCTGTTCTCTCCCTCTCTATTCTGTTTTCCTCTGTGCTGCTGCCAAAGAAGCACAGCAAGTAGAGACTTGGAGGTTTCTCTTCTCATTATGTCCTGCCCCAGACAGTTTGCCATCTGTTGCTATGATGGGAGAAACAAAGCTTTTCATTTTGCTTCACAAAATGATTCACTGTTGGTGACCCCTGCTGGTCAGAACAGTGTAAATGCAGGGAAAACTCAGTCCAAGCATGCATAAAAAAACACTTTTTACAAAACAATTGCAAATGTTTTATTGAAGGTGTAATCTGTTAAATGCAATTATCATCTAAAACTATTAAATATGAAGTGTCTATAATATTTTATATTTTATTCAGTTTTAGGGCTGTTAGGGTTGTTTAATGGAGAGCTTGGTTAATCAACAGTCAACTTGTTTCATGTAGTTAACTACTAACATTTGTATTACTTATATTTTGGATATGAATCTCAATTGACTGCAAAGGGAGCTCTCTACAGGGCCGGTAAGACAGAGGTCCCAAGGGGGATGAGGCGAGGTCAATGAGGGTTAAACCTTCTTGCTCCTCTCAGGAACCTGATTAACAGGCCGTGCTTTCCCTTCTACTGGGTTGTGATATACGGTAATAGCAGTAACATACATTTTCAAGGTGGAGGGAGACAGCCTTCACTCCAAACCTTCTTGCAGAAAGGAAAGAATGACTCTGATTGGACATTTACGGGGGTCCTCATGGTGAGAAGAGCCCGATTCAACGAACAGGTTCCACTTCCAAGCATAAGCGCGCCTCGTAGAGGGGCTCTAGCTGAAGTGAGAGTGTCTACTACCACTGAGGGTAGGTCACTAAAAACCGTAGTTTCCAGAGACCACACTTAGAGGTTCTAGAAGTCTTAACGTGGGTGCCATATGGTGCTCCATTCCTGAGAAAGCCGGTCCTTCCTCTGGGGAATCCACCAAGGAGGGGCTGTCGCAAGGAGCTTGAGTTCTGGGAACCAGGTCCGGGTGGGCCAGTATGGCGCAACCAGCAAGACTGGCTCCTCATCCTCCCTGACCTTGCACAGGGTCTGTGCGAGTATAGGCTCACTGGGAGAAACGCATACTTGCGCAGGCCCCGGGGCAAGCTGTGTTCCAGTGCATCCGTGCCGAGGGTCCCTCAGTCAGGGAATAGAACAACTGGCAGTGGGACGTGTCCGTAGTGGCAAACAGGTCCACCTGAGCAACTCCAAAGCGCATTTAAGCGACCTTACTGGGGGTGGAGTCTCCACTCTCCCGGGAGTGTGAGCTGCTGTGAGCGCGTCAGCTGCACATTTGAGCTCAAAAGCCAGAGGAGGAGATGGTGGGCGAGTTACGACATGCGACGGGAGCGTAGACAACCTTTGCGAATGATGTACGCAATGGTCAATGTGTTGTCCATCAAGTATGCATCATGCAGCAATAGGAGAAACCGACCGAGGGCAAGGAATACTGCTATTAACTCGAGGCAATCGATATGCCACTGCAGTCGAGGTCCCGCCCAGGAGGCCGAGGCTGCATGCAAGTTGACCACGGCACCCCAGCCAGTGGTGGAGGCATCTGTTGAGACAACAACATTCCTGGACACTTGTTCTAGGGAAACTCTGGCCCGTAGAAAAGCAAGGTCTGACCACGGGCTGAAAGCCCTATAGTGATAGTCATTCGGATCATGCCACGGTGCCATGCCCATTTCACGGGACTCGGTCGTGTAGCCACTGTTGAAATGGTCTTGAATGAAGCAATCCAAGCAGTGTGTCCGTGGCTTTGGGTGGCATATGCCCCAGCAGCCTCTGAAATCGTTTCAGTGGGCCTGCTGTCCTGCCTTTGAATGGATTCAAGCAGTTCAGCACTGACTAAGCACGCCCATTCGTGAGACGAGCTGTCAGGTTGACCGAGTCCAACTCTACACCAAGAAAAGGAGATCCTCTGCACGTTTGCTCTTTTCCCAGTTGACCTGAAGCCCCAGATGGCTGAGGTGTCTGAGCTCCAGGTCCCTGTGTTCACACAACTGATCTCGCAAGTGGGCCAGGATGAGCCAGTCATCAAGATAGTTGAGGATGTGAACACCCACTTCCCACAGAGGGGTAAGGGCGGCAGGGTGACAGGGACAGCCCAAATGGGAAGCCGTGACTGTCCCCCGAATGCAAAGCGTATGAATGGTTTGCTTCTAGACCACTAGGTTGGACATCATTTCACCAAGGGACCGCACAGTGACTTTCGTCTCACTGAACAGAGGTAAGAAGGACATCCATCCACACTGAAAATCATTTTGTTTAGTTTTATTATAAATAAAAGTGTAAGTGAGAAGTGCAGTCATGCCAGCACTTAGATATTTTGTTTCTTTTTCAATAAATCATGGATAAATCAATATTTATGAACAGAATTGTTTTATAACTAAGAATCACATTTTTGTTTATTTAGAGCAAATGGTTCTCATAATGTGGAGCGCCCTCATGTGGTACATCACCCCACTGTGTAAAAAATATTTTACATTTGAGATGTTCTAAATCTTCTTTCTGATTATAAAGTTTTATTATATGTGTGTCTAAGCATTAGACCCTACTGCATTGTCTGCATTCTTACATTGATTGTGAACGGCAATAATTGATGGTTTACATGCGAGTGACACTTCAGTTTGATCATATGTGCTACTTTATCTGATAACCACCAATTTAGAGTAAAACAATCAAATTAACAGTGTGAATCACGACACGATATTTGACATAATTAAAAAAACTGAATAAAGGAGCTCAGGTGTGGTAGAAACTGGACTCATTATGTTTTCCTTTTTGAATATTTGCAAATAACAAATAATGGTGAAGAAATTCCCATCAATCAAGATCAGTGTTTAAAGGTCACATTAGGTTTGAAATAAAAACTCCAGCAATACTGACAGACAACAGTGGAGTCTAAACTGGTGTTTGGAGCAAGTTTCAGCAGTATTTTCTAAGGTTTGTTCATTACCGTAATGTTGATTACCGTAAAGCCTAACGGCAAAAGAAGACAAGAAAATATTAATTTACCCACAACAACAAGGTAAGGGCTTAAGAACTTTACAAGATATACATTTTTTTTTTTTTTTTTTTACACAATACAGAAAAACTAAAGGAACCGGAACCGTGTGTGTACGAAACAGTGCACAGCTGGGTTAAAGTAACTAAGATTTGTCCAAGTAAAAACAAAGGAAGGGTCTCAACAGTATTTTCTTGATCACAACTGTTGTGGCAGTTTAATTCACTAAACAATCATCTTTGGCATAAGAGACAGTCTGGAATCAAATGATCATTAAAAAGTAATTTATTGTCTTGCAAGAGGCCCAATTGCCACACAGAGGTAGACAGTACAGTATGTGAAACAAGTGCGACCAGGAGGGAGGGGCAGGCCAGTCTTTATACTCTGTTATTGTTATCTTCCAAGGTTCTTCAAACTCCAGAGATGGATAAGACACCACCAGTGATCCTATTATACTGAACTTTAGTTTAGCTTAACTTACAGCCTGCAAGTCCTAAATTGGACAGCCCTTTGACCTTAGGGGTCAGGGCTTCAGCCTTCAAAGCTCTCCCCCTCTTCTCCTGCTTCGCAGGCGTTTCACATCAATCATTATATCACATAGTCAGCAACACACATAGTAGTCAATCTAGTGTATGTTAATGAAAATCAAAGTAAGTAATGAAAATCTAAAATCTCCCATTACACAACCAAACTACTTTATAAGTCAAATGTCAGTAAAGGTGTTTTGATGTATGTATTGTTCACCAGGTCACGGAGTTCATAAAACTAATAAAAAATTACTCATTCTGCATTTCGGTCCTGATATGAGTGAGCAGAAGTGTGACAGTGAAATGAGAAAGAGAGACATCACTGAAAATGGCTGCAAAGATGTCAACACCTTCATACAAGCAAATTCCAATAATATTAATGATGTTTTATTAACAAAGTTCAGCAATCAATGATAAGAGGTATATATATATATATTCAGCTGTCTCACCTCAATCCATTTACAGTTTAGCAGCATCCCTCCACCACCCCTTCTCCACACTTCTAGCCATAACCATTTACATACGGGGGGATTACTCTGGGTTTGGGCAGAACTCCAAGCTCGGAGCCCTCCCCCCAGACAGCATGCCCAATACGCATTAAACTTCACCCTCTCTAATTGTATGTAAGTGTGAACTTGTGAAAAGCAGTTTGTGGCAGAGGGGAAACGTCTCAGGTTACGTATGTAACCCTGGTTCCCTGAGAGGGAACGAGACGCTGCGTCGAGACGCGGTGGGAACGCTCTGCGTGATTGCGTCGTGAAGCACGTGTATAATCAGTCCAATGGAAAGACGAGACGTCATAGGCGGGTGACGTCATCGACCAGGAAGCTATAAAGCACCCCTGCGACAGACCGTGGCAGCTTCTGTAAGCCGAAGCAAGTCGATCACAGGCATGCAGGGAGTATGGCAAGGCGACGCAGCGTCTCGTTCCCTCTCAGGGAACCAGGGTTACATACGTAACCTGAGACGTTCCCTTTCAAGGGAACTTCGAGCTGCGTCGAGACGCGGTGGGAACCCTATACCCACGATGCCATATGACAAATGCCTGTTCTGTATGAAGACCATGCGCATACTAGGAAACAAGCACCCTAGACCCTGGAGTGGAGCCTAGGTCCAAGTCATAAAATCTAACAAATGTATGCGGTGAGGACCTGCCTGCCGCATTACAGATGTCAGAGTGAAACTCCTGATAATAAAGCCTTAGAGGCAGCCATACTCCTGGTAGAATGGGCCGGGACAGCCAAAGGTGAAGGCTGTCCGGCCGCTTCATAAGCAAGTGAGATAGCCTCAACTACTCACTTGCTCATTATCTGTTTAGATGCAGGGCAACCTATCTTAGGTAACCTGAAGCAGACAAATAACTGCTCTTATATATATGCCACAGGTTGCAGCTCTGTGGACATAAGCATCCAAGAGCCCGGACAGGGCAAAACAGATTAAGTTCTTCCTGATCTGGCTTGTATTAAGGTGGAGGACAGAAGGCCTGCAGCACAAATGACCCACAAATTTAGTAGGAATACAACCCGGCAAGGGGTGAGGAAGACTATCACCATACCAGGTGCAAATCCAAGTACGTGCAGGCCCCAGCCTCAAGTACCACGGAGAAGATTAAATAAGGATCTCTCCTCAGAGATAACCCAGCAAAGAAACATTCATTGCAGAAATCAAGTACTGTACCATAGGGCAGATAGCAAGATTCAGAAGGCATTCTCCACACCAGGCAGAGAACAGTTTCCATTTCAATGCATATTCAGTCTTCTCGTGGAGGGAGCTCTAGACTGGAGTATGGTCTCCACGACCTCAGTCGAGAGACCTGAATCTATGAGCTGGGCCCCCTCAGAGGCCGAGCCCATAGTATCCATAACTCCGGAAGAGAGTAACTCCCAGGAGCAAAGATATCAGGAAATGCGTACAGGTGTAGCCTCAACCACACCTAATACGTTGCATCCAGTTCAAGCAGAGCTGGATGCATCAGGGAGAACCAAATGGGCAATGCGTTGTATAAACGATGCGAAAGGTAGACTTGAGTTTTGACCGAAGTTCTCCTAAAGGAGCTCCACCACCTTGGGGTGAAGTCCCCATTCCCCGGGCCTCAGCCCCTGCCTCAACAGGATATCTGCTCTGATATACGAGACCATCAGTGTGTTGTCCGGAAGGACAAGCACATGGTGACCTCTCAGGTCTGGCAGGAAGTATTTGAGAGCTCGAAATACCGCCATCATTTCTAGCCGATTTATGTGGCAAGAACGTTGATGGTCCTGCAAAAGACCTTTCGCTGAGCGGCCACTCATGACCGCCCCCCATCCTGTGAGGGAAGCATCCGTCGAAAGCGTTACGCGTCGACAAGAAGCCCCCAGCACTGGGCCCTGGGCGAGGAACCAAGGTTTCTTCCACATGACCAAGGCACGAAGGCATCGCCGCGTGACCTTGATCGTGCGAAATGGATTTCCCCTCGGAGAAAACCCCTTGATCCTGAGCCACTGCAAAGGTCTCATGTACAAAAGGCCAAAAGTGATTACGTTGGACGCAGCTGCCATGAGCCCCAACAGTCTCTAGTGACTGGCCTAGTTTTATCCCCTTTACGGCTGTGAGAATCGCAGAAATACGTGCAGGAGACAGACGTGCTTGCATTATTGTCGAATCCCATAAAACACCCAGAAAAGTGGTCCTCTGAGCTGGGAGGAGCACACTCTTCTTGGCGTTGAGCCACAACCCCAACCTCTTTATGTGAGACAGAACGACATCTCGATGCCGAACCGCCAACTGCTCGGACTGAGCTAAAATCAACCAACCGTAGATAAAGTATAATACGCGAATGCCCTGGAGTCTCAAAGGAGCCAGAGTTGCATCCACGCTTTTTTTAAAGATGCGGGGTGATAAACCTAGGCCGAAGGGAAGACCCCAATACTGGTATGCTTCGCCCCCGAAAGCAAACCTCAGGAACCTCCTGTGATATGAGGATGGATAGATAAGTAAGCGTCCTTCAAGTCTATTGTGACAAACCAGTCCTCGGACTGAATCTGTGACAATCATTTTAGCGTATAGCATACTTTGAACTTGAGATTCTGAAACCTGCTGTTTAATTGACGCAGGTCTAGAATAGGACGCAACCCCTCATCCTCTTTCGGAACAATGAAGTAACGGCTGTAAAACCCTGACTGTCTGCTGGGAGGAGAAACCCCTTCTATAGCTCCTTTTGCAGAAGTGTCAGTACTTCCTGCTCCATAACCAGAGCCTGCTCGGGGTCCACCACTGTGGGGAGGACCTCTAGAAATCTGTGCGGACGAGAACCGAACTGAATTCTGAAACCCTTTTCTAAAGTGTGCAGGACCCACTGAGAAATATATGGCAGTAGTTTCCACGCTGCCAGAAATTCTACTAGGAGAACCAGTCTCTCGAGACTGGCCTCTGGATTTGGTTGAACAGTCACTTTGGTGCCCTGAAGCGGCGAACCGGCAGGGAACAACCAAACTGACCGTTCTACGCCCCTCCTCGGAGGATCGTATGGGGATGCTGACACCTCGGTGCCCTGAACGGAGAACCGGCAGGGAACAACCGAACTGGCAGCGCTGCGACCCTCCTCAGAGAGTCGCACCCCAGAGGGTGCCGAGGAGAAACGATTTCTCAAAACCGTCCCTGCCCCGGGGAAACCTTCAGAAGCCTGATAGCCTCAGCGTCAGGACTTCTTGTCTAAGTTTTAATAGAGATAACGACAGTCCTCAGATCTTGCCTACCTCTAACTAGCTTTGTTCCGACGACCCTCCTCGGAGGATCGCTGGAAAAAAGCAGGCACCTCGGCGCCCTGAAACGGCGAACCGGCAGGGAAACCGAAATGACTGCTCTACGACCCTCCTCAGAGGATCGTTTGGGGACGCTGACACCTCGGTGTCCTGAAACGGCGAACCGGCAGAAAAACCGAACAGCCAGCGTTGCGACCCTCCTCAGAGAGTCGCACCCCAGAGGGCGCCGAGGAGAAACGATTTCTCAAAACCGTCCCTACCCCGGAGGGGACCACCCTCAGAAGCCTGCAGCCTCGGCGTCAGGGCTTCTTCCATTTTTAGCTATTTTAGAGATAAAACAGTCCTCAGATCTTGCATATCTCTAACTGGCTAGACTGTGACCGCCACCCAGGTCCCCATCGATTGTGGATGAGCCCGAATGGCGAATCTTTGTTTTACCGCACTCTATGCTGCGAGGAGCTTAAGTATGCTGAGACTGCTCCCGCCCAGCAGTCTCAGGAACGTTAGATCGGTGAGGAAGAAACCTTTGGAACGCCACTGAAGAGTTTATTTCTTCGTCTTCGAGCGTCCAGAAGAAAAGACATATTTTATCTTAATTTTTCTTTACATCAGAAAAACTATATATATATATATATATATATATAAATATAACACTCCGTGGCCACCAGCAGGAAACAACCGAACTGGCAGCGCTGCGACCCTCCTCAGAGAGTCGCCCAAGAGGACGCCGAGGAGAAACGATTTCTCGAAACTGTCCCTCCCCGGTATAGTTTATCTGTTGCGCGACGCAATTCTCAAATAGCGTCAGTGCTGTTACATCCTCACATTAATCCATGCTTATACATTTTACCCACCAGTGCTGCCTAATAATATTTATCTATTATTTATGGTGGCTGGTGGGTAACGTCGGGGTTATTATGACACCAACACGGGAGAGAGATAGCTCGCAAGCGTCTCTTTAACCCGAGGCACTGTCATACCATAATACTTAATACCCATAACATTACTATAGTTGAAGTTTAGGGATAAAATACATAAACAGAAACCGGTTTATTCCACGATCTCGACACCTCAGTGTGGAGATAGGGAAAAAACGGCACTCCCCGACGAGGAGGCTGAGATATAGAGTTTTCCTTATACTTTCACTCTCATATCGGCTGGCCAGTAATATTTAACTTAGCAACAGCATTATATAAAACCTCCTTTTATAAGCTCCTCTTTATTCAACAGAGTTATGAGCTGACTTGTTTATTTATTTATTGAAAACTCATAAACATCTGCCTTATCTTTTTATTTATTTATTTATTTTTAAACAAAAACACTAACGATACCAATTCCTCGGAACTGGAAATCGCGGCATGAGTGCCTCATCCCGGGGAGGAGAAACCGCAGAGCGTGCTTCTCCCCGAGATAAGGCACGTGGATCGAACAGGTGTTTGTTAGAACCATTTGCGATCCCCAAGATGCGCGTCGACGCCGTGCCTCGGCAGCAGCGGGACCCGCGCCTCGGGGCGCGCGCACCGAACCGTCCTCCTCGAAGAACGGCCGGCGGGAGCGGAGCGTCCTCACGGACAGCTTCTCGCAATGCTCACAGTCAGCCCCCTCGAGAACTGACTGTTGGCATGCTCCACTCCCAAACAAGCAACACAAGCTGAAGTGTGTGTCCCCACCCGTGATATAACGTGGGGAGGGAACAACACAACACTTGCTTGTTCTCTTTTGCCATAATAAATATATATATATTGCAACTTGACAGACAACAATAAATATGACAAGGACAGAATACACAGATCGCTTGCTGAAGGCACAGAAAGCTGCCACGGTAGTGATGTTACGTTCGTGAACGAATCGTTCTTTTTGAACGAATCATTTAGGTGAACGAATCGTTCTCGTTCACGTAATCCATTGACTCATATTTCTCGTTCACTGAAATCCCTCCCTCCACAGCAGCGCGGCGCTATTAGCAGCGCATGCGCAGCTCAGTGAACCGGTGTTTTCAACCTGTCAAAGAATGAACCTCGAGCCAATAGCCTTCGAGTATGAGATGTGACGGAGCATGTGATTTGTTGGATGTAGTGAACGAATTCGCCCTTCACTGACTGTGACCGAGTTGCTTTTGAGTCTGAACCATAGGTCTGAACGAGAGAGAGCTATCGTTTGTGAACCAGTTGAACGAACTGGTACATGTCGTTCATGAACAAAAATAACCAGTTGTTTGAACGATAATGATGGCGAACCGATAGAGCTAGGTTTGTGTAGTTAGCATGTTTGCATCAAAGAAACAAATTTACACTTTATCATTGTAATGAAAACAGGTTAATAACTCAAGCTAATGGTTAAATATAACAAAGACAAATTAACATCGTCAGTTTTTACTTTGATTTGAGCTAAGGGGGGTGCACTTGACTGTTTACTTGATTTAAATTTACACTTTACCTGCTTTTCTTATATTTTGTTTGTGTGTTTTAGTCTTAGTTTAGTGGTATTTTGCACTTTGAACAATTTACTTGACTACTTGTGTTCATTTTGTATTATCAAAAATGAATTCATTACGTTTTATTCATGTCATATGCACTTCTCTAAAAAAAAAAAAATATGGCAGTATTGGTTAGGTCTCATTTGCGTAACAGCAAATAGCATTTCAGTTCGGCCTGTGAAGGGGCATGTATTTGGTTGGATCTACTGAACGAATCACTGACTCAGATCGCTCTGTTTTGAGTCTGAACGAGAGAGAGAGATCTCGTTCGTGAACGAATTGAACTAACTGGTACTTTCGTTTGTGAATGAGAGTACTGGGTAGATCGGTCATTTAGCATGTGATTAAATCTCATTCAAAGCGCAGTTATAGGTGTGCACATATAATTGTTTATATTCATATTCAACATACAGAACATCAACGTTTAATATAATCCCAGATTTATGAATGTGTATGTCTGACTAAACAATTAAAATGTTAATTATGCAAAAAACCTTGGTTTGGTCATCTGAACAACTTATTTAGATTTATGTTATTAATTTAGTAAATAAGGCACACATTTTAACAAAGCCAAATCACTTTTTTTTTGTAACAAGTAAATACGTTCGTTAAAACATAGCATAAAATACACTCTTTTTCGCCACCTGCAGCAGTATATGTAATATGAAGAAATTATCACTGAACGAATCAGTGAACGAATCTGAACGAATCATTTTGGTGAACGAACTGAAAATGAACGAGTCTCTGGAAAGAATCAAAATTTCCACCACTATGCCACGGTCTGTCGCAGGGGTGCTTTATAGCTTCCTGGTCGATGACGTCACCCGCCTATGACGTCTCGTCTTTCCATTGGACTGATTATACACGTGCTTCACGACGCAATCACGCAGAGCGTTCCCACCGCGTCTCGACGCAGCTCGAAGTTCCCTTGAAAGGGAACTCCACAGGGCGGTAACCTGTTTAAGAGCAACCAGCCTTTTCCTGTGATTACGTACAAATTACAAAGTGGGTCGAGACCCCCAAGATGTGAACATGTTAGAGGGAAGAGGTCCACTCGTTACGTTGTGTTGGGGTGTGAGCAAGGCTGGCCTGTACATTATGAAGAAGGCAAACTTAATTTATAGATGACAGACTGAAAAGTGCCTCTCAGAGCTTTACAATACTTTTCTAATCATTTGTTCACTTCTCATTTTCTGTCTTTCTTTGTTTTTCAAGTGCAGAAAAAAACCATCAGAATCAATTACGAAGCAAAAAAAATAAAAAAAATAAAATAAAAATACTTAACCTCAGTTAGAGGTTAACATGGAGTGGTTTTTAACCAGTTCTTCACATGTGCTGTCAAGTCAAGTCAAGTATATTTGTATAGCGCTTTTCACAATACAGATTGTATCAAAGCAGCTTCACAGTATTAAATTAAAATAATACAACAAAGTTTGTTTCAAGAGGAATTTATTGATTGATAAAATTAAATTAAATATCCCCAAAATATCCCCAACTGACAAACACAGTTTGTAAACATGACAAACACAGTTTGAGAGCAAAGTATAATGAAGCACAGCTGTGAACATGAACACAACAGATTTATACATGTACTTAATTATATCTGAGCAAAATCAGCATGAACAAAGTAAAAAAAAATTTGAAGAGCAGCACACAACGAGAATATCTCCACTGTCTCATGATTTACCTTAAATGAGCATAATGTTAAAATGACTTTACGTTATTTCTTTACATTGATGTTGTAAGAGAGCCACTTTCTGAGAGAACAAAGGAAATCGGGTGTTTTCTAATGTATTGGATCCGTGCATCAGGTCTTAAAGAGACGGCAGTCTAATAAACCTGCTGTCTGTGTCATTGATAATCAAACAACATTTAAAGTACTGTTTATTTCATTTGTATCTTTCTTATATTGTATTTCTCATATTGATTGTAATGTGCATCATTGTATATTTTAAAGATAAAACATAAATACTTTAATGAAATAACTTTATTGTTATATAAAATTACATACAAAATATTAAATTACTCATATCATGAAATAAGATGTTGGTTCATCCACCTCTATGCCAAACTGTAGCATTGCTGCTTTTAGTTAGTTTCTCGTCAAAACTGATGAAAACTAAAGAAATTATACATTGCATTTATTCTTAAAATGACTCCCACACATTGACAGAAAAAAACAGGAAATGACCTATCAAGGTATCAAAAAGGTGTCAAGAATATACATTTTTAGAAGGAAGTGTAGGGTCACAGCATGAGTATACGATCATGATGCATATACACACAAAGTATATGAGATTTTATATGATATTTATATTATATGATATTAATATCTCTGTATAATTTAAGGCCTTTTGTCAAACACCAGCATTGACGAGTTCAGTATTTTTAAAGCAGGTTTTCTGTAGAGCAGAGGTCAAACGGTTTCGTGTGAGCAGGAATGGAAAAAAAGTCCTTTAACCACTTGCTATTTAGAGACACACTATTCATATCAGGTGCACTCAAACTGACATCAAACACACACGTCTAGCAGCAGACACACTCATGAGCAAGCTCTCCATCCACCCGGCAGAGCAAACCACATTGATTGAGACCACAGCAGGTTCACACCTTTTGATGAGTGTTTTCCATCTATGCTTTTTTTTTTTTTTTTTATGAGACCTACACACATGATCTCTTTAATACTTTAAGAGCCAAACATAAAATTATCCAATGGGCCAAACGATTGAGATCATTTGTCAAATGTCCTTGTAATACAAGTCAAGTTCTTTGGCAGTTTTTAGGAGACCATTTCATGAATCCATCTTTAACCACACTTTAAAACGATGATTGATTCTCACCAAAAGCTCAACCACAGACTCAGACTTGAAGGTTGTCGCTGGTCACATGGTTGCGTCTTGATACTTCATTGTAATCGGTGCATAAACCACATGATCCTCCTCTTTTACTTTCTGTAAAAAACACATAAAAGAAGATAATAATAATGAATGTGGTAGGTTCATCCTAAACACTGCAATGTGATACATAGGGTTATTTTTCTCTAAGTAACACAAGTGTTTCTTGCATGGAATGATGCTCTCATGGCTCTTGTAAATATCTGATATGGTGCTGTTATGTGTGATGTGATGGATGATTATGCAGACAGAAAAACACTGATCTGATCACTGATCATCTGGCTGAAATGATACAAACACACTCAAAAAATAAATAGTCTTACCGTTTTCTGTGCGTTTCTTTTGTAGAACGCTGGTTCAGCGTAAGTGATCTCGTCTTCGCGAGTCTCGACTGTTTCAACGACAATAATAGATGCATTAAAACTCAATACAAAACTCAATCCTGACTGATTCTTCACAACATACTGTATGTGTTATTATTAGGACTGTCAAAAATAAGGCATTGCACATTTCATTAAATGTTTAGCACGGTCATTTTTAAATAAGGCATCAACAAATTGAATTTGTCATTAGGCCATTTTCACACAGAAAAAGTTACGAACAGAGTATGTGTTCGTCATTACATTTAGAGAGACATTCTTTACACATAATTTATGAAACCCAGTAAAGAGCGACATTCAGTGTTATTACACAAAGATATGTATTCTGATGAATGTAATCTACAGAAATTGCCAAACACAATCACTACACATATAATTTGGGTTTCATTTTATATTTATCTAGAAGGTGTTAACTACAAACTTATGAAAATAATTGTTTCAATTATAATTTAGGGCTAAAAGGGCAATCAATCTACTAAAATATAGTAGACTATTATTTAATATAATACTTGTTAAAGTCAGTTTGTAACTCTTGCCTTCTGTGTCTGTTTTTCTTTCTTTTCTTTTTTTGCAGATCCAGAAGATCCCGACTGCAACTACAATCATCAGAGATCCAACAGAGATCAACACTATCAGAGACACTGAGACTGGAGGAACTGAAGGAGAGAGTCATTAGTGTGAGTGAATCTTTAAACACACACATATATCATCAGTGCTGGTACCTGCACATGTGTGACAGAGTGTGTTGATGTCCAGATGTGTGGTCTGGTTGCTGATGGGATTGTTCAGCACACAGCTGTAGGTGTTTTTATCCTGATATTCCACCTCCAGAGGTAGAGAGAGACTGATGCTGAGATCACACACACTGATGCTGGACAATACACTGATTCCTGCGTACCAGGAGAGAGTCGCATCACTCACATTCAACACTGATGAACACACCAATGAACAATATGATGATGATGTAGATGAACAGTGTGAAGAGTTACTGATGATGACAGGAACAGGCAGACGAGCTGGAAAACATGAGAGAATAAATAGAAATATGAACAAAACAATCAGTCTATTTTAGGTGTTGTGAATTGTAGTTTGTGTTGAGTGAGTGTTTAGTGCGTTAACGGTCATTGAATGTTACTGTCAACAATACAATTATTTAATCTATGAATGTATGTAAATAGAATATGTGCATGTTTAGAGAAATGACGTCTCTACTCACCATAGACAGAAACACTGAATGTTTTTGATGATTTTTTCACTCCACTTATCTCTAGTTGATAAACTCCAGTATGTTCAGTTGTGGTGTTTGTGATGGTCAGAGATCCAGTTTGATTGTCCAGCTTCAGTCTGTCTCTGAATCTCCCATCAGGAACATCATTTGTGGAGAAGATTTGCTTCTTTTTATTCATTCTAAATATGAGTGAGTTGTTAGCTCCAAATGTCAACAGTATATCATCATCTTCATGTATTTCAGTAAGATTAGTGTTTAGAGTGACAGAATCTCCCTCCATCACTGACACTGAATCACCAAACACACCTGGAGAACAAACAGATTTACACAGATTAATGTTTCTGATGGTTTACTAAGCCTGAAATCAGCTGTAGTTTTTATAGTTTACAAGTTGAGCACATCCAGAACAGCGGCAGAAACACAAAACTAAATTAACAACCACGTAGAGTTTGTCGCATCACTTAATGTTAAACACAGATTAACAAATCAGGGATTATTATTCTAACCTGGGATTTAAGTTCATCTACAGTTTATTTGGTCCACAGCGATGGATTCGCAATCGCAAATAAACATTAACAATGTTAATATTCAATTTCCTTTTTTACTGACACCAAAAACTTCTCTCTTCCGTCAGCAGCTTTTGCAGATACAGAAAAATAAATGTGTAAAATGTCTTTATAAACCTCTACCCTTACAGAGAGATTGTCAGAAACAAGCAGAGAGAGAAAACATTGCACCAGCGTTTACGTGATTGCCTGCCTGGAAATATAAAGGGGGGCAATTAATGGACTAATATGGCAGCATAATTTATGAATAAAGGACAGATAACCAGGCCCAGATGAAGAACACATGTAACAATCTAGACCCCTTCATCGTGTGTTTGCTACCCTTATTATTGATTTCACAAATGTCAGTTTAAACAAGCACATAACCAAACACACAGTAATACATCTGATTTTCATACTAAATATTCCAGGCTACTTATTGCATTACAAAATAAATCCATTATTAACGCAGATATGAACTCAAAGCAAACAGGTTTCTAAAAACAGCTTTTGAAACTTTTTAACTGAGCGTGTAGCAGCCACTGTATTACTCTAAATTGAAAAAGAAAAAAAAAAGAAAAAAAATTAAACCATAATTTTACTTACCAATCAGACTCCAGCAGCACAAAGAGAATACAACAAACACGTGAAACATTTTCTTCAGTAGTTCAGTGTCTGATGAAATTCTGCTGAAAAACACGTCTATATGTGTGAATCCTCCCACAACACAGTTTGGCCCTCCTAGTTTCCCTCGCTGCATTTGCACATCATATAATGCTATAGTTCATCTGGCCTTATTAAGACTTTAACTGTTCTTAATTTGTGAAATATTCTTTATTTCTTATCATTTAACATAATATTTGAAAAGTAGTTGTCTGACAGTGTTAAATGGCAAAAGTAGAAGAATATCTAGTGAACTCTTCGAATTCTAGTGATTTTAAGATGGTTATGTAATTTTAGTGTATTTAAAAACCAAAGTAAAACGTTAAAACTGTGTCTGATCTCATAGTGCAAATTCTATTGAAGTTCATCTTCTGAGTCAAACTGAAACCTTGGTCGGTGTACTTTAGAAATGTGGTTTGATCTGGACCATCAGCTCTAGGTGAGAGTGTGTATTCAGTGTATGTGTGTTAAGGTGAAGAGTTTCTTCCTGCCCTGCTTTTTATGAAAACGAGCAAGAAGGTGTCTGGCCACACACTGAATCCAGTACAGACTACAGAAGAAGTCTATTAAAACATTTTTTTTTTTCTGTAGTGCATAGTGCATAAAGTGCATAAAGTGCATAAAGTGCATAAAGTGCATAAAGTGAATAAACATTCACCCTTTTGTTGGTAAATTAGCAATTGGGGTAATCAGCTGAAATAAAATCAGCTGCTTTTTATGAACCTCACAGTTAATGCCCTCACAGAACAGCTTTACATACAAATAAAATACTGAATCCATAACACTAACCCTAAGCCTATCAACAGTCAAGTCAGATTCAGAGGTCAATATAGACTCTCCCACACCGGCTAAACCCCCTCTGGCTCCGCCCTGATTCAGTAGCCACGCCCACAGCTCTCGCTATAGGCTGAGCTGAAAGAGAACAGATATGAGCGAACCGCTCTCAATGGCTGCATCAGAAAACGTAGGCAGTGACTTGTTGGCTCGCTGCCCTAAAAGGCAATGACTTTGCAGGCAGTGTTTATGAGGGCCGCTCATGAAACTGATTTCGTGAAAACTACGTTTATATATAACCTGTCAATCACAGCTGTCAATCATGACGTCACACCACAGTTTTTACAGCATCGAGTAACTAACTAAAAACAAACTTATTTTAAAAAACATACATCAGCGTGATAAAAACTACAGCAAATGACAGAAACCATCTTTGGAAAAAAGATATCTGAAGTGTAATTTAATTGTTTAGTTTGTCTCACGTCCCATTTATTAACATGGAGAGGGCGGGGTTTATGACCTATACTAGGACCAGTCACCGGGGGGCGATCGAGATGCTTTGGCTTCACATTTCAGGGCTTGTGCGGCACGCTTGACTGTCACAGAATGGAAAGCACAGGATTGTGAGAAATCAAAGGCAGTGTAGGATACATCTATTCTGCTTTCAAAAATTTATCAGATGAATAGAATTGAGTAACGAACTCGGTACTTTTAATGCCACCGACCAAATTATGTCGGTAGAACAGAGTAAAATATGTTCATTATGTTCTCAGTTGTATATTATGTAATGTACTGTTCTGTATTGTTGTGCATAGGTTTATGCCACAGGGGGGCACTAAGGTGCAGGCTATAGAAGACGTGTTTGCGTCATTGTGTTTGTCCCAGTTGATTTGCCGTAGTTAAAACTGAAGGCTGTCAGACCCATAGACAGTATAAGAAATGGACACAGCGACCCCATAGACTTCAATGGAGAAAAGTGAAGTTAATTAGAAGCACTCACTTCCTGATGGCGTACTACGCAGACTCAAACTGAGCTTGATGACGTGGATGTAACGTGAGCATCCTGTCTGTCTTCTAGTAGCTGTGCCAAGAGAAATCTGAATCATTCCCTTCCGAATCTTGCAGAGATGGAGAGCGTGAGTAGGAGCTGTCCATGAGCTAGGAGCAGGAGAAACTTTATGACTCTCTATGGGCTTCTCCCTTGACTTTATGCCTCCACGTCCCCCCGATTGCCCGCGAGCTTCTCCTCCTGTCTATACGGTAATTTCCAGTATATTCCAGTCGCATGATGCAATCATTAGCCTATTTTAACAAAAACTGCTTCTACTGGGCCATAACGGAAGATACAAGGTAATGGAGCCTTTAATACATTGTCGTGTTTCTTTAGAAATACATAATGGACTAATGGAGTCTTTAAACGCCTCAGATGTAAAGTTATTCGCTGTCAAAGTGATCCCAAAATGAATGGGAGTCAATGGAATGCTAACAGCAGGTGATGGCTTGTTAGCCAATGGCGGCCCTCGGGGATGGTACGCTTTTCGGGGGCTGGATTGCCCCCCTGGTCAGACCGTGAGACTGATTTGTCTGCAACTTGGAAATAAATATGCCAAGAACGGCTAAAGATAATTAATCTCTATCGTCCATTCTTTTCCTCCTTATGCAATGCTAGCTGCAACAATAGTGTAACATACCTCAACACTACCGACTCAAATTAAATCAATCGGTGCCAAATTTCGGTTCCTGCAAGGGAGATCGCATCTGGGCGCGAGAGTAAGACTATTTAAATACGAATCCTGTTCTGCGTGTCTCTGTGTGAATGTGGTGCAGACGCACGGTTTTGTTTACCACACACACACTGAAGCACGAGTGACGCGGTGTTTTTCAGCCTCTGCAGTCTCACTATGAGAACATGAATGCATTTCCAGAGTCGCTCTGAGAGTCTCTGAAGTTCATCAGCATTTTACAGTTTAATTTAAGAAAAACTATCGTTAGGCCTATATCCAGGGTGAAATTAACACCCACCAAATGCAGGTAAAAATCAGCTGTGGTGGGTAACGCTGTCAAATCACTAGCCAATAGGGCGTGTTTGTGTAAGCCAAATCTGCGCAGCAATGATTTTGTCTGAATAAGAAATTAATATATGAAATCCATATATATATATATATATATATATATATATATATATATATATATATATATATATATATATATATATATATATATATAATAAAAGTTGTGATGTAGTTAATCTGAATAATTTCTTCTTCTTTGTTTAGCTAGTAGAAGTTCTGAATGGCCGGTAACTTAAAAATTTAGTAGGCCAGTGGGGGAAAGGGTTAATATCAAATCCTGGTTATATCATAACATTACATCTGAGGCGTTTAAAGACTCCATTTGTCCATTATTTATTTCTAAAGAAACACGAAAATGTATAAAAGGCTCCATTACCTTGTATCTTACGTTATGGCCACGTAGAAATAGTTTTTGTAAAATAGGCTAACGATTGCGTCATAACCACGCGACTCTCTGTCGCACAGTAGAGAAATTACCGTATGGACAGGAGGAGAAGCTCGCGGGCAATCGGGGGGACGTGGAGGCAAAATGACAAAGTAATTAATCAGAATACTTAGCAAATGTTTATCCTGCTCCTAGCTCATGGACAGCTCTTACACTCTCCGTCTCTGCAAGTTCCGGAAGGGAATGATTCAGATTTCTCTTGGCACTGCTACTAGAAGACAGACGGGTTGCTCACGTCACATCTACGTCGTCAAGCTCAGTTTGAGTCTGCGTAGTACGCTCAGCCATCAGGAAGTGAGTGCTTCTAATTGACTTCACTTTTCTTCGTTGAAGTCTATGTGGTCGCTGTGTCCATTTCTTATACTGTCTATGGTTATATCGTTACCACACAGAAACTCAAAGGTCTTCACCACAACCCCGCAAAATAAAAGTTTGGTTTAACGTAAATTTAATAATATTAAATTATCATCAAAAATATTTTTTTAAGGAATAATTACACTTTTTTTATATGTTGTAATTTTAACAGTATAAAGCTCAGTTGTTTGACAAACAAGTTTAATTTCATAAAAGATCTATTAGATCTATTAGATAATTTGATTGCTTCACAACTCAAAAAAGAATTTGTGAAAAAAAAACATTTTTATATAATTTTTTATTATTATTATTGCTAAAATTGTTGTTTTTATTAATATTCAAGTATTACAGACAATGGCAGACAGCGATCAAGGCAGCTCTGGCATAATGTCAATAACACTTCTACTAATGACTTTATTTACAGTTATTGAGGTAAATATGCCTAAAGAACTGAAAAAGGGTATCGTTGGGTACCGGCACCGACTTTCAGGTTAAAATGTGAACAGTGCATCATTAATCATAAAGGTAGTGACTAGTGAGGGATTTGTGGCAGAAGAAGTGGGACACAGATAACAAAGGGAAACACTATTACAATATACAAAATGTGTTTCTGATAATGTGACAGTTGTAATGTACCAGAAAATGTTGAGAATGTCATTTTGTGGTGTAATAAATCAAGTGCAGAGAGCATCATTTTACTTGACAAGATGTATGGATTAGAACGTGGATGGAATTTGGGATTTAGGGATTTTAGGAAGGAATGAGAAAATAAGGGAGTGACGCTCTTTCATTTTCTAAGAAATAAAGGATTAGATCACATTATATAGGTTAGGTTATAGTTATTTTGAGTTATTTTCTCTTGCATATGTGAGTATGTATATCTGTATATGTAGGCTGTGTGTATGTATATGGGTGTGCATGTATGTGTGTCTGTGTATATATATTGAAATATTGAAGAATATATTGAATACTTACTATTATAATCTTTTTTTCTTGACCTGAAGCAGAGCCCGTCTACGGAGAGCCTGCCCACTCCCTATTAAGCCCCATTGTACCGAATTTTGGTTGTAGTACCACCAGAGTTCCACTGGGGGCGATCGCCATGAGTGCAGAATGAATGGGAGTCAATGGGGATAGACGGCTAAATGTGTCTCTTTCACCCGATTGCCGTTGAGAAATCTCAGATTTTATTGTAGATTTTGCAAGTTCAACATGGGTTTTAGGTCGAAAGTTGAATGAACGAGTACTTATGTCGTTTTGATTTCTTACAGGTTGAGTTGTTGTTGCCCATAACACGCTAGCATTCTACTAATGACGTCAGCATTCTGACGTCATTGACATTTTGAAAGACTTTTTAAAGCAAATAAGTGACTCTAAAAAATCTAACACCCAGCAATGTGTAATTTCTTTGCATCTCCTTTCGAATACAACATTCAAATTACTAGACAAAAAATTATATCCTGAGAAAAGTGGATTTTGAGGGGTATACTGCCATTGACCTCCATTCATTCTGCACTCGTCCTGTGAGCGCCCTCATATGGAATCAGAGTGGAACTGCAACCAGTACAGAAGCGGGAAGTGTAGTGAGAGTGAAACTTCTCGCCATATTGAGAATCCGGGCAAGATGACGGACCAGGTGCATCTCGTGTTCTGAGCTCTGTGAGATAGTCCCAGTATTTATTTGCGTTCTGTAATCCATTTGTTATTATTTTGCCATTTTATTTAATTTTAAGCCCTCTAGCTTTCATACAGTTAATATTTGAAAATAAGTGCACCATGACGTCGAAAAAGAGTTCTAACGTTACTCTAACCCGCTGCAGCGAGGCAATGGATTGCCACGAGTATGCCGTAAGGATGGAAGACTCCACTGAAAAGGCTAAAAGGAAAGACCCCTTCTCGCCGATGAAGAATCCTCCAGTAACTAAAAAGAAAGACACTGGGTCAGAAGGTAAAGAGGGCATGAATGCTATCTTGGATGCTATAAAGCAGCTAACCGATAAAGTTGACTCATTTGGCTCTCAACTTCAGCAAAATGCTGCAATGCTAGCTAGTATTGTGAAGGCTGTCGAGTTTAACGCAGCAGAATTTAAAGACTGTAAATCCCAGGTACAAACTACTGGTCGAGAAGTTTCGGTGTTAAAAAAAAATAACGAAGAGCTAAGGGAACGGGTCTTAGAACTAGAACGGTACAAACGCCGCTGGAATACTTAGGTAAAGTTGGTTTTATATTCGCATATTCGCACATTCGCGGACTTCCGCGTTCAATAACTCGTGAACTAAACGTCGTTGCTACACAAAACACCTATCACATATAACTACAGATTAAACATCATAAGCTACAACATAATTTTCCTCAAAACGATCTTTCCTTTTCACTGGACAAAATACATTGATCTCTATGCGCAGGCTGCTAAGAAGGGACCATCTGCAAAGTGCAAACCCGAAGGAAAGCTAATTTTAAGAAGAAGATTTAAATATTAAAACAATGTTATTTGTGAAGTAACAATATTCAGCTCACAAGATATTAAACGCAGAACACCACAAATATACGAAGCAAATATAAAAAGCAATACCCAAGTTGCAGACTTGATCATGTAAGATCAAGTGTGAACATAAGTCAAGTTAAAAAAAAAAAAAAAAAAGTTTCAGTTTTGATATTTGCTGTGTATTCACCTAGACTGCTTTAGTGTACTTTTGTGTAGGCTATTGTACATACAGTACGCAAAAATGTTTTATGTAAAAGTTACAATTATTCACCAAAGAGATTTTTTCATGTTCCAAAGTTTGTAGTATGTTCCTACTGACCAGACTGACTTAATACAGGTGGAATTTTCACAGTATCTCCCTTACTGTACGTTCAGTATACAAATATTAATTTAAAAAAAATTACAGTAATTCCCCAAAAGTATTTTTCCTGTTCCAAAGCCTGTAGTGCTTTCTTATTGACTTACACTATCCCACACTGACTTACTACAGGTGAAATTTTGACAATACCTCCCTTACTGTACGTACTGAAAGGTTGGGGTCAGAATCCCCTGTTTCTTCAATTAAATTATATATATCCTTTTGAATGATTACTTTATTCTTATTAAAAATTTAACAATCAAGTAGTATCCTAATCATTTCTGTATTTATTTTCTTTTAGGTGCATTCCAGTGTGTGCCCTTGGGTTGTGTTCACATGCAAGGGGCCTTTTGATGATAATTGTCTTGGGATTGTCTTGGGACTCCTCCTGGAAACTCCATCTGCATACATTCAGTGTATTACAGCCCATTGGTCAAACACAAATTCTTGAACTGTCATTATTTCTGGAAGACCCCTTAGGACTTTCACATATAAAACTCTTCGTCTCTTTGTCCTCTTTTTCTGGACCTTTCCATCATGGCTGTATCTTCTGTATCTCGTCTGCAACACATAGACGATAATGATGGCATTTTTCTCCTGTCTTTTGCAAAGCTCTTTCTAATACATTTTCAATTCCTCTCTACTCTGCCACCATCATCTGCTTAATAAATGCTTACAACCTTCAGTGTGGTATGCTTTTCTTATTTTTTTTATTTTATTTTCATAATAAAAATGTTTATAAAACAAGTTACAGTGTTTTCCTTAGTAAACCAGCTTCATAATAAAATCTTTATAAAACAAGTTCAGGTGTTTTTCTTAATAAACTATTTTCTCAATATATGGTTACAATGATTATTAATACAAGTGTTTTACACACTGTAAAAGAAAAGTTGACTAAACTTAAAATTCTAAGGCAACTTGCTGCACAGATTTTTTGAGTTGACTCAACTAATATAGTTTACTCAACTGGAGATGTTATAATCGAGTCAACTCAACTATAGAGATGTTTTAGTTGAGTCAACTCAAAAAATCTGCAGTAAGTTGCTTTATAATTTTAAGTTAAGTCAACTTTTCTTTTTTTACAGTGCAGTAAACACTTTCTTAATAAATTGTTTAACAACTACTTATGGTAACTTTCATTATAAAACCACTTTTTTATTAGTTACAATTGTGGTTTACTATAACCCATAAATACTTCATATACAACAAGCCATGATTACAATAGAATAATTGCATATTTCACAACAATATCCACATATCTTCATCTATATATCTGTCTTAGTTGACTTGTATAAGTTTGAGGGTCAATTTATACATAATTTCACCTTATTTTCATTAAGTGAACATCTCATGTGTATTTCTTTAGGGAGTGGAGTAAAGGGGCATATTATCGTTCCTGCTTTCCTGGAGTGAAATGTTTTATCAGCCTGTTTAGGTGGACTGCTCTTCTGATAATGAGCTCAGGCCTTCTTCAGCCTCAAAGAGAACTGTTGTTTGTCAGGCAGTGTTGTGTGTGTGTGTGTGTGTGTGTGTGTGTGTGTGTGTGTGTGTGTGTGTGTGTGTGTGTGTGTGTGTGCATTTTTTATTCTTTGCAGGTTCTGAACTTTGTGATATACAACATTCTTGGACCCTGGAAGAAGGTCACCACGGACTTAAATCTCGGAAATGGACGACAAATATTCTGATTAATGGCGATATACCCACTTATCTATCAAAAATGTATTATTGTTTAGACTTTATGTTCTCTTAGCCAATCAGAAGTAAACGATTATTTAATGCATGACATTGAAAAAGGTATAATTGTGTGAGATTTGTTTGTAAGGTAGAGTTGGCTTGCGACCTTCTCGTGACTTTGACACTGGCTCTACCAATTTAACTGCAAACTATTCTTCAGTAAAATTTTCCTTATTTGATTGAATTTCAAGACTCCTGGTCTTCTTTCATCATATCTGTTCCTGGGTCTTACAACTGTACCCCCCCCCCCCCCCCCCCCCCCCCCCACACACACACACACACCAAACAGTACAATAATCAAATCATTTTTTCCTGTTCCAAAGGCTGTAGTGCTTTCCTAGTGACCACACTGACTTACTCCAGGTGGAATTTGGACAAAAACTCCCTTACTGTACGTACAAAAAACTAATACGTTTCCAAAAAAATTACTGTAATTCCCCTAAACTATTTTTTACTGTTTCAAAGGCTGTAGTGCTTTCCTAGTGATCAGACTGACTTACTCCAGGTGAAATTTGGACAAAAACTCCCTTACTGTACGTACAAAAAACTAATACGTTTAAAAAAAAATTACTGTAATTCCCCTAAACTATTTTTTACTGTTTCAAAGGCTGTAGTGCTTTCCTAGTGATCAGACTGACTTAATCCAGGTGAAATTTGGACAAAAACTCCCTTACTGTACGTACAAAAAACTAATACGTTTCAAAAAAAATTACTGTAATTCCCCTAAACTATTTTTTCCTGTTTCAAAGGCTGTAGTGCTTTCCTAGTGACCACACTGACTTACTCCAGGTGGAATTTGGACAATAACTCCCTTACTGTACGTACAAAAAACTAATACGTTTCCAAAAAAATTACTGTAATTCCCCTAAACTATTTTTTCCTGTTTCAAAGGCTGTAGTGCTTTCCTAGTGACCACACTGACTTACTCCAGGTGGAATTTGGACAATAACTCCCTTACTGTACGTACAAAAAACTAATACGTTTCCAAAAAAATTACTGTAATTCCCCTAAACTATTTTTTCCTGTTTCAAAGGCTGTAGTGCTTTCCTAGTGACCTGACTGACTTACTCCAGGTGGAATTTGGACAAAAACTCCCTTACTGTACGTACAAAAAACTAATACGTTTCCAAAAAAATTACTGTAATTCCTCTAAACTATTTTTTCTTGTTTCAAAGGCTGTAGTGCTTTCCTAGTGACCACACTGACTTAATCCAGGTGGAATTTGGACAATAACTCCCTTACTGTACGTACAAAAAACTAATACGTTTCCAAAAAAATTACTGTAATTCCCCTAAACTATTTTTTCCTGTTTCAAAGGCTGTAGTGCTTTCCTAGTGACCACACTGACTTACTCCAGGTGGAATTTGGACAATAACTCCCTTACTGTACGTACAAAAAACTAATACGTTTCCAAAAAAATTACTGTAATTCCCCTAAACTATTTTTTCCTGTTTCAAAGGCTGTAGTGCTTTCCTAGTGACCTGACTGACTTACTCCAGGTGGAATTTGGACAAAAACTCCCTTACTGTACGTACAAAAAACTAATACGTTTCCAAAAAAATTACTGTAATTCCTCTAAACTATTTTTTCTTGTTTCAAAGGCTGTAGTGCTTTCCTAGTGACCACACTGACTTAATCCAGGTGGAATTTGGACAATAACTCCCTTACTGTACGTACAAAAAACTAATACGTTTCCAAAAAAATTACTGTAATTCCCCTAAACTATTTTTTCCTGTTTCAAAGGCTGTAGTGCTTTCCTAGTGACCACACTGACTTACTCCAGGTGGAATTTTGACAAAACCTCCTTTACTGTACGTACAATAAACAAATACGTTTAAGAAAAAAATACAGTAATTCCCCTAAAGTATTTTTTCCTGTTCCAAAGGCTGTAGTGCTATCCTAGTGACCACACTGACTTACTACAGGTGGAATTTTGACAATACCTCCTTTACTGTACGTACAATAAACAAATACATTTAAGAAAAAATTACAGTAATTCCCCTAAAGTATTTTTTCCTGTTCCAAAGGCTGTAGTGTTTTCCTACAGAACAGGCTGACGTACTACAGGTGAAATTTGGACAATAACTCCCTTACTGTACGTACAATAAACTGATACGTTTAAAAAAAAATTACTGTAATTCCCCTAAACTATTTGTTCCTGTTTCAAAGGCTGTAGTGCTTTCTTAGTGACCAGACTGACTTACTCCAGGTGGAATTTTGACAAAACCTCCTTTACTGTACGTACAATAAACAAATCAGTTTAAGAAAAAATTACAGTAATTCCCCTAAAGTATTTTTTCCTGTTCCAAAGGCTGTAGTGCTTTCCTAGTGATCAGACTGACATACTACAGGTGGAATTTTGACAATACCTCCTTTACTGTACGTACAATAAACAAATACATTTAAGAAAAAATTACAGTAATTCCCCTAAAGTATTTTTTCCTGTTCCAAAGGCTGTAGTGTTTTCCTACAGAACAGGCTGACTTACTCCAGGTGAAATTTGGACAATAACTCCCTTACTGTACGTACAAAAAACTAATACGTTTCAAAAAAAATTACTGTAATTCCCCTAAACTATTTTTTCCTGTTTCAAAGGCTGTAGTGCTTTCCTAGTGACCACACTGACTTAATCCAGGTGGAATTTGGACAATAACTCCCTTACTGTACGTACAAAAAACTAATACGTTTCCAAAAAAATTACTGTAATTCCTCTAAACTATTTTTTCTTGTTTCAAAGGCTGTAGTGCTTTCCTAGTGACCACACTGACTTAATCCAGGTGGAATTTGGACAATAACTCCCTTACTGTACGTACAAAAAACTAATACGTTTCCAAAAAAATTACTGTAATTCCCCTAAACTATTTTTTCCTGTTTCAAAGGCTGTAGTGCTTTCCTAGTGACCTGACTGACTTACTCCAGGTGGAATTTGGACAAAAACTCCCTTACTGTACGTACAAAAAACTAATACGTTTCAAAAAAAATTACTGTAATTCCCCTAAACTATTTTTTACTGTTTCAAAGGCTGTAGTGCTTTCCTAGTGATCACACTGACTTACTCCAGGTGAAATTTGGACAAAAACTCCCTTACTGTACGTACAAAAAACTAATACGTTTCCAAAAAAATTACTGTAATTCCCCTAAACTATTTTTTCCTGTTTCAAAGGCTGTAGTGCTTTCCTAGTGACCTGACTGACTTACTCCAGGTGGAATTTGGACAAAAACTCCCTTACTGTACGTACAAAAAACTAATACGTTTCAAAAAAAATTACTGTAATTCCCCTAAACTATTTTTTCCTGTTTCAAAGGCTGTAGTGCTTTCCTAGTGACCTGACTGACTTACTCCAGGTGGAATTTGGACAAAAACTCCCTTACTGTACGTACAAAAAACTAATACGTTTCCAAAAAAATTACTGTAATTCCTCTAAACTATTTTTTCTTGTTTCAAAGGCTGTAGTGCTTTCCTAGTGACCACACTGACTTAATCCAGGTGGAATTTGGACAATAACTCCCTTACTGTACGTACAAAAAACTAATACGTTTCCAAAAAAATTACTGTAATTCCCCTAAACTATTTTTTCCTGTTTCAAAGGCTGTAGTGCTTTCCTAGTGACCACACTGACTTACTCCAGGTGGAATTTGGACAATAACTCCCTTACTGTACGTACAAAAAACTAATATGTTTCCAAAAAAATTACTGTAATTCCCCTAAACTATTTTTTCCTATTTCAAAGGCTGTAGTGCTTTCCTAGTGACCTGACTGACTTACTCCAGGTGGAATTTGGACAAAAACTCCCTTACTGTACGTACAAAAAACTAATACGTTTCAAAAAAAATTACTGTAATTCCCCTAAACTATTTTTTACTGTTTCAAAGGCTGTAGTGCTTTCCTAGTGATCAGACTGACTTACTCCAGGTGAAATTTGGACAAAAACTCCCTTACTGTACGTACAAAAAACTAATACGTTTCCAAAAAAATTACTGTAATTCCCCTAAACTATTTTTTCCTGTTTCAAAGGCTGTAGTGCTTTCCTAGTGACCACACTGACTTAATCCAGGTGGAATTTGGACAATAACTCCCTTACTGTACGTACAAAAAACTAATACGTTTCCCAAAAAATTACTGTAATTCCCCTAAACTATTTTTTCCTGTTTCAAAGGCTGTAGTGCTTTCCTAGTGACCACACTGACTTACTCCAGGTGGAATTTTGACAAAACCTCCTTTACTGTACGTACAATAAACAAATAAGTTTAAGAAAAAAATACAGTAATTCCCCTAAAGTATTTTTTCCTGTTCCAAAGGCTGTAGTGCTATCCTAGTGACCACACTGACTTACTACAGGTGGAATTTTGACAATACCTCCTTTACTGTACGTACAATAAACAAATACATTTAAGAAAAAATTACAGTAATTCCCCTAAAGTATTTTTTCCTGTTCCAAAGGCTGTAGTGTTTTCCTACAGAACAGGCTGACTTACTACAGGTGAAATTTGGACAATAACTCCCTTACTGTACGTACAATAAACTGATACGTTTAAAAAAAAATTACTGTAATTCCCCTAAACTATTTGTTCCTGTTTCAAAGGCTGTAGTGCTTTCTTAGTGACCAGACTGACTTACTCCAGGTGGAATTTTGACAAAACCTCCTTTACTGTACGTACAATAAACAAATCAGTTTAAGAAAAAATTACAGTAATTCCCCTAAAGTATTTTTTCCTGTTCCAAAGGCTGTAGTGCTTTCCTAGTGATCAGACTGACATACTACAGGTGGAATTTTGACAATACCTCTTTTACTGTACGTACAATAAACAAATACATTTAAGAAAAAAATACTGTAATTCCCCTAAAGTATTTTTTCATGTTCCAAAGGCTGTAGTGCTTTCCTAGTGACCACACTGACTTACTACAGGTGGAATTTTGACAATACCTCTTTTAAATACTAAATACCTCCTTTACTGTACAATTATCAAATATTTTTATGTAATAAACATTATTACATGTGTTTATTACACATGCTTATGTAATAAACTGTAATTCACCTATAGTGTTTTTATATATATATATATTCCAAGGATTGTAGTGCTTTCCTAGTGACCACACCGACTTACTCCAGGTGAAATTTTGACAATAACTAATAATACTGTTTTACATAATATATATAATAACTGTAATTCACTAAAGGGGGTTTTGTTTGTTTAAGGTTGTAGTACATTAATAGGGGCTACATTATTATTAACAGTAGTGACTGAACCTGTACGCATTGGTGCAGCAAATCTGACAGATAATGAACAGCAAGATCATGGAGGCATTCAAGATACTGTACAGTGCACTGTTTTATTTCTATTATCTTTCTAATTGTTCCACTGAGATTATACATAAAAGTTGTAATTAATTCCTTGTGGTTAGAGTAAAATTTCAATATCACCTCTTTAAAATGTTGCTGTTGTTGATCCTCTCTTGGTTTAAGTTGTTCTTATATTATCATAAACCCTTTAACTGATTGTTTTGTCAAGTACTTTTTACTTTACTATATTATTTTCTTTTAGTGAAGTGACGTAAAAGTTTAAGTAAAACAAATGTGTGTGTTTGAATACAATTTTTTCAAATGTTTCCAGTCAGGACTACTTTGGGTAAACAAAAATATTTAAGCAATTGAACATTTTATTCAATATTTATTCATTGCATTATGTAATTGGTTAACATACATAACTATTACTGTTAGTGGTTTGTTACATAATTAATCCTTGTCATGTTTACTAACTTGAACAGTGCCAAAGATGGTACACTGTAAAAAAAATCCTAATTTTACAGAAAATAACTGTGATTTTTTTACGATCATTTTCTTTCATTTTAAATTGTACTCAAAACACTGTAAAATTACCAAAAATATCTGTAAAATAAAAATTCAGCTGTTATTTTAGGTATTGTGACATTAATGACAAATTACAGTAATTCACATTTTTTATACAGAACATTTGTTGTATTTTTCATACAGTATTTTTTCTGTTTTCTTAAATTACATAAAAATGTATGTAAAATTACAAATATAATCTGTAATTTAACAGAAAGAAAACAGTTAAATGATAAAATGGTCAAATGACTGTCAGCTCCCCAAAAAACTGTAAAACATCCTAAATTAAATAAACTGAAAAACACTGTTATTTTACAGGTATTTCCTGAATAATCACGATCAAAAACCTTCATTGTAAAAAAAATCGTAAAAAAAGGGTCAAATGACTGGCAGCTGCGGCTGCCAAACAAAAACCTTAAAATTAAAGTCAAATATGGTAATTTAAATAAACCGAAAAAGCACTGTTATTTCACATGTATTTCCTGCATTATTATAATCAAATACCTTCATTGTAAAAAAATCTTTAAAAAAGGGTCAAATGACTGGCAGCTGCGGCTGCCAAACAAAAACCCTAAAATTAAAGTAAAATATGCTAATTTAAATAAATTGTAAAAAACTTTAAAATAAATTTGATGTCACCATGATTGAGATTAGTGTCTGCTTTAGTTGGGCTCATGACTTCAATTTTTAACTTATGTTTTTCTTTGGCTGCTTTAACTGTGTATTTCATGCACATTTGTTATAGCAATAAATGCTGGAGAAAATTTCAGATGATTTTGGTCATTCTTTGATGATGTCATCATATGATGGCTTGATTCTCTGATATGACAGTCAAAAATATGAATATATTAGCTTAGATTACATGTAGATGGAATTTAGCTTTATACAAAGTCTATGATGTCATAATTTCTCACATGCATATAATTTTTTTAAATCGTAATAATTCAGGAAATAGCTGTAAAATAAGTGTTTTTCTGTAAAACATTTAAGGAAAATTTCTGTAAAAGTTTTTTGCACTTCTAAAATAGGATATTTTACTTTATTTTTACGGTTTTTGTTTGACAGCCGTAGCTGACAGTCAATGACTGTTTTTTTACGATTTTATTTTTTACAGTGTACCCAATGTATGCTGCATTGGACTATCACCAGACAAGCTACCTGAAAAAAGATGCCCAATGGTTGTGCTCACTGTGTACCTTAAACAGTGGAACATCAAAAGAATATCTGCTGAAACTTCTGCTTTATTGTCCTTGTTTCAATATGGATTACCACTGTATATCTGTATTTTGGGATTTACAGTTAAAGGACCAGATATGATTTATTAAGACCAGGAGTTAGAAGTGCACTCAATTTAAGACAAGAGTCAGAATTATAATAAATTAAAGGAAATTTTACTGAAGAATGTTTGCAGTTTCATCAGGCAGAAGTCAAGAATCAGAACCAGTGATCAAAAGTATGCCGCTTCCCCTTACATTTACAAAAATCACAGCAATTTACCCTTCACCAAGGTCTAAGCTTTGTCATTGCTTCAGGTTGAATGATTCTGATTGGCTAATAAATAATCACACATTTTCTACACATAGATAGACTGAAGCATATCTCCATCAATTATGCGGCTGACATTCAGACCCTGAATTTAGGCACGTCGTGACCTTCCACACTTGTATTGATTGTAATGAATAATTGGAACCATTTTTGAGTCTCCAGTCTAGGACCAACTCTATAGCGCCACCACCAGTTTAAAAAATCAACATTAAAAGGATTATAGCTTTTGAACCCTTTGATCTAGATGTGAATGTAAATAGATGTAAAATGAAACTTAGTACACCTGATTCCACTCATTATGGTGATCACAATCAATATCTTACATTAAGACTCTGCCCATTACAGTAGTGGCCATTTTGAAAAGTACAGTGTTAATTTTTTTGTGCTACTCCTCATTCAAATTGTGTTCAATTTTTACAAAAATTGGCTCAGATGATCTTTGGACCAAGCCACACAGAAGTGACTGAACAGATGTTTTATTTTTGCTATCGTTCCTGATATACATTTCTCCAAATTTGACCTGTATTTTTTGCCTTATGGTAGTTAGCTTAGCATGCTAATTGGTTAGCATGCTACCTGATGCCATTCTTTCTAATGTGGCTCTTCAGCTATCAGGATAACCATAAACTACATTAGCATTAAGCTAACTTAACTTGCTAACTTAACTAATCTGGTTAACATGCCTTTGTGTGCTCATTCTTACACTTAAGCCTCTCCTCGGCAGCTTGGTAAGACAGCATCATCTGAGTGGTGCAAGCTACTAAACCACATGCCACGAGCCCTGAACCATTCCGGTTGTAGGTTTGAATCCTGTGTGGCTCATTCCCAGACCGCAAGAGGTATTGTGGCCTTAAGTGGTGTAAAAGTTGCTTCTGTTCCAGACATGGTGTCTATATGTGAGCGAACTCAATAAATACAACATGCAGTGAATTTATACAAAAATTATTCATTTTGAATTGCTTCTCACTTGAACTACTGGACCTTCTTCATCTTGCCAAAAACGCAACTTCCCAGTGGTGCAATGATATGAGTGACAGGTATCTGACCCAGATAATGGGTTCGAGCCCCGTGTGGGATGATTTAAAAAAAAATTGTGTGTCATGTTGATTCCTTTATTATTCAACGTTGTACTAATCGTTCTTCCTTTTGGATTAATATATATATCTTCTTCATTATATGTTCATTCTCATCTGAACTTCTGTTCATTATGAGTTCATTTTCACCTATACTTCTAAACCAGCTCTTTTTTCTTCAATTTGCTATTTGTAATGCTGTTTCTACTATTACTGCTCTTACTGCTGCTTCAGGGGCTTGGCCCCGTATCGCTGCTTGCAGCTATATTTCCACTTGTTCCTTAACATGTAACCAAGAATACTAACACACACAGACAGTTTCTTCAAGATTGGATTTGGTGAGGAGGAGAGTCTTCTCAAAACATTAATATAACATGTTATTTATCTCAAGGAGAGGATACTTTAAATCTAACTGTAAAGTAAAGACTTTAACTAAGAAATGGTCTCTCAACTATAGGTTTCAATGACTCAACTATAGGTTTCAATGACTCCTGAGACCATTGCTATCAGGGTAGCCTAGAAAAGCAGATGGATGTAGTGACACCTGTTAAAGAAGTCCATATTTCATCTCTGGAAGCCAGGCTAAATGAGCAAGCACTGTTACTGCATTCCGGGCATGGGACAGACCCTTACGTTACACCTCAGATATCAAATACAGACTTATATTTAAATGATACATGAAATAACATTTTCGATAATCACACTGATAATTTATATAACAAAGTAAAATCTCATAAGCCTAGAGAAGTCATTCAACTCATTTGATATATAGAAGGAAAACTATTGATTAATACCTTGATTATAATCACTCATTAGATATACATTGAAGCAGCAGTGTGTTCCAGAATCCACTTCTTCAGGACTTCATAACAAAAACGTAACTTGAATAATTACAATAAGGGCGTTGCTTATTTATAACATTGAAAATATTATTAACCTAAAATATCTGCTATTTTTAATCAATGAAATAATTGTGTTGTACAAGGAACAGCAGTTCTAATACATACTTTTACCTAATACATTTATCAAAGTTAATTGAGTAGAGCGATCACTGGGAACATACTATAACCTTTGGAACATGAAAAAAGGAGAAATTACAGTAACTTTTTAATAATAATATGTTTGTACTATACTTACAGTAAGGTATTGGCAGTATTTAACATGTAGTAAGTCAGTCTGATCGCTATGAAAGCACTACAACCTTTGCAATATCTAAAAAACACTATAGGTGAATTACTGTAATTTATTTTAATTAATATTTGTATACTGAACGTACAGTAAGGAAGGTATTGTCAAAATTTCACCTATAGTAAGTCAGTGTGGTCACTAGGAAAGCACTACAGCCTTTGGAATAGGAAAAAATACTTTACTTGAATTACTGTAATTTTTTCTTGAACTTATTTGTTTATTGTACGTACAGTAAAAGAGGTATTGTCAAAATTCCATCTGTAGTAAGTCAGTGTGGTCACTAGGAAAGCACTACAGCCTTTGGAACATGAAAAAATACATTAGGGGAATTACTGTATTTTTTTCTTGAAATTATTTGTTTATTGTACGTACAGTAAAGGAGGTATTGTCAAAATTCCACCTGTAGTAAGTCAGTCTGATCACTAGGATAGCACTACAGCCTTTGGAACAGGAAAAAATACTTTAGGGGAATTACTGTATTTTTTTCTTGAAATTATTTGTTTATTGTACGTACAGTAAAGGAGGTATTGTCAAAATTCCACCTGTAGTAAGTCAGTGTGGTCACTAGGATAGCACTACAGCCTTTGGAACAGGAAAAAATACTTTAGGGGAATTACTGTATTTTTTTCTTGAAATTATTTGTTTATTGTACGTACAGTAAAGGAGGTATTGTCAAAATTCCACCTGTAGTAAGTCAGTGTGGTCACTAGGATAGCACTACAGCCTTTGGAACACGAAAAAATACTTTAGGGGAATTACTGTATTTTTTTCTTGAAATTATTTGTTTATTGTACGTACAGTAAAGGAGGTATTGTCAAAATTCCACCTGTAGTAAGTCAGTGTGGTCACTAGGATAGCACTACAGCCTTTGGAACAGGAAAAAATACTTTAGGGGAATTACTGTATTTTTTTTCTTGAAATTATTTGTTTATTGTACGTACAGTAAAGGAGGTATTGTCAAAATTTCACCTGGAGTAAGTCAGTGTGGTCACTAGGATAGCACTACAGCCTTTGGAACAGGAAAAAATACTTTAGGGGAATTACTGTATTTTTTTCTTGAAATTATTTGTTTATTGTACGTACAGTAAAGGAGGTATTGTCAAAATTCCACCTGTAGTAAGTCAGTGTGGTCACTAGGATAGCACTACAGCCTTTGGAACACGAAAAAATACTTTAGGGGAATTACTGTAATTTTTTCTTGGACTTATTTGTTTATTGTACGTACAGTAAGGGAGTTATTGTCCGAATTTCACCTGGAGTAAGTCAGTCTGATCACTAAGAAAGCACTACAGCCTTTGAAACAGGAAAAAATTGTTTAGGGGAATTACAGTAATTTTTTTGGAAACGTATCAGTTTATTGTACGTACAGTAAGGGAGTTATTGTCCGAATTTCACCTGGAGTAAGTCAGTCTGATCACTAAGAAAGCACTACAGCCTTTGAAACAGGAAAAAATTGTTTAGGGGAATTACAGTAATTTTTTTGGAAACGTATCAGTTTATTGTACGTACAGTAAGGGAGTTATTGTCCAAATTTAACCTGGAGTGAGTAAGTCAGTCAGGTCACTAGGAAAGCACTACAGCCTTTGAAACAGGAAAAAATAGTTTAGGGGAATTACAGTAATTTTTTTGGAAACGTATTAGTTTATTGTACGTACAGTAAGGGAGTTATTGTCCAAATTTCACCTGGAGTAAGTCAGTCAGGTCACTAGGAAAGCACTACAGCCTTTGAAACAGGAAAAAATAGTTTAGGGGAATTACAGTAATTTTTTTGGAAACGTATTAGTTTATTGTACGTACAGTAAGGGAGTTATTATCCAAATTTCACCTGGAGTAAGTCAGTGTGGTCACTAGGAAAGCTCTACAGCCTTTGAAACAGGAAAAAATAGTTTAGGGGAATTACAGTAATTTTTTTGGAAACGTATCAGTTTATTGTACGTACAGTAAGGGAGTTATTGTCCAAATTTCACCTGGAGTAAGTCAGTTAGGTCACTAGGAAAGCACTACAGCCTTTGAAACAGGAAAAAATAGTTTAGGGGAATTACAGTAATTTTTTCTTGGACTTATTTGTTTATTGTACGTACAGTAAAGGAGGTATTGTCAAAATTCCACCTGTAGTAAGTCAGTGTGGTCACTAGGAAAGCACTACAGCCTTTGGAACATGAAAAAATACTTTAGGGGAATTACAGTAATTTTTTTCTTAAATGTATTTGTTTATTGTACGTACAGTAAAAGAGGTATTGTCAAAATTCCACCTGTTGTATGTCAGTCTGATCACTAGGAAAGCACTACAGCCTTTGGAACAGTACAAAATACTTGAGGGGAATTACTGTATTTTTTTCTTAAATGTATTTGTTTATTGTACGTACAGTAAAAGAGGTATTGTCAAAATTCCATCTGTAGTAAGTCAGTCTGATCACTAGGAAAGCACTACAGCCTTTGGAACATGAAAAAATACTTTAGGGGAATTACTGTATTTTTTTCTTGAAATTATTTGTTTATTGTACGTACAGTAAAGGAGGTATTGTCAAAATTCCACCTGTAGTAAGTCAGTGTGGTCACTAGGATAGCACTACAGCCTTTGGAACAGGAAAAAATACTTTAGGGGAATTACTGTAATTTTTTCTTAAATGTATTTGTTTATTGTACGTACAGTAAAGGAGGTATTGTCAAAATTCCACCTGTAGTAAGTCAGTCTGATCACTAGGAAAGCACTACAGCCTTTGGAACATGAAAAAATACTTTAGGGGAATTACTGTAATTTTTTCTTAAATGTATTTGTTTATTGTACGTACAGTAAAGGAGGTATTGTCAAAATTCCACCTGTAGTAAGTCAGTGTGGTCACTAGGATAGCACTACAGCCTTTGGAACACGAAAAAATACTTTAGGGGAATTACTGTAATTTTTTCTTGGACTTATTTGTTTATTGTACGTACAGTAAGGGAGTTATTGTCCGAATTTCACCTGGAGTAAGTCAGTCTGATCACTAAGAAAGCACTACAGCCTTTGAAACAGGAAAAAATAGTTTAGGGGAATTACAGTAATTTTTTTGGAAACGTATTAGTTTATTGTACGTACAGTAAGGGAGTTATTGTCCAAATTTAACCTGGAGTAAGTCAGTCAGGTCACTAGGAAAGCACTACAGCCTTTGAAACAGGAAAAAATAGTTTAGGGGAATTACAGTAATTTTTTTGGAAACGTATCAGTTTATTGTACGTACAGTAAGGGAGTTATTGTCCAAATTTCACCTGGAGTAAGTCAGTCAGGTCACTAGGAAAGCACTACAGCCTTTGAAACAGGAAAAAATAGTTTAGGGGAATTACAGTATTTTTTTCTTGGACTTATTTGTTTATTGTACGTACAGTAAGGGAGTTATTATCCAAATTTCACCTGGAGTAAGTCAGTGTGGTCACTAGGAAAGCACTACAGCCTTTGAAACAGGAAAAAATTGTTTAGGGGAATTACAGTAATTTTTTTGGAAACGTATCAGTTTATTGTACGTACAGTAAGGGAGTTATTGTCCAAATTTCACCTGGAGTAAGTCAGTCAGGTCACTAGGAAAGCACTACAGCCTTTGAAACAGGAAAAAATCGTTTAGGGGAATTACAGTAATTTTTTTGGAAACGTATTCGTTTATTGTACGTACAGTAAGGGAGTTATTGTCCAAATTTAACCTGGAGTAAGTCAGTCAGGTCACTAGGAAAGCACTACAGCCTTTGAAACAGGAAAAAATAGTTTAGGGGAATTACAGTAATTTTTTTGGAAACGTATCAGTTTATTGTACGTACAGTAAGGGAGTTATTGTCCAAATTTCACCTGGAGTAAGTCAGTCAGGTCACTAGGAAAGCACTACAGCCTTTGAAACAGGAAAAAATAGTTTAGGGGAATTACAGTATTTTTTTCTTGGACTTATTTGTTTATTGTACGTACAGTAAGGGAGTTATTATCCAAATTTCACCTGGAGTAAGTCAGTGTGGTCACTAGGAAAGCACTACAGCCTTTGAAACAGGAAAAAATTGTTTAGGGGAATTACAGTAATTTTTTTGGAAACGTATCAGTTTATTGTACGTACAGTAAGGGAGTTATTGTCCAAATTTCACCTGGAGTAAGTCAGTCAGGTCACTAGGAAAGCACTACAGCCTTTGAAACAGGAAAAAATCGTTTAGGGGAATTACAGTAATTTTTTTGGAAACGTATTCGTTTTTTGTACGTACAGTAAGGGAGTTATTGTCCAAATTTAACCTGGAGTAAGTCAGTCAGGTCACTAGGAAAGCACTACAGCCTTTGAAACAGGAAAAAATAGTTTAGGGGAATTACAGTAATTTTTTTGGAAACGTATCAGTTTATTGTACGTACAGTAAGGGAGTTATTGTCCAAATTTCACCTGGAGTAAGTCAGTCAGGTCACTAGGAAAGCACTACAGCCTTTGAAACAGGAAAAAATAGTTTAGGGGAATTACAGTATTTTTTTCTTGGACTTATTTGTTTATTGTACGTACAGTAAGGGAGTTATTATCCAAATTTCACCTGGAGTAAGTCAGTGTGGTCACTAGGAAAGCACTACAGCCTTTGAAACAGGAAAAAATTGTTTAGGGGAATTACAGTAATTTTTTTGGAAACGTATCAGTTTATTGTACATACAGTAAGGGAGTTATTGTCCAAATTTCACCTGGAGTAAGTCAGTCAGGTCACTAGGAAAGCACTACAGCCTTTGAAACAGGAAAAAATCGTTTAGGGGAATTACAGTAATTTTTTTGGAAACGTATTAGTTTATTGTACGTACAGTAAGGGAGTTATTGTCCAAATTTCACCTGGAGTAAGTCAGTCTGATCACTAGGAAAGCACTACAGCCTTTGAAACAGGAAAAAATAGTTTAGGGGAATTACAGTAATCTTTTTGGAAACGTATTCGTTTATTGTACGTACAGTAAGGGAGTTTTTGTCCAAATTCCACCTGGAGTAAGTCAGTGTGGTCACAAGGAAAGCACTACAGCCTTTGGAACAGGAAAAAATGATTTGATTATTGTACTGTTTGGGGGGGGGGGGGGGGGGGGGGGGGGGGGGTACAGTTGTAAGACCCAGGACCAGATATGATGAAAGAAGACCAGGAGTCGTGAAATTCAGTCAAATAAGTAAAATTTTACTGAAGAATAGTTTGCAGTTAAATTGGTAGAGCCAGCGTCAAAGTCACGAGAAGGTCGCAAGCCAACTCTACCTTACAAACAAATCTCACACAATTATACCTTTTTCAAGGACATGCATTACATAATTGTTTACTTCTGATTGGCTAAGAGAACATAAAGTCTAAACAATAATACATTTTTGATAGATAAGTGGGTATATCGCCGTTAATCAGAATATTTGTCGTCCATTTCCTAGATTTAAGTCCGTGGTGACCTTCTTCCAGGGTCCAAGAATGTTGTATATCACAAAGTTCTGAACCTGCAAAGAATAAAAAACGCACACACACACACACACACACACACACACACACACACACACACACACACACACACACACACACACACACACACACACACACACACACACACACACACAACACTGCCTGACAAACAACAGTTCTCTTTGAGGCTGAAGAAGGCCTGAGCTCATTATCAGAAGAGCAGTCCACCTAAACAGGCTGATAAAACATTTCACTCCAGGAAAGCAGGAACGATAATATGCCCCTTTACTCCACTCCCTAAAGAAATACACATGAGATGTTCACTTGATGAAAATAAGGTGAAATTATATATAAATAAACCCTCAAACTTATACAAGTCAACTAAGACAGATATATAGATGAAGATATGTGGATATTGTTTTGAAATATGCAATTATTCTATTGTAATCATGGCTTGTTGTATATGAAGTATTTATGGGTCATAGTAAACCACAATTGTAACTATTAAAAAAGTGGTTTTATAATGAAAAGTACCATAAGTAGTTGTTAAACAATTTATTTAGAAAGTGTTCACTGTAAAAAAAAAGAAAAGTTGACTTAACTTAAAATTATAAGGCAACTTGCTGCAGATTTTTTTGAGTTGACTCAACTAAAACATCTCTATAGTTGAGTTGACTCGACTATAACATCTCCAGTTGAGTAAACTCTATTAGTTGAGTCAACTCAAAAATCGGTGCAGCAAGTTGCCTTAGAATTTTAAGTTTAGTCAACTTTTCTTTTACAGTGTGTATTAATAATCATTGTAACCATATATTGAGAAAATAGTTTATTAAGAAAAACACCTGAACTTGTTTTATAAAGATTTTTATTATGAAGCTGGTTTATTAAGGAAAACACTGTAACTTGTTTTATAAATATTTTTATTATGAAAATATTTTTAAAGAAAAGCATACCACACTGAAGGTTGTAAGCATTTATTAAGCAGATGATGGTGGCAGAGTAGAGAGGAATTGAAAATGTATTAGAAAGAGCTTTGCAAAAGAAAGGAGAAAAATGCCATCATTGCCATCTATGTGTTGAGGACGAGATACAGAAGATACAGCCATGATGGAAAGGTCCAGTTTTATATGTGAAAGTCCTAAGGGGTCTTCCAGAAATAATGACAGTTCAAGATTTTGTGTTTGACCAATTGGCTGTAAAACACTAAATGTATGCAGATGGAGTTTCCAGGAGTCCCAAGACAATCCCAAGACAATTATCATCAAAAGGCCCCTTGCATGTGAACACAACCCAAGGGCACACACTGGAATGCACCTAAAAGAAAATAAATACAGAAATGATTAGGATACTACTTGATTGTTAAATTTTTAATAAGAATAAAGTAATCATTCAAAAGGATATATATAATTTAATTGAAGAAACAGGGGATTCTGACCCCAACCTTTCAGTACGTACAGTAAGGGAGGTATTGTCAAAATTTCACCTGTAGTAAGTCAGTGTGGGATAGTGTAAGCCAATAAGAAAGCACTACAGGCTTTGGAACAGGAAAAATACTTTAGGGGAATTACTGTAATTTTTTTTAATTAATATTTGTATACTGAACGTACAGTAAGGGAGATACTGTGAAAATTCCACCTGTAGTAAGTCAGTCTGGTCAGTAGGAACATACTATACCCTTTGGAACACGAAAAAATACTTAGGGTGAATTACAGTAATTAAAAAAAAAACATAATTTGTCAACTGTATGTACAGTAAGGGACTTTTTGTCAAAATTTCACCAGGTAGTAAGTCAGTGTGGTCACTAGGAACATGCTACAACCTTCGGATAGTAAAAAATCCCTTTGGTGAATTAATGTAATTTTATTCTAAAAATATTTATGTACATTATGTAAAGTGAGGCAGGTTTCCTAAATACAATCATTATAATGCATTTTTTATTGTTGCTAAAGTACAATCAATAGCATTAGAACACATAATGTGAGAGAGATTTGCTGGTACATCTGTACTTTGCAAAAATGTAATTGTCTGTTTGCACACAATGGAAAAAATAGACCTTTTTAGACGGTCCCTAATCTTCTTTACCACACACATTGAATGTTCAGTGAACAGTCGCAACTTTGTATGCCATTAAAACAACATTTGCCCGTTTTGATTGATTGTGGAGAGTGTTGTAGTTCACCATCTTTGTCCTAAAGATCATGTAGCTGCTTTTATTTAGCAAAAATGTGCTTTATTGCGCTTGTTATTGAGACGTGAAAGTGCGAATATGCGAATATAAAACCAACTTTACCTAAGTCGCTGGAATCTCAGGATTCGTGGGATAAAAGAAAAGGAAGGCGAAGATATACGCATGGTGGTTACCGACTTACTGGTGAAAATCTCCCCGTCATGGTCCCCGAACATTAACCACATCGTTGATACAGTCCACCGCGTGGGTAGACGTGAAGAAAACAAAACAAGGCACGTCATCATTCAATTCACTCAGAGAATACACCGAGACGCGTTGTGGCGGATGACCAAAGACCTCACCATGTGCAAAGATCTTGGAATCGGCTTCCTGGAAGATTACTGTAAGGCGGATAGGGATCTGCGGGCAGCGTTGTGGCCAAAGATACAGCAAGCGAGAGCAGCCGGCAAACGTGCGTACTACAGAGGTGGTGCTGGATACATCGATGGACAGAGAATCACTTGAGATCATGACATGAGGCATACTGACGAGGGCCTGTTGCGTTAAATAATACAAATGGTCTTCCGTCTGTTTTTTGAACAAAATCAGAATGGATTACAGTTACACAGTTATTGAAAAGGAATTTAAGGGACTGTGCCTGTTTTCTGGTTTTTCCTATATTTGTTGCCTTTTCTGGCTTCTTCAGTTTATAGTCTGTTGGACTAGGACTGCATCTAATTACGGTTGTTTGTTTATTTGTGTATTATGAATATTTGTTTTTCAGGTATTTCACTTAACGCTAGGGGATTAAGGGACAACATTAAGAGAAAATCTATATTTTTGTTCTGTAAGGGTGAAAAAGCTAACTTTATTTTATTACAAGAAACTCATTCAAAACCTGAGGATGAGAAATTTTGGGTAAACCAATGGGGAGACAAAATTCTTTTTGACCATGGTTCAACTAAATCTGCAGGATTAGCTATTTTGTTTTGCAATTCACCTGGTAAAGTAGTGACATATAGGGGTAGCAATAACGGTCACTGGTTACTTTGCGTTTTGTCCATTGATGACCAGTATATCTTTCTAATAAATGTTTATGGATATAATAATTTAGTTCAAAACAGACAATTGATTTCAGATGTGTCAGACGTCATGGATGGCCTTAAAGTTTTCTATCCAACTGCCAACATAATTATGGGGGGCGACTTTAACATGGTATATGATGAATGGCTTGACCGATATCCTCCCAAATGTCAATATAGCTCTTATAACCCTACCCTGTCTGATTTCTGTCGCAAGCATAACGTACTAGATCCCTGGCGTATCAAACATCCGGATGTTGAACAATATTCTTGGTTTAAACCAAATAATACAGCAAAGTCAAGAATAGATTTCTGGTTAATCTCCTCCTCTATGATAAATATTGTTTCTGATTGTTGTATGTCAGCAGCACCTCTCACAGATCACTCTGTTATTAAGTTACTTCTCAATCCTTCTGGTGTTAGAGGCAATAATAAGGGGTATTGGAAATTTAATTCTAATCTATTAAAATGCCAATCTTTTCAGGATGGTATTAAAGACATAATCTTTAAGGTTAGGAACGATGATTCAATAATGTCCTATGTTGCTAAGTGGGAATTCCTTAAATTTAAAATGAGAGAATTTTCTATTCATTTTGGAAAATCCCTTAATAGAAAAAGCAAATTAACGGAAATTACAGTCATTAAGGAAATAAATGAATATTATAGCAGAACATCACTTACCGACACTGATAAACGGATGTTACAATGTCTACTAACTAAACTGGATGATATCTATCTTCAAAAAGCTGAAGGAGCCTTCATAAGATCTAGGGCAAAGTGGATTGAGGAAGGGGAGAAAAGTACCGCTTATTTCTGTCGTCTAGAAAAAAGAAGGCAGGAGAGACTTGCTATTAAAGCATTATTAATTAATGGTAATGTAGTCACAGACCGATCTTTGATTGCTAAGGAAGCTGTCTCTTTCTATAAAAAACTATATTCCTCAACCTTTTCCTCGGATAATGCTGAATCATTTTTCAGCCATATTAAAGATCTGATTCCCCGTATAGATGATGAGTATGCACTGTTATGTGATGCTGATATTACCTCTGATGAGCTGGATAATGCTGTAGACAGTTTGTCTGTAAATAAATCTCCAGGCAGCGATGGTTTCACAGCCAATTTCTATAAATATTTTTGGGGTTTATTGAAAGATCCTTTCTCTCTCATGTTAAAAGAAGCTACAGATAATATGACATTCCCCCTTACAATGAAACAAGGTGTAATAACTTTAATCCCTAAACCTGATAAGGACTCCAAATTTTTAAATAATTTTAGGCCCATTACTCTATTAAACACCGATTACAAAATTGTAACAACTGTCTATGCTAGCAGACTGAAAAAATTCCTACATAAAATTATAAGCGACTCTCAATCAGGTTTTATGAAAGGAAGATCTATCCATAACAATATTCGGTTAGTTCTGGATATTTTAGATTATAGACATCTTATTGATGATGATGGTTTTATTTTATTCCTTGATTTTTTTAAGGCATTTGATTCAATTGAACACATTTATTTTGAATAGTTTAAGGTTATTTGGTTTTGGAGAGAAATTTAGAAATACAATTGAATCCCTTTATGAAAATTCAAATAGTTCAATTTCTTTATCAGGAGGTACATCACCCCGATTCTCTATCAAACGTGGAGTTAAACAGGGTTGCCCCTTATCCCCATTTCTTTTTATAATATCTACTGAGCTGCTTTCTATCTTTCTTAAAAATTCAAATATAGCTCCGTTAGAGGTGTTTGGGCATCCAGTTCTCATAAGCCAGTTAGCTGATGACACTACCATTTTTATGAAGCAGCTTTCAGAAGTCCCCAAAATCCTGCAAAAAATCAAAATTTTCTCTAAAGCTTCTGGTTTAGAATTAAATTTGCAAAAGTGTGAGTTGATGCCAGTTCATCAATGCCAGTTAACCGAGGCCTATAACATCCCTATTAAATCTATAGTGAAATATTTAGGAATATATCTTTCTAAAGATATAATGGAATGTGAAAATCTGAATCTGTGGAAAGTAGTTGACAATTGTCAATCCAAACTTAATTTATGGTTATTGAGAGATATTAGTTTATTGGGAAGAATTTTTTTAACCAAAATGGATAGTTTATCAAGATGTATCTACCCTGCATACTCTTTATCGATACCAAATAGAGTGATTAAAAAAATTAATCAGATCAACTTTGATTATATCTGGAGAAAAAAAGCTCATTACATTAAAAGAGCAGAGTTGACTAAAGAATTCAAAGATGGAGGTCTACAAGCCATTGATTTTGATTTCATAAATGGAACTCTTAAAATTAACTGGTTGAAATCCTTCCTTAATAATGATAACTTTTGGTTTCACATCCCCAGAGAAATATTTAAGAAAATGGGAGGGATTGAATTTTTGCTTAGATGTGACTTCATTCCCCAGCGTCTCCCTATCAAACTATCCCAGTTTCATCAGCAAGTCTTGTTGTACTGGAAACTCTTATACAACCATAATTTTACACCACACAAAACCCCAATGTGGAATAATAGATATATCACAATAAGAAACAAATCATTGTATAAAAAAGAGTGGATGGAGAAAGGTATATGGTCGGTGTTTCATTTAATCGATAGCAGAGGATATTTTATATCACATGAGAGTTTCTGTCTCAAATATGATATAACCTGTAGTCAGAACACATTTAACTCTATGATTAAAGCTATCCCTAATGCTTTCATGTGTTTGGTTCAAGGATACCTTTCAACAACGAATCCTCCCATTTTTTGTCTCCCATTACTTTTAGTTGAAGGTGTCGATTTTAAAGAAAGTAAACTTCCAAACAAAATTATTAGAAATATGTTTGATAACATCTTATTCCCCATAGTATCCTATAGAAACTTGATTTCACAGTTTTTTTCAAAAAAAAATATTCACAGATTACGAACAATTTACTTAAAATTTCCTTTAACTCCCAAAGCTAAGGAAATCCATTTTAAAATTATAAATGGTGTATATCCATCCAGTGAATTTATACAGCGAAGGTTTGGATTTGAAACTAGTAATTGTATTTTTTGTGATAATATTGAAACTACTGATCATCTATTTTTTCATTGTATGTATGTAGAGGCTTTATGGCTTGATATTCATGACTGGCTATATCCAAAGGTTCCTCATCTCGAAGTCTTCTCTCACAAGGACATTATTTATGGACTCGTTATGGAAAGCAACAAAGACGATTTTTTGGTTAATAGCATCCTTATTCTAGTGAAATTCTATATACACAAATCTAAATTCCTGAAAGTGTATCCTAAATTCTGTGTATTTCACAATGAGTTTCTTTCTTATACAAATTCCCTTAAAATGATGAAAAGTAAAAATGCAAAAAAACTTTTTGCTATAATAGAAGAATATGACTTGAAAAGTAAACCCTAGCCCCTTTTTTTTTTTTTTTTTGGTAATACAATTTTGCACCTGATTCTACTGTCATTATGTAATTGTATATGAAGAGTTCAGATGCAAAAGCCTCTAAATGCCATCTGAAATTTTCTTATAGAATGATCATTTTTATCAAGCTCGTATATTTAAATTCAATAATTTCACTTAAATGGCAATGAAGATTACCTATTAATTGTCATTTAAGTGAAATTACTGAACTTAAATATATGAGCTTGATAAAAATGATCATTCTATAAGAAAATTTCAGATGGCATTTAGAGGCTTTTGCATCTGAACTCTTCATATATCCTTTTTTGCCATGTTGTTTGTACATGACATTGTTTAATAAAAAATAAAAAAAATAAAAAAAATAAAAAAAACTTCTCGCCATATTAGACATTCTCTGCCTGAAGTCTGTAACCCTGATATTACACACCCCTGATACAGTAGGTGGCGGTATGCTCCTATAAATGATGCAATCCACCATTACACTGAGAGAAAAAGAAGAAGAAAACACGCCCCTTTTTACGTTCCACAGACTGGGGTAAGGATAGTGGTGGAAATTTTGATTCTTTCCAGAGACTCGTTCATTTTCAGTTCGTTCACCAAAATGATTCGTTCAGATTCGTTCACTGATTCGTTCAGTGATAATTTCTTCATATTACATATACTGCTGCAGGTGGCGAAAAAGAGTGTATTTTATGCTATGTTTTAACGAACGTATTTACTTGTTACAAAAAAAAAGTGATTTGGCTTTGTTAAAATGTGTGCCTTATTTACTAAATTAATAACATAAATCTAAATAAGTTGTTCAGATGACCAAACCAAGGTTTTTTGCATAATTAACATTTTAATTGTTTAGTCAGACATACACATTCATAAATCTGGGATTATATTAAACGTTGATGTTCTGTATGTTGAATATGAATATAAACAATTATATGTGCACACCTATAACTGCGCTTTGAATGAGATTTAATCACATGCTAAATGACCGATCTACCCAGTACTCTCATTCACAAACGAAAGTACCAGTTAGTTCAATTCGTTCACGAACGAGATCTCTCTCTCTCGTTCAGACTCAAAACAGAGCGATCTGAGTCAGTGATTCGTTCAGTAGATCCAACCAAATACATGCCCCTTCACAGGCCGAACTGAAATGCTATTTGCTGTTACGCAAATGAGACCTAACCAATACTGCCATATTTTTTTTTTTTTAGAGAAGTGCATATGACATGAATAAAACGTAATGAATTCATTTTTGATAATACAAAATGAACACAAGTAGTCAAGTAAATTGTTCAAAGTGCAAAATACCACTAAACTAAGACTAAAACACACAAACAAAATATAAGAAAAGCAGGTAAAGTGTAAATTTAAATCAAGTAAACAGTCAAGTGCACCCCCCTTAGCTCAAATCAAAGTAAAAACTGACGATGTTAATTTGTCTTTGTTATATTTAACCATTAGCTTGAGTTATTAACCTGTTTTCATTACAATGATAAAGTGTAAATTTGTTTCTTTGATGCAAACATGCTAACTACACAAACCTAGCTCTATCGGTTCGCCATCATTATCGTTCAAACAACTGGTTATTTTTGTTCATGAACGACATGTACCAGTTCGTTCAACTGGTTCACAAACGATAGCTCTCTCTCGTTCAGACCTATGGTTCAGACTCAAAAGCAACTCGGTCACAGTCAGTGAAGGGCGAATTCGTTCACTACATCCAACAAATCACATGCTCCGTCACATCTCATACTCGAAGGCTATTGGCTCGAGGTTCATTCTTTGACAGGTTGAAAACACCGGTTCACTGAGCTGCGCATGCGCTGCTAATAGCGCCGCGCTGCTGTGGAGGGAGGGATTTCAGTGAACGAGAAATATGAGTCAATGGATTACGTGAACGAGAACGATTCGTTCACCTAAATGATTCGTTCAAAAAGAACGATTCGTTCACGAACGTAACATCACTAGGTAAGGATCTCTCTCTCTCTCTCTCTCTCTCTCTCTCTCTCTCTCTCTCTCTCTCACACACACACACACACCCTGGCCTGTATGCACTGTCAGTACGCGTTTATATACTGTCTATGCTAGTACGTAACGTTACTCTACTTCCATTATGGAGGCTCCCATCATGTTAATTTCACTGCGTCGCCTTCAATGGAGAAGAACAGAATGATTTTACAATCAGAATCAAAACGTGCTGCAAATGAACGTCCTTCTCTTTAATTCGCTCTTGGTGATCTTGATTTTACTCGACAATGGTAAGAACTTGTTAAAATCTCTTCCGTGTTTTCTGTGACCTCAGTAGTAGTAGAAGATTCGTAAAGGTTTCGATGCTTCATGTGGTTACAACAGTTATGTAACTTATGTAACACCATGGTTATTTTTCATAAGGGATGACGTGTGACGGCTGGCCAGTAGACCATATACCATACACGGACACAAAAATGATATAAAAAATTATTTAAATACATATCACATCATATAAATATGGTAGAAAATCATCTGTGTAAAATATATGCGTTCCCCATATGTCCCTTCTGCCTGTCTGCACATCTCAACTTCGGCTGTAGGGTGAGCTCCCAGGAGGCGGGACTTTGTAGAAGTTTAGCCAATTGCTGATTCAAGATATAAACGTATTCAAGATATGACATAAAATTTAGCCAATTAGTGTCCCATAATATAATCTGACAAGGGCGCTTATTTCATCGCCCATGACAAGCCACTGCTAAAATCAGGACTGATCTGTAGGTGCAATTTTAACCACATGACAAAGGCAGAAACAGTCAAGTCACTTTTATATAGTTCTTTTTACAATAGCAGGTTACAATGATAACAGGAAATAATGCAACAAAGTTTGTTTCTGCTGTAAAGCAGATCTAGAAGAAAATAGTGTCATAGTCCAGCTTAAGTTCTGTGATTTTTATTTTATTTTATTAATTTAGTTCATTTATCTATACAGCCGCTCTGGAGAAAACTGTGATGTCATCGCCAGCTCAGTTCAGTTCTAATATAATGGTGTCAATGCAGGCAAATCAATATTATTGTTGAATATTAACTGTCCTCAATTAAGCAAACCAAAAGCCAAAGTCAACAGTCATCAAACTTGACTCTGTAAAATCGATACTCCAATGTCCGTTTAAGGAGAGAACTTTTGCAGAAAAACTAAAGGTAAAAGAGCTGAGCCCAGACCAACATGCAGGTTTTTTCACCACATTGATTTTTTTATTTTTTTTTTGGTAACACTTTACAGAATAAGGTCTCATTTTTCAACATTTGATAATGTATTAACTATCATGAACTAATAACTAGCAAAACCTACATTTGTTACAGAATTTATTATTGTTTCTTAATGTTAGTTAATAAAAATCCAGTTGTTAATTGTTCATGTTACTTCACAGTGCATTAATGTTGAAATAACATTATAAATGCTGAAGAAGTATTGTTCATTCTTAGTTCATGTTAACTAAAGTAGTTTACTAATGTTAATTAATGAAACCTTATTGTAAAGTGTTACTGGTTTCATAATACGTAGCCTAGTTGTTCTCTGTCTCATTTGTTTAAATCAGTCATAGAGGTATCCAAGATGTCATTGAAACTGGTAAATTAACTCATCATAGCTGTTTTTATGAATAACCATCAGTCAAGGTCAAGCAGATGTTCTTTAACTTTGCCTGTTCTTGCCTCTTTGCCTGCCTGTTGCCGTCGGCAACATTTTTTTGATCAAATTCAGTGAAATTGACACTATAATCCGACAGAACAACATAAATAAGGTGGTTTTAGAAAAAAACCCGAGCTTCTAACTCCACCTGGAGCGTGTTATTTGTTTTGCAAAAATCCACCGCTCCCGTCTCATCGGGTCCAATCAGCGCAGGGGGGTGTGAGATCTGACTGTCAATCACAGTTCGTGCACACGCCACAGATCCCCCCTCCCTCGCGCAGACGCGCACATTACAATATCACATGCACGCACGCGACACGCCTGAAGTTCGCCTGAAGATTGTACGAAGCGTGATGGCGGAGAGAAAATCTACTAACAAGCTTCCAATTCCTCTGTTATTGCTATCTATGGATAGATTAGCCAGGGCAGCCTACCTCCGAGTCCATGGTGTTGATCGATGCTGAAGAGACGGACGCGTTCACAGAAAATCAGGTACACACGCACTGACGATGGGCGGGTGCTCGTTGGTAGTGGGGGAGGGGCATGAGAGTTGTAAACATTCAAAATTTTGGCTGTCCACTCAATCTGCCAGACTTGCCGACTGCAGCTTTAATGTACACATTTGTACCATATGAACCTGAAGGTTACTTGTCGTATGGTACTAATTTGTACAGTTTAGGGGTAGAGAACATACAAAGGTGTAACTATGAGGTTACTGCCCCAGTGAGAAGTTAAGGGTAAAATAAATTGTAGCACTTTTTTTGACAGTGTAAACAATAACATAATTAAGGCTTATTGAATGTTAAACAAAATGGCTTAACCATTTTATTCTTACAAGTAATTTTTAAAGGTCAGTTTGCATGGATGGTCAAAGGTATGCAAGTTCTAGTTCATGCTTTTAAAGGGGCATTATGCAAGTCTGAGTGTTTTTTCTCTACGAGCTCCCCCTAGTGTCTGGTAGTATAATGCTTTCAAACACTCTGTCGTAAAAACGAACTGTTGTCCCTCCCCCTCGCCACGAGCAACCCAGCTGATCAGCTGTCAACCTAGCTGAGCAGAGGAACCGGCTATTTCAAAACCAGTTATGTCTACCGAGGCAAGTAAAGCAATACTTTCTTTCCAACTGATGGCGATTTTTTTATTTATTGTGTTGTCATGCATACTAGTATTTTTACCGGGAACGAACGATATGAACGAGGCGAACTACTGCTTTCGTGTTTGTTTGTTTTTGGGAGAATGGGCATGAGCATAAAAAAATATATATATCGGAGGCTAATATTTGTCTAAAGTTATATTAGCAAGGTCTATAAGTTCATCTGGTAGAATGATGGTTTACCTTTGCTTGTCTAAGAAAACATCAGAACGTTTTTTCTAGCTCGATCATGATATGTGCAACATTTTGCGCGTCTGATATTGCCTACTATCAGACGCGTTGACTAGTGACATAAAATAAAAGTGTAAGTTACACAAATAAAACCGACAGAGGAACGGCCAAACAACTACAGAAATCAAACGTGTTTGCTATGACAATGCTAACATCAAAGTTATAGTATCTAGCGTACTAGTAAGCCCCTAACAGACAGCGATCATAATAAAAACCTTTACAGACAATAGCAAACATCCTGAGGTCGCAATTACTTGAAATTTAAATATTAAACACAGTTTATTCCAAAGATACTTAACTTACAAGTGCAACAGCAGGATCAGCATCCGTTTTGCAGGCTTTCTGTTTCTCTCAGTTCTCACCATTCTGAAAAAGCCGGTCCGATATATTTACTCAAGTCTGACTTCTTGCTCGGTCAGTCTCCCGTTTCCTCTTTCGTTGATCCTCCGACAAAGATTTCCTAGCTTTCTGCTTCTTTTTTACAGGCTCAGCCTCAGCCATAACTCAATCTATCGTTGCCCTTTGCTTATAGCTAGCCCGCCGGTGCTTGAATGGGGGCGTGTAATTACGTGTGCAGTGCCGTCAAGCAATTCGTTACATCGCGAGACCTGATATCACGCGATACTTCCTGACGCCGACCCGCGTCCCAAAGTTGCAAGTGAGTTTTTTCCGCTCTCGGGCACCAGGGGAGTGCGAAACCACCACCATTCAACCCGAAATGAGTAATATAACCATTCCACTGACTCCGAAGCTGTTCAGTTAAGGTTAAAAGGTTACCTAGTGTCCCTTTAAATGTGAAAAGTGTCGGTATCAATATCTGCGATACTGGTCCTGTATTTGGTCTGTAACTCCTGTACAAGACAAATGTTTTTCGCGTGATATTCGAGAACTGCCCACCTCAACTTCCATATGAATGAATTGAAAACTAATGCTCACTCTGCTCCGCGCCATCAGAAACTTGCCAGTCGCTTGAGCCATTTGAATACGACACAAAAGCAAAACATGAAATGTGAACATTAAAGGCTCTGTGGTGAACATGGGTGAAACCAGATTGAAAAACTTTTGTTAGTTTTGACCCGTATAACCTTGTAAACAGTGCTGTAAACCCGTATAACCTTGTAAATCATAGCTGTTTTAGTGAATAACCAGAAGTCAAAATTGTTGGGGTGGTGTAACAGGTAAACCTACAGAAATTGAATGATCAAACACTGACTTCACTATAAAAATTCGAAATTGAATATTGATTAATACTTATTAAAGCTACAAAAGTGATTCAGTCAAGAGCAGTGAGTGATTTTTACTTTGTTTTTGTTCTCTGGTGCTCTTCGTTTGTTGGTCAAAAATGACTGAAATTTGTTTGTTTTTTTCCAATGAAATGAATGTACTATATTTCAGTTCGATAATGCTTTTTATTTAATATTTTGTATTTTTAGGGGATTTCATGGTACTAGACCAACTGTCGTAAATCTTGAATGCTTTAGGGCACAGATTTTTTCAAGAGAAATATCTCTTTTCAAAGACGACACTAAGTGTAAAAAGTTTTAAAAAGTGAACTTGAAAAAAGTTACAGAATTTTACGTTTATTGTTATGAAAAATTAGAGATGGATTTCTCAAAAAATGAGCTTTCAGAAAAGATTTTGTTTGACCGCAGTACCAAACGTTTTCACTAGATGGAATTCGTCTCCCATTCATTTCCCACACACAAGTGTGACTATTTTTTTCAGGACCATTTAACCTGTTCGAATCATATCCATGAATTTTTGTGTGCTCACATAGCTAGTGCCATAACTTTTACCAAGTTTCGTATCATTCTGATGAAGAAAAGAAAAACAATATGTAACATTTTTCCACCAAAGTACCAGCTGTATGTAATACTATATATACTAAAGAATAAAAGGACTGTAATATGTCTGCAGATATGTACTGTATAGAAAACATGCTGTTCACAGTTTTTTCTAATAAAAATAATGTGACAGCCATTTATTCTTCATTGAAATGTGCGTTCCGTGTCAGAATGTCTGTTTATGTACGCTGCCAATTTACCCAATAGTATTTCGACACCTCGGGTTGCCAGTTGGTGGAAAACACATTATATGTTGCAGTCATGGAAGCCAGTGAACAAACTGTGTCAGAGATCACAGATCCTACCAGACCTAAAAAGCCTCAGTATCCATAGAGAGCTGCTTCACAGATGCGCCAGTACATACATTATCTTTTTTTTTTTCTTAGTGCGCTTGAATGAATTATAGCATCATCATATTGTAACCGCACTGGCATTAGTAGTACATTTAACATTAGCTCAAATGATCTATAGGGAATTTTAATAATTAATCATGAATATGATTAATATTTTGCATATTACAGTTACATTAATTTATCGAAACTGAAACTAGATCGATATGTATATATGAATAACCAATCACAACGAATTATAATTCCTCATTCATATATCAATAATCTTATTTCAAATCGAAGTTATGGGATAACTTTCAATGGAATTAATTTAGTTATCAAACAATCTGTTTGTCCAGCAAACATTAACGTATGATTAACTTCAACTCTCAAAGAAAATGATCCTTCTTACAAACGCAAGAAAGAGTATTTTTTTCTGGCCTTGAAAAAAAAACCCAACTCGCTGTGTTTATAAAATTAGGTTACTTAAATCGTAACAAGATAAAGCATGTAGCTTGGATCAAAAAAAATCTCATTGACTTTGTAATTACGAGCATTTAAACAGAAACAGTCATGGATATAATGGTTTTAATAAATGCATAACTACAGAATATACGGACTACACAATATACACGGATTATATGTCTATGTACATAACATACAGTTAAACAATACAAGACTAAACGGATAACAGATGAGAGAGGGAGAGGATGAAAGGGAGAAAGTGAAACTAAAGTTCAGGATGAGAGAGATCACCGAGATGATCTCAGCATGGCAAAATCACAGGCAATGTAACCTTGAGAGACAGCAAGGAATCAAATCACATTATAAGTTCAATAAACTTATCTTGCAAAATGGTTCTCTTTGTTGCTGAAGAACGCAGAGTCGTGCGTGCATCGTTAAGAGCAGCGTGCGTGTGTTTCTTTAAGAAAGCAGGACTTGCTTCGGTGAGCGCGGCCGCGGGCTGTTCAAGTCTCTTTAAAGTTGAAGTTGCCGGCTACGTTTGCTTCGCTGAATGTAGGGAGAGTCCGAAGACGAAAATAAAGAAAAGACTTAAAGAAAAAGAAAAACGGAGAACGCTCCCAAAAAGGGAGCCATATGGATCTTCTCGCTGACGAAGAGGGTTCGTAAAAGTGCTATTTTAAGATTTCATGAATCTGTCTTTTATGGAGAAGATGGGTTCACACCTACTCTGCGTACGCGGACCAATCATCTTAGAGCATCTCGGGCGGGAAGATTTTTCTTTGTCTTGTCAGACACGCCCACTTGAATGAGTCATGAGGAGATGAGAGTAAGCCCTTCAGCTCCAGAAATATGAAAAGTGTAAAACAATGTACATTATTGCATTCTGCTATCCAAATTCGACTCTTGTTAGATTGTGAGGTTTACAGAGATATGAAACTTGTCTTTTGAAGATTATAGGAACACCACGTTACAATCACATGCACGAATAGAAGCATTTACCAGTTCGTTCCTTCAAATAAACGTCATACACGAAGTGAATATAACCTTTGAGAACACTCAGGAGTATATGAAAAATGACATGCTTATATTCTAAGTTTAATGTCCAAAGTTCGTGTATGTGTGTGTGTTAATGTGTGTGTAGGAATGTCTGTCACGTTGCGCTTCCCGTTATCTCTTGCAGAGAAGCTATTGGCTGCAGCTTCGTGCTAGCCTGGCTCCGCCCTCCTACGTACTTCCGCTCAATTTCATTTTCCTTCAGTACTACGTCTGGGACTGCTGTATATTCTTAGGTTTCCAGAAACCAATTTTTTGTAGGACCAATCAGCGAACAGAGGGAGTGGCTGAGAACGATGACGTTGATGTAGTGCGTCAGTTTGCGTTGGAGAAATGGCAGCGGAGAAAGATGTGAGAAAAGCTATTCGGTCCGTTGTTGCAAAACTGCCGAATATACAGAAGTTAAAGCCGGAGCAAGAACAATGTTTGCTAAGTTTTGTTGGTGGCCATGATGTTGTTGCCCTCCTCCCCACGGGGCACTAGAAGTGCCAGAATTCCATAACTACTAGAACTGCCGCAAGCGGTCATTTTGATCGCTATTCAAAACTATATATCTTTAATGATAAATCCCCAATTGAGAGATTAATGCATTTATTGTATTAGGATGGCTTTTAAAAACAAAACAACACCAAACTGTACATTTAAACAAGTTTAATTATAATTTATAAATAAATAATATTCGTAGATGCCCTGAACGAAATAGTAGCCTATGTTTTCATGTTTCCACTGTTTGATCGCGCCTGCCGACACACACACACACACACACCATATTCCAGCATTGCAGCCTGTTATTATAGCCATAATAAAATATAATAATAAAATAGTCAACCTAACATAGAAAAATTCCACTGCTCTGTTTCTCAGTACTAGTAGGCTACAATTCGTACCATTTTATGCGTGTGAAGAGGATGATTTTTTCCGTCGATATTGGAATGTGAGTGAAGTTCAAAGCCTATGATAAAGAATAGTTTAGCATCCAAATACATTGCAAATGTTGAAACATTTTGATTCTAATTAGAGAGTTACGTGAGCCCAACGCCGCTTACTTTCACTTTCGCTTTATAAAGCATTTTGGCTTTAGTTATTTTTTCATTCTTGTTCTGAATATTATTACATTTAAATGATTTGTTGTTGAATATGTTTAGTGTATTTTTTACCCCATTTTATTGTTGTGTATATTGGTCTAATAATACCGTGAAATTCAGTGCGTTCAATATGACCGTTTATGGCCGAAATAGGTAAATATGTTCATTTGGTTTTTTGCCTTATGTGTAATTTATATGAAAAACATTTTAAATGAAAATACAGACACTTTTAGGAAAAGTCAGGTACCAGCAGGATTGTATTTATTTTTTCAGCCAAATTATTGCAGATATAAAATTCAAAACGGTCAAAATGACCGCCATGGCAGTTCTAGTGGTTAATGAGTTAGCTAAGGCGAACGATAGGGATGCAAAGCCGATAGTTGTTGTCGTCTCCCCTCTTGTTGCACTAATGGAGGACCAAGTGAAGGAGGCAGAAAAGTTGTTTCCGTATCGCGCAGTAGCCTGCTGATCACTGTACAGCATTTGAGGCAGATCCGAAACGACCGCAGAGGCGTATTGTTAATGATTAGACCCAGCTTTGACAGTTGACTGAATACATCACTGTCCTTAGTGTCAAATATACATTTAGAATTTGTAAATGTTTCCGGCCGGTTTCGGCGCATGACATACGTCACGACCACACGTTAGCGATTGGCTATGGCAGATCCTGAGTGACTCTGGGCAGATCCAATAATTTTGAACTTTAACAGAGAACCTGCCTACAAGGAAGTTAACGTTTCTCAATGGAGAGAGGCCAGACTCTCTGTACAAATGAAATGTACGAGAGTCTGGTAGAACCAGGCTAGCTTCGTGCAGGGTCGTAAAGTGTTATCCTAGAGGAGTCGGGTTACGGAATGCGATTCCACTGGAAAGACATTTTTCAACAATACATTTCAGAGCTAGACACTAGAAAATCATATTATATGATCAAACAAACTAATAAAACATGCATACAGGAAGGCCAAATACAAATCTGCGTTACATACATTAAAATGGTATTTCTATCCTGAGTAACACACAAAGGATGTTTGTGTGTGTGTGTGTGTGTGTGTGTCACATAGAAAGTTTCGTTATCTCTCTGTGGGTCCCTTTGAAGCTCCCCACAGGGAAGAAGAATGTTGGTTTCAGGTTTCTGGAGTATCTCTGAGATGCCATAAGTGTCATAGACGCAGACCTGACGGCACCCAGGCCCTGAGTTACATTTTCAGGTTAAACGTTAAAAGTTTTGTCAAAATTTATAATGACAAGGCTTCTGGAATTTTGTGTGCAGGGAAAAACAGAATCATGATTCTTGCACATCCGTTACAATATAATATAACGCTAGCCCAAAGGATGCCAGGACAAAACAGATGCTGCATTAACTGCGTTAAATATCTGTAACAAGTTAAACAAATAAATTGCATTCTTTAAAATGTTGATTTTGAGAGCCTTTTATGTATTTAACATCAGCTGATCAAATGTAACTTGAATGTAATGTGAGAAAAGCTTCTGCCAAATTAAAATGTAATGTTGCTAAACACTATTTATGTAGGAGATTCAAACCGCAGGATTAAAAATATATTGTAGAAAAACTGTTCATTTCTTTTTCAGGTGTTTTAAGTGTTGGTTCAGATGGAGTGTCAGTGCTGGAGGGAGACTCAGTCACTTTATACACTGGTGTTAAAACAAACCAAGAAGAAGTTATTAAATGGTATTATTATGACACCCGCATCGCTCAAATCAATGGAGATCTCAACCAGACCTGTACAGATGTTCAGTGTAATGAAGATACTGAGAGATTCAGAGACAGACTGAAGCTGGATCATCAGACTGGATCTCTGACCATCACAAACATCAACACAACACACTCTGGAGTTTATAAGTTAAAGATCATCAGCAGCATCAGCATCAGTGGAAATATCTTCAATGTTACTGTTTATGGTGAGTTACTGAATGTTTAAATGCAGTTTATATATGTCTAAACTATATTGTTAATTTGCTTGATTTTTTCCCCCAATGATATTCGGTTATTTTCTTCTTTTTTTCCCCTCAGTTATAATTCTTATAATATTACAGTTTTTCCATTGACAAGTTGTTAGTTTTAACAGTTTTTTTTGTCCATAGGAAGCTGCAGTTGAGCTCAGATGGAGATGACAGCGTTTAATCACACCATCTCTGATCAGCTTCTGTTATTATCTATTTAAATGAGGATTTAATGTAAAATATGTCAAATGGGTTTAAGTAAAAAACAAATAGTTTCTTTTCAGATCGAAAGTTAAGAAAGGGCTTGTGCAATTTCATTCGTTCTCTCATGTTGTGGCATTTGTTGTTTCATCTAGAATTGAATCATCTGTTGGTTTGTGTTTCAGGTGTTTCTGCTGCTGAACGAGATGGAGTGAAGAGAAAGACAGTGAAGGAGGGAGAATCTGTTACTTTAGATCCTGGTGTAATAAAAAACACAAATGATGTGATGACGTGGTATTTTAATGACACACTCATTGCTGTAATCAATAGACATCAGAGTAAGATCTGTACAGATGTTCAGTGTAAAGAGAGATTCAGAGACAGACTGAAGCTGGATCATCAGACTGGATCTCTGACCATCACAAACACCAGAAACACAGACTCTGGAGAATATAAACTACAGATCATCATCAACAACAGCAGCTTCAGCATCACTAGAGTGAAGAGATTCAATCTCACTGTCATTGGTGAGAATATATAATTTTATTCAATGCATTTTCCTTTGAGGAATTAAAAAAACAGTTCACTATTTTTAAATCAACTCAGTAAATGTTGAGTTGTGGCCTTTTTGGAGCTTTTCCCAATAACATTTTGACTAATGTTATTAACTTGATAACTTGAAGAAAAATGCATAATATTTGTTTTCTAGTGAATGCTGCTGTTTCATGTTGATACTCAACATAGAAGGGTCTAAAGTAAAAAAAATATCATTCACAATAATGTTTGTTTCTCTGTAGATGTTCCAGGTTCAGGTCTGTCTCCAGGAGCTGTACCAGGAATAGTTGTTGCTGTTCTGATGGTGTTTGCAGGAGTAACTGCTGGTGTGATTTACTATCGTCACCGCAGGACCCATGCACCAGCAGCACAGAGTGTAAGTATTACATACAGCTGATTTAACAAGATATATGAGATTTACTGTGCAAAAACAAAGGTTAACATAAATATAAATAAAATGTAATAAATGTAAATGTGAAATGTTATCTTTTTTGCTCTTTACTTTTATTTTTTGTATTTTTAACTGTACAGAAGCAGATATTCACTGGTTAAACAGTCAAAACATTCAAAAACTCCAATAACTCCCAAATAAACATTTTGGACATTTCGTGTTTGTGTTATTGAAACATCAATCCTTCTCATCACTGAAACTGTCACGTTTTGGGTTTTGGTTCTTGTTCTTGTCACTGACATGTTTCTGTGTCTTGTTGATGTGATTCCCTGTTTGTCATGTGATCCTGCCATGTGTCTTGGTCAGTTCTTATCGTTGCACTATGGTGGTTGTTCCGTTCCCGAGTCTTGTTCCTGTTCCTGAGTCTGAGTTTATATTTGTGAAGTTTTGAGTTTATTTAATAAATGACTGCTGCACATGGATACATTAACCTTACGTAACATTAACCTTCTGTAAATCTTTATTTTCTTACAGGAGGATGATGCTGACGATAACCCACAACCTGATCCCAATGCCATTCAGGAGGATGATGCTGACAATAACCCACAACCTGATCCCAATGCCATTCAGGAGGATGATGCTGACAATAACCCACCACATGATCCCAATGACATTCTTTTGGAGGACATGTAACATCATTAAATCAGACTCAGGCCGAGGCTCCAAATAAAACAATGTAACATCATTAGTACATTGAAATGGACACTGAAGAGAATTTGGAAATGATGGAGAGAAGATCAGCTGAAACTCTCTAATTGTCACGATTCCAAATTTCAGAGGCCGGCACCAATACCAGTATTTGTATTTGTATTTATTTTGATCTCCATTAGCTGTAACAAGTACAGCTATTCTTCCTGGAGTCAAACTAACATGCTTCTCTTCAGACAGTTTTACACCAGTTTTTCACAACACCACACACCTTAACAATGTTTAAAAACATTGGCATGTCTAAACACCACAAGACCAAATCTCGGAACAGTAATCTAATTGTGACAGTACAACAGTTTTTATAACATCTGCAGTCATGTTAAAAGGCAACATGTTGGAACACCTTCTAACCATCGAGAGACCTCTACCCATCCTGCGTACTACTGCTTTTATGTGACTAGACCATGATAATTTATTGTCCACTTCTATACCAAGTAGTTTGGTCTCTTGTACTTGTGCAACATTTATATCCTTGACCACAATATTCAGTCTGGGTTCATTCAACAGCATCATGTATCTGGTTCCAAAAATTATACTTTTTGTTTTACTAATATTTAGAACTAACTTGTTATTTGTGACCCACTCAATTACAGATTTTAATTCCTCCATTAAAACAATTTCCAGTTCTTGCACTGTACTTTGTGAAGAATAAATAGTTGAGTCATCAGCATACATTGCGATCTTTGCCTTTCTTAAAACCAATGGCAAGTCATTTATATATATAGAAAAGAGAAGTGGTCCTAGACAGCTTCCCTGTGGTATGCCACAGCAAACAGTTTTTTCCTCCGATAAACTTCCATTAAAAAAAACAGTTTGTCTCCTGTTTATTAAATAATTCTGAAGCCAAATTAATGCTGCCGAACTAAACCCATAACATTGCATCTTTCTTAACAGAAGGTTGTGATCAATAAGATCAAAAGCTGAGCTGAAATCTAACAGAACAGCTGCTGCAAACCTTCTGTTATCTATTGCTGTCAACCAATCAGTTGTCATCTGAGCCATAGCAGTAGTGGTTGAGTGTCCTGCTCTGTATGCATGTTGGAAATCTGTATTTAAGTCATTATCAGAAAAATATTCTTGAATTTGTTCAAAAACAATCCTTTCCAAAATTTTGCTCAGAGCAGGCAACAGACTGATTGGTCTACTGTTAGAACTGCAGAATGGTAGGGGAGAGTGGGGTGATTTGTGCCAGGGGGGGAAGTAGTTCCACCCTTGTTTCTGGAAAACCATAGAAGAAATTGGTCATGTGACCACATAATTTTGAAAAGCAATCACTTTTACTCGTCCTCCAAAGAAGAGAGACACATGGCATGAGAGTTAAGCATATTTTAGTGCAAAAAACTGTTTTTTCCCTTTCAAAGTAAAATTTCTATGATTAAGGTTTTTTGATTGTAGTGTCTGAACAATAATAGACAAGTTTTAAAACATTTCACACATGTTTTAGTGCTTTAGTAGGCTACACAATGAGTCTATACAGTTAGCATGATGTTAGCTCTTAACTGCTGGATCATGCTAGTTTTTCAAACTTGTGGGTCTGGGGTGATTTGTGCCAAAGGGCCTGGGTTAAGTTGTGCCAGATCCAGACCACCTAGACCTACATACTCACAGGGGATAATCTTGAGAAGTGAGGTGATGGGCATGCCTCATCATTGTTTGACTTAGGCCTGCCTGTTATTTGTTTAATTTAGCTAACACTGATTTCAGTTTTGAGTTTGCACTATGTTATTAAAGAAAAGTTTTATTCCGTTTTTAAGTGGCCTATGTCACAATAGGATGTTTAGAAATTAGCCTAGTCACTTTATTCTTATATGTTACATAATTGACAGACAGCGCTATGTCAACAGGCATCTATTGCCTAAGCCTTTTTGCCTGAAATGATTCACAAATATCATATATTGTGTTGCTATGGTGCTCTAAATGGTTGCTAGGGCGTAGCTTGATAGCTTCACAATGATCCTGAGAGACTGATTGGTCGTCTGAGTAAAATGAGCCCGCCCCCTTGTCTCTATGACACTGTGATCCAGAGTTATGTTCAATACAAAATTCCTATGCAATTGACCATAATAGGAAAAACGCATGCTATGGTATTCCAGGGTGACAATATCTAAATAAACCTTAATGAGTAATTTTGTATTGAATTTATCTTGCTTTCATATAGCATTACGGTTCATAACATTAAAATGTTCTGTTTTACTTCAGAAATCACTGGCACAATTTACCCCCAATGTATTCCCCCAAAGGCACAACTTCCCCCGCACCAGGGGCAAGTTGTGCCATGAGACCACTTTTTTCCCAAGAGCTATATTTCTGAAACAATTTATTTCAGATCCAAAGTTATTGTTCTCAGGGATGCACCACATCCTGAAATATATGTACATCCTTAAGTTGAAGGCATCACTGCCATGGCCTCACTTTAAAGTCACTTTGAGTAAAAACTGGCACAACTCACCCCACTCTCCCCTACAGTGCTGCTTTTTGGTAAAGGTACAATTTTAGCCATTTTCCAAGCAAGTGGATAGATACCCTTATCAAAGCTCAAATTTAGAATATGAGCAACTGGAACCGCAATTAACCTTGCAACAAGTTTTAATAATCTTGCATCAATATTATCTACACCTGATGGTTTTTCTTTACATTCTGTTAGTAACTTTTCAACCTGGTTCACAGTGACGTTCATAAACTCAAAACTGCAAGTCTTTCCTGACATAATGTTATTTATAATAAAAGTTTCTGCTTTTGTATTATTTGTTTGTTCCATATCACCTCGTAGTTTTTCAATTTTATCACAAAAATAGTTATTTAAGTGATTGGCTATATCCACTGGCTTTGTAATAAAATGACCACAAGACTCCAGAAATGATGGAGTAGATCTAGCATTCCTTCCCAACATATTATTTAGGATTCTTTTTCTTTTTGTTTAATTTGGTTACGTAATTCCTTATCTTTCGGTATACCTGCCAATCTGATTCATAATTAGAAATATTTGCCACTTTCTTAGCCTCATCTCTTTGTTCCATACAGTCCTTAAGTTCAGTATCAATCCAGCCAGCTCTTATGTTCCTTACTGTTCTCTTTTTCAGAGGGGCATGTTTATCACTTACTTCTAAAAACTTTTTGTTAAATGTTTCAACTGCATGATCTGGATTATTACTCCTCAAGACATCATCCCAACAAATATTTCTGACATCCTCAATAAAACCATCTTCAGTAAAGTGTTTATATGATCTTTTAAGTATTATTTTGTGCCCTCCTTTAGGAACCCTGGTTTTTCTTACTATTGCTATTAGGTTATGATCGCTGCAGCCGATTGGGATTGATATTGCTTCAGTACAAAGATCACCAGAGTTTGTAAAAATATGGTCAATCAGAGTCGATGTTCTAGATCCATTACTCGCATTGCAAATCCTAGTTGGCTTGGACACAACTTGTATCAAGCCACATGCCTCAGTGATAGAATGAAGCTTATTCCTTGAAGGACATTGTAGTGAGTTCCAGTCTATATTAAAGTCTCCCATAATATAGATTTCGTTTTGATTATCACACACATTGTCTATCATAGTACATAATTTATCCAAATAAGCTAAGTTTGCATTAGGAGGACGGTAACAACAGCAAACCAGTAACGGCTTTAAATGTGGAATATGGACTTGAAGCCATAATGCTTCAATCTCATACAACATTAAGTCTGTTCTCATTTTTACCGGTATATGGTCCTGTATAAAGATAGCAACTCCACCACCCCTTGCATTTCTGTCTTTCCTATAAATACTATACCCTTGGATATGAAGTGAGGAGTCTTCAAATGTGGAATCCAAAAGAGTCTCTGTGATTCCTAATATATGTAAATTTCCTTTTAATAGAATATCTGTAATGTCAGTCACCTTATTTCTAAGACTACGTATATTTAAATGTGCCAATTTTAGTCCCTTTCTATGTAATTTAGTAAAATTAGCCATTTATCAATTGTAAATTTTCCATTGAACCACTCATATAATCTCTGCACATAATTTTATCGTTATTAGATCCCAATTTAAAGACAATATAACAAAAACAAACACTCCCACACCCATACTCACACTCATTCACACCCCCTAAATCTGTGATCATTGTATAACTTGTGCAATAATCTTCTCCTTATTGTCCTGCTGTAAAAAAGTACATATCTTAGTCCATTATTGTCAGCGTTCAATACGTTCCCCTTTATATTTTCATAATACAATTTACAAGAGTCCGCCAGTCCTCCAATAGGCTGTTACAGATATTGTCATGTGACGCACTCACCAAATCAGCAGCGTATTCGCCCTTCGTCACGTGCCCGGTAGTGCGGAACCAAAACAATAGTTCTTGTCATTCCTTGTGTTTTACATGAGGATTACAGTCAGTTATAAGGGCGTATTGAATGCAAAATGCAAACTTTAGGATAGCTGACACAACGTAAGTTCTTATCCCATAATTACCAGCATTAATCTGAGCGACCGGGCTGCATCTTTCCAGCGAATTCTACTCCGTACTCTCCAAGCTCTTGAGGAACAGCTCCAACTTTACAGGATCCTCAAAGAACCTGTGCTCATGGCCTTTGGACACCTTTATAGTCGCCGGATAGAGCAGGAAGGCCTGAAAACCCACCAACCGAGCCTTCTCCATGGCAGGATAACAGGATTTAAGTCGGACCCGTGTCGCCAGGCTGTAATCAGCCGAAAAGCTCACTTCCTTTCCTCCAACGACAAGTGGTGAGTCCCTCGCTGCTTTCAAAATCCGCGCCCTGTCAGTGTATCTTAGGCACGTTAAAATCATGACCCTTGGTTTTGTGGTCGCGTTGCCCCGGGGAGGTCCGATACGGTGCGCTCTCATGATCTCTGGTAGCGCGTCCCTCAGGGTGGGGAACCACAGTGGTAGTTGAGCCGTGATATACTGGAAATAATTTGAATTCTCTTTCAGTTCACATAGACCATGTACAATCACGTTGTTTCGTCTGCTCCGGTCCTCTAAATCGGCTAACTTTGTCTCCACTGTTGACATTGTTTTGGACAAAACTGTAGATGTTTGCTCCACATTAGCCGTACGTGCCATTAGATTCGCGTGTGCCTCCCTAAGCGTCTTTGTTTCCTCTTTGAGTGATGAAAAATCCGCTCGAAGTGAATCCAAGTGTTGCTCCAAACGTGCAAATCCTTCCTTTGATGTTGCCTCAGCCTTGGCAAAGTGTTTCTCAAGTGCAGTTTCAATGAGCGAAGTTAACATTTCGGTAGACGCCATTGTGGTTTCACTCTCTGTGGCAAGTGGTGGGTTTGCTTTAGTTACACGCGGCATATGTAATGTCCAAATTCACCCAAAGCAGTCAAAAATAGGTAGATGTTTAACCTCAGATGCTGAAGTCAGCTTTCCAGTGAAAAATACATGGACTACCCGTTTTACATTAAATCATGCAGGAGGAGAATTAAACGCAGCTACCTCTGAGCAGCCATCTTTTTTTGAGAATATCAGTGAATACCAGTGAATACCTTCAGAAATCCCTTTACAGGAGTACATGTGAATTAAATGTGTCACAATGACCTTCATCATCACAGTTTACTAATGCCTATCTAGTGCAAGGGATTCATCAATATGCTGATAGAGGACTGTTGGGACACTCCAGGCACAGGATGGATCTGTCGGGAGAGACAGACATAGTGTCTGATGTCCAGATCTGTTGCTGTCTGTGTATCTTTTGGTTTTCTATACAGTAAGTTGTTCCATTCTTCTGTCTGTATATTTAAACATGTAACTTAAAGGTGGCATCAGTGATTTCAGGCCCAAAAATATTTTCTAATCTTCTAATCTTCTAATTCATCTAATCTTTCCTAACGATCCGCTAGCTGCCCGCCCCATAATTATGCCGTCAAAAAAACGCATCTCTGTAGGCAGCCTAGGCTCTGAGATCTGCACACAAAAACAAATGGTTTAGCCAAACACTCAAAACAAAAACAAATAGTGTTCCAACCAATCACCGACAGGGGGAGGGTGTTTTGAGGTTTTGAGACAGCTTCTTCTTCAGCTCCGACTTCGCGTGCAGCCGTGCACGAGCACAAAACCTCACAACACCCTCCCCCTGTCAGTGATTGGTTGGAACACTATTTGTTTTGGTTTTTGAGTGTTTGGCTAAACCATTTGTTTTTGTGTGCAGATCTCAGAGCCTAGGCTGCCTACAGAGATGCGTTTTTTTGACGGCATAATTATGGGGCGGGCAGCTAGCGGATCGTTAGGAAAGATTAGATGAATGTGATAAAAATATTTTTGGGCCTGAAATCACTGATACCACCTTTAATAAATAACTTTGCTTTAAAGGCTTTGAGAATCTTTTCTTTTACACTGATAATGTTGAAAGCTAAAGTGATTGTAACTTTCGTTATCTAGTGTTCAAGGTAAATCATGTTTTCCTATTAGAAAGACTTTTACCTTTAAAGAATAAAAGTAATTTATTCTCATTCTTCATTTAGGGGTAAAACAGTTCAGGATACGTGAGTGATATACTGTTGTTTTGGAAAATTCAGCATTTCTTATAATCATTCGTTTCCAAACTGTTTAATCATATGTTTCTGTGAGGTTTTCTAGCAGCTGAGGGGGGACAGGGAAGCGAGAGGCAATTTAGGTCATAGATGAAGGCCTTTGGGTGTCTCAGGGACAAAGAACAGTGTGACCTGCACCAGGGGGTAGAAACCAGTCCGAACTAGCTGAAGATAGGGGGTATCTTTCTGGAAATTTACAAGAAACCTGGAAGGAGGAGTTCTTTTGCCAAGAAACTGTATAAAATGTCTATGTTTTATTATGTCTAATAGGTATTCTATTTCAAAGCTGGGTGGCTGCGGCTTTTGTGAAAAGAATCCTCATTGAAATAAACCTTTTCTCTTTATTACAGTTTTGTCTCTTGAAAGTTTTCTTACACCTCTGATGCTGTTTGATATTAACTTCTGAAAATTGCCATTACAACTTGGTGTCAGAACGTGGGATCCTGTGCGGACTCTTCTTCTCCTGGTCCTGAGAGCGGGTATGACGGAAATTGCGCAATCACGGCAGCACCAGGCGGCCGTCTCATACCTCGACGGTTTGAGATAGAAACTCAACAGGTTACGAGAGAGAGAGCCAACACCCGCATTCAGGGCCAGTGGAAGAACTCCCACCAGGATCAAGAAAGAATCCGCGGCAATTACAGAAAAGAGAAAGCATCTCTGGGTAAGAAACGGCAGAATTGTTTTATTGATGTTAAGTGTGATTTGATAATTGTGAGTGAACATGAACCATATTGGCTGAGTTTGCTTTGGGTACGAGCGAGAGGTGATTGATTAATCACAATTTTTGGGGAAGAAATTGAAGTAGCTTCGGATCGGTTTCTGCCACACTTAGCTCGTTAGTGGACGGAAGTACCACTGGTGATTCAGGTAATCACAGGTGCTGGTTAATTAGTTTTGCTCAAAGTCTCTGTAACCCGAAGAAATCTTGCAAAGGTGGACGGAAGAGCCACGCCGGATTAATTAGGTGAATAGTAGATTTTGAGTAAAACATAATTACAAAAGCACGGCATATTTGCTGAAACCCGACCGGTTTTGGATGAAATAAAATCGGGTCTGTCGAAGACGTTTGACAGATACTAAGACACGTGTCGAAAGAGTAAAATCCAGAAGGGAGATTCAGCCAAAATGGGGTCATCTAACAGTAAATTAGATCATTTTTATACACCAATTTTCTGTCAAATGAGAAATAATTATGGTGGTAAATGTATGGTTGACATACAGAAACTGATCAAACATCACGATTTTCCCGAAGCGGGGACCTTGAGTAAAATAAGACTAAATATAGTAAAAGAGTCAGTAGAAAAGAACGAGGGAAAACAGAGTAGCTGCTGTGTGTGTGTTAAACATGAGTGCAAAGAATGTGAACAGACAATAATGTGTTGGGTGGAAGAGGCTGACAGGCGAGAACGAGAGCAAATACAAAAAGAATTGGCATGTAATGTTGAGAATGTTGTGTGTGTAAAAACAGTTCCACTGGAACAGAATGCTACTAATGAACCGAATGTATGTGCTTTTCCACATGTGACTGAGGTGGCAACGGCTCCGCCGCCTGCCTACAATACAGCTCACTACCCAGTAGCAGAGATACCGGCCCTCAGGCTGGACCTCGATCTGGACCGCTTTCCACCAGCCCCGAGAACAGCCCAAGAAGCACGACTTGCAGAAGCACGAGCACAAATTGAACTGGCAGAGGCAGCCCAAAGAGCAGCGCAGGCAGAGGCAGATGCAAGAGCAGCGCGAGGGGGGGCAGAGGCCGCAGAGCGAGTGGCACACAGACTAACAGCGCAGTTTCATGCACAATTACGGGCGTTTGAGTGCAACGCTGCGGCACGCTACTCACGCTGAAGAGGACAGAAAGGAGAAGAAAGAACCCCTCACAATGGTGGTTGTGCAACAACAGAAACAACATAACAAGCCTGCGTTTCCCCAGTCAAAACCTGCTAACCGAAAAGGACAGAGAGGAAGAGCTGCTGGAGCTGGAAAATGGAACTGTTTTGTTTGTTCAATGAATGCACACGCGACCCGAGACTGCACGAAATGCAGACTGTGCAAACAGGACGGTCATTGGAGTGACGCGTGCCCGAACACAAAGTCGGATTGAACCGAGGGGGCTGGAGAGCGGGACGGAAAGAGTCTGGCTTTGGGGAGCCAATCTTTGGCTGCAGCAAAGGGAAGTGAAAATATCTTTACTAACACACACACACACGACGCACACACAAACACATACACTGATCTTCTTTCTGCTATCTGCAATGAAAAAAACTGCTTGCAAATCTTTTTGTGTGTCTGATGAAACTTTGAGCAAAGCTGTGACTGATGATTTGAGCAGTGCTGTGTGTGATGAGCGTGTGAAACTATACAAAAGCACAGGGTTTTCTGAAATGCCTATTTATCCTTTACGAGTTAAAGGGGTAGTTATTGACTTTTTAGTAGATTCTGGTGCAAGCCTGAGCACATTACGACCATGTGATTTACCATGTGTTCCAATTTTAACCGGGAAAGTGTTTGAGAGCACTTCGGCCTCTGGCTATTTGATTTCTGACCGGTTAACCGAGCCGTTAGAGTGCGAAACAGAGGGGGGATGCCTTTTCGAACATGAATTTGTGTGGTCTCCCGGTTGTCCCGCACCTCTGATGGCTCGTGATTTAATGTGTAAATTAAATTTGTCCCTCTGTGCTGATTCCTATGGAATTAGCATTGAGGAGACATCACAAATTACTTGTTCCAAATTCGAGCCGAAGTGGGCTTATGAATGGCAGGTGACAGATGTTGATTGGGCAGAGAAAATTTTGAAATTGGCAAAGGCTCGAACAAACCCAGTCGACACAGAGTTTATGACAAATGATAAAATGCATTGTACATCACATGTCGTAACAGAGCGAGATTCAGATTTTGAAAAGATGTGGTTTAATTCTGTGGAGAATGAAAGTGTGAAGTTTGACCAGATTTTCTGGACAGAGAGTGTGTGCGCATTGGCTGCAGTGTTGACAGAAAGTCAGAAAGCTTGTTATCTTATGTCAGAGAACACCGCCTGCCACTTATCTGTCTCCAAGGCCATAAGCCAGCAGTGGAGAGATGTGGGCCTTTTTGTGAGAGAGTGTCTATCGGCCACAGACTGGGTGAGAGTTGACACACACACACACAGCAGAGAGTCAGAGTATGGGGGCATTTAAATCAAAATGTGACTTTGAGGTGGGGGTTCAGAGAAATGTGACTGCTATTGGGAAAAATGTGACAGGACAGGGAGAGGGGGATATTTCTGCCTCAGAAATTGATATTTCTTTGGCACAAATATCACCAAACTTGTGGGCAAAAAACAAATATGATGTGGGGCTGATAAAAGGTTGTGAGCCAGTTGTAATCACACCAAAATCTGATTTCAGACCATGTAAGGCACAATATCCACTGAAACGTGAAGCAATAGAGGGTATAAAACCGGTGTTTGACGCTCTATTGAAAGAGGGTGTAATTAGGCCTTGTGATGGTTCACAAGTTAGAACCGAAATTAACCGAACTCATATCTTATGTTGATGACCTTTTGATCTGTTCAGTGAATGAGTCTGTTTGCAGGACTGACAGTGTGACGCACCAGCATCTTGGAAGAGGGAGGGGCACAAGGTCAGCCTTTCAAAGCTGCAGTTTGTGAAACAGGAAGTGACATTCCTGGGCCATGTTATCAAACAAAACAGCAAAACATTGTCACAGAAAAGGGTGCAGGGCATAAAAGAAGCCCCAAAGCCTGTAACAAAAAACAGTTGCTGTCATTTTTGGGGATGTGTGCTTACTGTCGTACATTCATTCCCAATTATGCCATTTTAGAACAGCCTTTACGAGCCCTGACAACAGGGAAAGGGTTGAAGTCATGTGACAGACTTGTTTGGACAAGTGAAGCTGAGGCAGCATTTGATAACATGAAAGCACAATGAGATATCTCGATTGTTAGGCCTTCTGGTTGTAGACCATCCATTGTGCAGATGGTTGATGAAAAGCATGACCTTATGACTTCTGTTCTCCTGTAGACGCATGGTGACCGATGAGAAGGTAGCCTATTTTCAACAAAACTCGACCCCGTGGCAGCGGGATTGCCACACTGTCTCCGGGCGGTGGTGGTAGCTGAACTGGCCCTCAATGGCCTCAAGAGAGTTTGTAGGCTATGCTGATCTGACTTTAGGGGTCTAAAATTTGGTGTCTTTGATTTTGCAGGAGCAGAGAACGTCACATTTGTCTACAGCTCGATTGAGGTATCATACAATTTTGTTTGACATGCCAAATGTCACTGTTAAAAGGTGTGCACACCGCGTCCAGATTTGTTGGACGTTCCGCTTGATAATTGTGACAATGTCCTTTTTGTGGATGGATCTGCGTCGAAGAATCCACAAACAGGACAGAATAACGTAGGTTATGCGGTGACGACTGAATTTGAAACTGTAAGATCTGGCAAATTACCATGTCATTACTCTGCACAGGCAGCTGAATTAGTCGCCTTGACTGAAGCATGTAAACTGATGACTGACAAGTGTGTAACGATTTACACAGACTCGCGTTATGCTTTTGGGGTCACGCATGACTTTGGTGCTCTGTGGAAGCACAGAAATTTTTTTAAAGTCAGACGGACGACCAATACTGAACGCTACGTTAGTATCTGACCTTTTGGAGGCCATTATGCTGCCAGACGAGATTGCAATTTGTAAATGCGCAGCGCATATTAATGATAAAAGTTTCATATCAACAGGCAACGCCAGAGCTGATATGGCTGCGAAGGCAGCGGCAACAAAGCAGACTGAAGCTGATAGCAGTGGCGCCACCTGCGTACAAGTTGACAATAATCTTAACAATGACATTTCTCCTTGTTTAAAGAGCATGCAGTCTTTTTCCACAGGAGCTGAGAAAAGCAAATGGAAGACGGCAGGCTGCAGCCTTGTTGATGATGTATGGAGATCTGTTGGTGGACAGCCATGTCTGCCTAGTCATTTTTTTTTGTTTTGTTTTTCTTGCATTACGCTAAATTAATGCATGGGTGGGACCATGCATTAAAAGAGGGGATGATTATGCAAATGAAAGAATTGTGGTTTACCAAAGGTTTCACAATATATGCTGAGAATTTTTGCAAAAGATGTGTGATTTGCACCGCATATAACATTGCACGGGGCATTAAAACACCACTGGCAAGTCAGCCAGCCCCAGACGGGCCATTTGAATATTTAATGATTGATTTCATTGAACTAACCCCGTGTGGAAAACAGAAATATTGTTTGGTAGTCGTGGATATGTGGTCACGATGGAACACACTGTGCCTAACACGCTGCCAGCGGGGGCGCTGTTGAGCGTGAAAACCAGACGGTAAAGAACAAATTGGCAAAATGCTGTGAAGAAACAGGGCTCTCGTGGGTGAAAGCACTCCCCATTGTGTAAATGTACATGAGAATGAGAAAGAGAGTCAAAACAAATTTGAGCCCATTTGAAATTCTCTTTGGTAGACCACCATTCATGGGTATAACGGGGGAAAGAAGGAGGCTTCCATCAACAGATGTGTGTGAGAATGAAATGTTGAATTACTGCAAAGAGATGTCGTGTTTGTGATCTAACAGTTCTGTGCAGGTGAAAGAAGCTCTCTCTAAGAGCAAGGTAGCAGAGACGTTCCTGCACAAAATCAGACCAGGTGATTACGTGGTGATTCGAGACCTCAGGAGGAAGAGCTGGAGGGCGATACGGTGGCTAGGACCGTTCCAAGTCTTGCTGATCACGCATACGGCGGTGAAGGTCGGCGAGCGAGCCACGTGGGTGAATGCCAATCACTGCAGGAGAGTTCCACCCATATCAGGAGAGCAACAGGAGGAACCCCGACGACAACAACAACAATGGCGAAACCTCTCGTGCTGCCAGGGCCACCCGAGATCGAACGGGCCTCTGGAGAGGAGCTGGCCTGGATGAGAGACGAGGGGACAAGCAAAGGTCAGGCCGAGACAATTGAAAACTGGGTGGTCAGACTGCAGAATTAAAACCAACCACGAAGAAATCAACTTTAAGTGTCCATTCGATAAACCGTATCAAAGTTCACCGGCGGCAGTTTGGGTTTGTGGTAATATCATATCACCGTTTGCAAAAAAGGACTGGTCAGGGTGCTGTTATCCAGCTTTAATGAATGTGGGAACTTCTGTGTATCTGCCAAACAAGGTGGTTGGAGTTAACAAAGAAAATGTTTAGTGAAAACCTTTAGAATATGTTGAATGATTTTCTTTACAACTTATGGAAATTAATGTGCTGCCAATAATAATGATGAAGATTATGATTTGGCTGTTGTGATTGAATCGACACTGGTGGACTGTAAAAGAATACAGAGGACTGCTTATCAGTGGCTCTTTACATTCCTGATGGGGACAGACTGCTTCAAGGGTGTGCAGTAAGTTGGAGCTGTTTGCAAGCTCAATGATCAAACTATAGGCAAAGAGAGTGTTTTAATTATGGTCAGCGGGGCCATTTAGCCTGTAATTGTAAATGGACACTCAGAAAAGAAAGTTTAAGGAAAGTTAATAGATGGAAGTCGTAAGAAGATTGGAGGATGCAGAAGGAACTAGCATGTAGGGAAAGATGAGAAGAAATATAGTGAAATGTATGTTATGAAAATAAAATTTCTGATAGAATTTATGGAACTATTTATGTCAAGTTAAGTGGCATAAAGATGAGGAATGAACAAAGGCAGAATGGGGAAGAATTGTATTTTAGTGGTAATGTAATGTCTAACTTCCCTGATGTGGGCAAAAGACAAATATAAAAATTATGTTTATTTGAAAATAGATGTAAATTCTGGCAAAGATGCCTTACTGCTGGGCTAGAGTTAAAAGTTTAAGTGGTAGATAAAGTTTGATTTTAGAAGTTTATGAGAGTACAGTGTGCCAGTCCTAAATGCCTCAGAGTCTCTCTCATTCAATATCAGCTAAAAGCTGTTAACTGAGCCTGTGCGATTTAGGGATTGAGAGATGAGTAATATGATATTTTGTTTTTTGTGAAACAGCAGAGATAAGTGGGACTGACAAAATATTGATAACATTAAGTTGAATCTGCAGACTAACCACTTGATAGAGGAATACTGTTTCAACACAGTTTTAATGAAATTGATGGCATATAGTACAAATTTTTATACTTTGTGAAGAGTCCTGAAACAAACAGTGAAAAGAGGAGAGCAAACGCTGTAAGCAGCTGTGCTCTGAAGCTTTGACTTCAAAGAAATGTGGAGTTTGTAAAATGTTGGGGGTATCATGTTGTTTTAACATTCCTGATTATAGTGACAACATAACCAATATCATCGAGCACATGAGAAAAGCTGTGAAAGAGCCGCCTAAAGCTACTGATAGTGAGTGGGTGGGGTGGCTGATGTCTGCATGGTCAGGGTGGTTTTATAGAATAATTCAAACTGTCTTGCCAATTGTGGGTATGGGATTGCTGATTCTGTTTTGTTTACCATGCATTATGAAGTGCCTTTCCAGCTCAGTGAAGAGATTGATCAGGGAAGGGACGGTTAGCAAGGTGACGTCAGTCCAAGCAGTGAAACTGACTCTGTACCGAATAACTGATGGAGAGCAATGTGATGATTATGACAGCGATGACATGTATGCAGACATGAGTTAAATGTGTTTTCTTTCCTTTTTTGTTGCCTTCCTGGGACCAGGAAAGGGATTTTCTAAACTTTGATTGTTTAGGTTTTGATGTCAATGATTGACTGTTCTATTCACTGTTTTTATTATTATTATTGTTTTCATTATTTTTATTTCTTTTTCCATTGTAAGAATGATGATATGTTCAGAGGGTTAAAAGCAGTAGCCATCCGTGTTACGAGATGGCATACAAGGACAGGGTTTGAATATGAGGAGTTTTTGTATCTACTTTATCTGTGTTTTTATAGCATGTTTTGTTTTCCTACTAAATATTAATCCAACTTTTTCTTGTTTATACTGAAATGACTGAGGGTCCGACCTATAGTGTTGGGGATGCAATGACAGAGCTCGTTCGTCTAGCCCGGTTCGAGAATAAACCTTTATCTGCTTGCTGTAAAATTAAGGGTCTATCCCTGGAAAAATAGCCTGAGCTTATTTCATTTTAATCTTTTTTTCAAACTAGTTTTAATTCTAATGTTTTTGCCTAATAGTTTTAATTTTAATCTTTTTGCCTACTAAGTTTAAGGGTATGATCAGCGATATGAAATTCAGACATGAAGAGTATAACTGTGAATCAATTCTGATCTTGAAATGAAATGATGTAATGATGTAATGATGTTTGATCAAGAAATTAGAAGACAAGGATGAATTTTCCTTTAATACGTTTATCAGAGAATGATAAAGAGGAGGAATTGTTTTGGAAAATTCAGCATTTCTTATAATCATTCGTTTCCAAACTGTTTAATCATATGTTTCTGTGAGGTTTTCTAGCAGCTGAGGGGGGACAGGGAAGCGAGAGGCAATTTAGGTCATAGATGAAGGCCTTTGGGTGTCTCAGGGACAAAGAACAGTGTGACCTGCACCAGGGGGTAGAAACCAGTCCGAACTAGCTGAAGATAAGGGGTATCTTTCTGGAAATTTACAAGAAACCTGGAAGGAGGAGTTCTTTTGCCAAGAAACTGTATAAAATGTCTATGTTTTATTATGTCTAATAGGTATTCTATTTCAAAGCTGGGTGGCTGCAGCTTTTGTGAAAAGAATCCTCATTGAAATAAACCTTTTCTCTTTATTACAGTTTTGTCTCTTGAAAGTTTTCTTACACCTCTGATGCTGTTTGATATTAACTTCTGAAAATTGCCATTACACTGTAATTGAACATCTGACGCCGCTCACACTGCTGAGAGCAAGGGTTAGATGAATATGTAAATATGTGCTGTGCACTTTCCTCTCAATAACAAAATAAACACAAAAAAAATGAGAAAACAGCAAGCATTTTAATAAAGCATAAGAAAAACATCTGATCATAGCATTATGGATATGTTGCAAGCTCTGCAATTCTACACTAAAGTCTCGTCACATTTATTTATAAATCACTTTATACAATAGACTCTTTAAAATCAAGCAGCTTTACCGTATTAACATAAAAAACAGTGTCAGTGTCTTGTTTCATCAGAAATACAACTTAATTTTCTATGGCAGCGTTCCAGTGCGCTTATGTTTTCATTCGCAGACGTCTGACCTAGACAGACTGAACAGGAGATATGTAAATTTTTTATGTAAAAGGCGGAGCTTCAGCGCACACCTATTACATAATCACCACGGACCAATGGCGATTGGTCATTTGGCAAGCTGTTTTGGTCATTTGGCAAGCTATTCAAAACTCCCAAAACGAACTTCGTTTTTAAGCCTGATTTTGTTCGAATTGACATCACATCAGTTTGTTCTTCAATTTCACTTGAAGTATATCAAGGCCTCAAATAAGCGTTAGGTGTAGATTTGGCAATCGGCATTGTTATTGACATGACCAACTAAATCTTTAGAATCGGCTGCGGGCAGAGTTTCCTGTTTTTTGGGGGGTAAAAAAAAATCTCGCCTTTATAGATACTGTACAGCACTGTGCAACACATTCAATATTCAATTTCAAGAAGTGACAAACGTAAGCTCAAAGTAAAGTGAATATTCAATAAAGTTAGTACATTTCCATGTGATGTTAAGCTAAAAAAAATAATTTTGTTTCTGGATGCTGTACTATTTGTGAACCACTACATTACAGTGCTAATACAGAGCAACAAAATATCAGACATCACAAAAATGTATAAAAAATAAAACAGATGTGATCAATCAATGTCATAGAAAGCAAAACAGAGATTCTGTGAGAAACCAAAGGTTGTGAGTCAGGGCCCGTATGAGCTCTGACATCATAAATTTTTTGATCATCAATTTTTAGGGACATTTTCATACATGACCTCTTTCTTTGATTTCTGCAGGGAAACAAAAACACAATCAGGAACTGCTGATGCAAAGTGAACATTAATTGCAGACCAACCTTTAAAACAAGACCTTATTAAAGTGTCTGTAAAATAATTGATTTGCTAATAATAACGAGGATAAAGAGCAGGAGTGCAAAACCCAATTCCCAGTGGGCCACAGCCTTGCAGAGTTTAGTTCCAGCCCTGCTCCAACACACATAGGCTATAGGCTGTGTATATACATATATCAGGCCCGGCTCCACAGGGGGGCAAGAGTTGGCATGGCCCACCCAATCAGGAGTTTGGCCCACCCTGGCCCCACGCCAAACAAGGACTGATTGTAAAATTGGTGTGATGTTCAATTCAGCTCCAGATTTTGAGTGAGATTGGGTTTCGCTGCTTGATATCAAAATTCCACTTGTTATTTAGAAAGCAGTATTAAAACGTGACCACGGTCTTCATAAACATTCAAATGACTTTAAACAATTCACGTGCAAGAAGACTCGAAAGAAACTCAATTTGGTAACCGCGCGCTGTTTTCACTGCACATACTCACAAGTCTGTGATCATTTGTATCTTATCGTGCTTAAACGAATGAGTACACACAAAATTACGTCAAAATGCCCAATTTGGCTTGTATCCAAGTAAACAATCTTAACTGATGTAAAATAAAAGGTCTTAATGAATGTAAACAGTTGAGAGAATATCTGAAATGTGTCAGATCAGTGCATTTGTTCTTAAAGTGACAGTAGCTTAATACACCTGCTGCTGACCTTGACTAAATAACTTATCTTCAATAGGGATTATTTTTAAAGCAGTATTTTGTACCTGAATACTGTTAGACATACCTAATCTGACCTTATTTGTTCTGTTGTATTTATTCGTGCTATTTTGTGTATGCATTTATTTATTTACTTATTTAGTGGGGCAAGTGAAAATTCTGGAAGGGCAAGTAGTCCTCACCATAATCTCCTTAGCGTTGAGCTCTTTGTGTATATAGAGTCCCTTAAGACCTGCTACTTTTGTGATAAAATAAAGTTACAACATTTGTTACAGTGAGAATAATAATGTTAAAACCCCGGTCCACCAGGATTGTCACTTGGCCCACCTTACATCTGAAAGCTGGAGCCGAGCTTGGTCCCAATTAAGACGCTGCATCCCTCGAAGGACGCAAAGGTCAGACTGAGTGTTTTTAAAATGGGGCGGTCTACCCTACGGAGGATTTTTTTGTTGTTGTTGTTGCCTAACGACTGTAACATCTTCTGTTGATGAGTGGCAGTAACATTTGTAGAGTTTTAGTTTTAGTTTTCAGTTATAGAGCCAGTCTGTATTTTCTAGCAGACGTTTTAAACCTGACGCTGTAACTGCATTAGGCGGATAAATGTTTGCAGCCCAATACTTTGTGGATTTGATATTGTACCAATTTAATTGATAAAATGCTGATTTTTTTTTTAATGTGCATCTCATATGTTGAAATTTTTGTTAAGAGTTTTTAAATGTACGCTACCTTTTTTTATTCAAACACTGAGTGCTTTAACATTTTGATGAGAAATATCATTGAAATGTCAGAGTATACTCTTAGATAACAAATAAGGCAGATAATACAAATTTCACACGATCTCATTAGATTTGAATATAGCCAACATAGTCACGTTCCCACGCTGATCTAATCTGATTATAATCAGCGTGTGAACGTGAGGCACCATGGCACATGAAATAAGACATAGTGTAGGTCTATTTAAATAACACAATTATTTTTTGATTTTTGATTCTCATTGTTAAATATAGCTCAACACTTTATTTTCAACACTTCTTTTCAACACTAAAATCAACACTTGATTTTATTCTAATAGTAGGAATTTGAAACTTTATTAGCCAAGTTTTTTAAAAAGAATATTGTTAAGTGCCCTTTCAAATGAAGAAATTGATGACACCAACATCAAGTAGTCAGAAAGTTTAATTGGAATGGACATTGTGTTTTCAGACTGCTTATACATTTTTATTTGTGTAAAGGAATGTATAGGTCTGTAAAATGGAAATATTGTTGGTGTTTACCTTGAGTTGCAAACAATGCATACACATGGGCCTCCCTTACAGATGGAAATGACCAAGACACATGAATGTTCACTGACCATCTGGACAACGTGATTTTGCCAAGTAACAAGATATAACATATTTTGTTGATCCTGGAATAACATTCCTGTCCCAAAATTTAGTCCTTACCCTATCCCTATCCCTACCCCTACCCCTAAACCTAACCCTACCCATAACTTTTCCTTAAAATCAGGAGGGAAATGAAAGGTGAATAACACTGTTGTTGAAGCACCTCACCCTGGTTCTAAGCCTAAACTTGACAAACTGTAAACTTGTCCCTCAAATCTGATTGGTTGATTGGAAAGTTGTTCCAGGAACAACAAAGATGTTGATCCAGGAACATGTGGTACTTGGTGAGATCACGTTCACCCTGACCATCTGATGCATACAAAATTTCAATCAGCAAGTTTCAATCAGACTGACTGCAGAGACTGCAACAGTCATAAATTATCTTACCGTTTTAGGTGTTGTTGGATCACACACTGCTGAATCGGTTCTGTCTTCCTCCTGGGTCTGTACTGTATAAATATCTTTGACATGCATTCATTTCTTGCTCTCCTGACCTGTTTTTCTACCTTTCTTACAGATGCAGCAGATCCCGATTGTGCAAAAGGCCACTTATGATAATGTCAGAGCACTATTGCGCTACTCTATTGAGACTCTTATTATGAAAGTCTGTGGCGCGAGCAACCGGAAGAGACACTGTTCATTCAGTACGGCGCGAACAGCAGATTACCTCAGCAGCTGTCCGAAATCTGTTTGCCGCATTCAGGAACGGCTGAAGACGTGCGTCACTCTGATTAGATGTTTCTTGTGTTTGTGTGCGTCCTATAACGAGTGAGTACTTTACTTCTTCAATGTTGATTGATGCTCGTTATCTGTAATGAGGCAGTGATCGGCTGTATAATGTTACATGGCAATGTTAACTAATCCGTGCCAGCTATTATAACTTATGTGTGGATCTTCCAAGTTCAGAATTATAATGTTAATAATGTTTTAGTAAATAATGTAGATAAATAGTGAAAGTAAATGTGATGGAAATTATCAGGTGTTTATGGATCATTGTCATTGTCTGAAGGGAGCAGCCTATAGTCAGTATGTGAATGATGATTATTTGTACTGATGTTGCTGTTATTTGAGTATTGCTCTTTGTGTGTTGCAGAGAAACCACACACTCATAATACTGTACATCTACATCTCAACTACGAGCATGCCAAACACGTCTACGTCTGTTAATGAGTATTCAGCCCGCTTATGAGCCAGTTCTACGTCAATTAAAGCAGGACTCACTGACTGTGCACCTACTAAATCTAAGTCTCCATTAAATGTGCTCAACCTGTTCACGCATTGGGTCATTGTCCCTTTCAATCCTTACATGTTATCGGCCATCATCTTCAGGGTCAAGCAAAGCCAGGATCCATTCTCTCTGCAGGCCGTCAAGGAAGCCCTCCACAGTCCACTGCACTGTTTAGCTCAAACTCCTTCTTGTTAATGCTCATGTAAAGGCTGACTCCCTCTCCTGTTAATATTTCATATCAGTGAAAATAAAATCAGTTCAAAGTGATGCTTCTCTCTGAGGTGTTCTGACCGACACACCTGGTTCACTGCAATCAATATCAGCCCTTATCATCTTTAAGAGTAGCCTTCGTTACACCGATTATAGCAACAATCATCAGAGATGCAGCAGCAGCAGAGACCAACACTATCAGAGACACTGAGACTGGAGGAACTGAAGGAGAGGAAAAGAGAGACAGTCATTATTGTGAGTGAATGTGTCAGAACAACAGAAGACAGAGCTGAGCTTGGCAAATAACATCCACACAAAAGTAGGCCTACCTGCACATGTGTGACAGACAGAGGCGGACAGAGTACACAGCTACATTACTTGAGTAAAAGTACAGATACCCCTTGCTAAATTTTACTCAAGTACAAATAATATACTACAGTCAGATGTCTACTTAAGTAAAAGTACTAAAGTACTTGTTTTTAAAAGTACTTGAGTATCAAGAGTACATTTTCTAAATATTGCATTGCTACTGCCAAAGTGCTTACATTGGTAAACACAGCAAACACTTGAAGCGAAAACCATCATTAACTTCAGTTAAATTGAAATAGTCTGGCGAGGTGGGGCCACGGCTTGGCACATTCCCGGGATGCAATATTTTTTTTCCCAGGATGGTAGGGGAAGACTCATGAATATTCATTAGGGAAGTCATCCCTGATTGGTCTGATGACCTACCTCTAACCCCACCTCTAAACCTACCCGTCACTGGGGTTAAGACCAATCAGGGATGACTTCCCTAATGAATATTCATGAGTCTTCCCCTACCATCCTGGGAAAAAAATATTTCTCCCGGGATGGACCTGCTGCATCTTCATCCATTGTTTCGTCCATGGTTTGTCTCTTATCTAAATCTGACCATGGAGTTGACTTTGGCGGAAAGCTGAAGGTGATTTCTGATAGGCTGTCCCAATCAGTGGCGCCTGCACAATCCAATCACCTTTGAGAGGGTTTCCGAGATGTTTCTTTTTTCCTTTTTTTTTTTTTTTTTTACCGAGTAACGGGTACTCACAGTTATGGATAGAAATGTAGTGGAGTAAAGAGTACAATATTTGCCTCTCAAATGTACTTGAGTTAAGTCATGAGTACTCCCCAAAAATGATACTTGAGTAAAGTACAGATCCCTCAAAATTGTACTTAAATACTGTACTCAAGTAAATGTTCTCAGTTACTGTCTGGCAGAGTGACAGAGTGTGTTGATGTCCAGATGTGTGGTCTGGTTGCTGATGGGATTGTTCAGCACACAGCTGTAGGTGTTTTTATCCTGATATTCCACCTCCAGAGGTAGAGAGAGACTGATGCTGAGATCACACACACTGATGCTGGACAATACACTGATTCCTGCGTACCAGGAGAGAGTCACATGACCCACATTCAACACTGAACACAACAATGTACAATGTGATGATGATGAATAGTCTCTACTAATGACTGGAACTGGCAGATGAGCTGGAAAAAGAAAATAAAGAGAAATATGGATAATTCTAAACAAAAATCGTATTTTTAGTGTAGCGTGTTGACGGTCAGTGTTTCTGTCATCTCAAACTAAAAATTATTAAATCATTTGATATGTAAATAGTTAAAGGAACGATCTGAAGCTCAATCTGCAGTATTTGTGGCATAATGTTAATTAAAACAAATAATTTCTTTAAAAAAAAAAAAAGCAAGGTTTGGACCAACTATGGAGGGAGAGGACTTAGGAGGAGGACGAAGAGCAGGTGAAGGGCAGAAGGCAGGAGGGTGAGCAAGGTATGTAGACTCCAGGGCGGTGCCGGCAGCTCGGGAGACTGCGGCTGCGGAGGTAGAGCAGGTGGAAGAGGACACCCGAATGAAGCCAGAGAGCAGACGAGCCAAGGCAATACTGAGGATCCCGAAGGACATGGCGATGCTGACGGCTCTGGCGACCGAGACGCATGCTGGGATCCAGAAGGCCACGGTGGAGCTGGAGCGACAGAGGCCAAGGTGGAGCTGGAGGGAGTGAGGAGCCCAACAGAGCCAGAGGGACGAAGGGGTGAGGCGAAGCCAGAGGAGTGTAGTCCCAAGGCAAGCGCAGGCCGACGAACCAGCAAGGCGAAGCCGGGGGGACGAGGAAGCCTGACGGAGCTGGTGGACTGTTGGGCCACGGTGGAAATTAGGGAGGTAGGAGCCAAGGTGGAGCTAATGGACCGTAATGCCAATGTGGAGTCCTGGTTGCCGGGTCGGAGGCGGAGACCGGGGATTCACTGACCCTGATGGAGTTGACGACTGAGGGTGAGCTGAGGGGCTGACAGGAAGCAGTGGAGGCAGGGAAGAGAGATGCATGATGGGAGGAGGCGGGAGAGGGAGGCTGGGTGGGAGTTCAGAAACGCATACAGGCTCAGGAACAGATACAGGCTCAGATGTGGAGGCGGCGTGGCGTCAGCGGCCATCGTGGTTGAGGACTTTGGCGGTGAAGCGGCAGCCATCTTTGCCAAGGGCTCAGCCGGTGAGGCAGCAGGTATGACTTGAAGACATTCAGGCTGTGTGGCGAGGAAGATGGCTGGTGATGGTGGTTGAATGACTAATTATCAGCCTCACCCACAGTGAAGGCTGAACCGTTCAACAACAGCATGATCCAGGTATTGTATGAATGAACATGGTTTAGAGGCTGAAACTGGTTGGTATACCAGAGGAACGTCCAGTCCAAGTCCAAACACGTTCTTTAGGATGTCATCTGTCCAGGTGAGCTGTTGTGAAATATCTAGAAACTCCTTCACGTATTCTTCAGTCGAGCAGCCATTCTGAAAACAGGTTAGTAGACGATTGGTTGGGGTTTGATGGGTGCGGGAAATGCCCATATTTTGTGTTTAAAGTCCAGTATTCTGTAACGCTAAAATTCACAGAAGACGAAGACGATTCCAAGATTTATAAAACAAGTACTAACAAAAAGAGCCAACAACACTGTGGTATGCACAAAAACAATACCGGATGCTGAACTGATGACAAGACAATGACAGACAGCTGTGATGATAGTTAGTGTCCATGGTGATTGATGACGTGCAGGTGATCAGGTGATGGCTGATAGTGTGCAGGTGGGAAACATGAGGGTTGCTGGGAAGTGTGTGACAGACATGAGGATGAGTAATCAATGACATAATTTTCATTTTTGATGTAGGCCCTATAATAAAACTATTAAAACAAGAATATTTGGACAGGACAAAAGAGCTTTTTACTCACCATAGACAGAAACACTTAATGTTTTTGTTGTCAGTATATTTCCACTTATCTTTACTTCATAATCTCCAGTATGTTCAGTTCTGGGGCCTCATGTATACAACTTTGCGTAGATTTCATCCTTAAAGTGTGCATACGCAAATAAGGCAGAATTTGCGTACGCACAAAAGTTTTCAGATTTATAAAACCGTTCTTACGCCAGAACTTGCGCAGAATTCACTTTATAAATCACAGTCAGCGGAAGATTGTGCGCAGATGCATCTCCACCCGAAATAACCATATATGGAGCTTACAACGCCTAGTTTTACTATGCAGATCCTCATCTGCATATCATTTGCATCTGATTATTTATCCACGTGATAAGGTTTAACGGTACAAGACACATTACATTAATAAAAATCATGTATTTTCCTATCCTTGTCTTGTTTTTGAATACATAAATCAAATAGTGTAAAATACATTTAATCTTTTCCCCTGGCCGAATAGTATTTTTAATTGATTTATATTTTTAATGGAAACAGATAGGCCTTGGGCATTATTTGCACGAAACTATTTTCTCAGACAATCTGGTATTATCATGATAAGCAATTATCTCTGTGGTTAAAACATTAAAACACAGCATGCCACAGGAAACGTGTTCAAAAACATCGCATCCACAACAAATATTTCTATTGATTGAATTTGAATATAAAAAATATAAAAAACGTTTATACATCAGGCCCCTGGTGTTTGTGATGGTCAGACATCCAGTTTGATTGTCCAGCTTCAGTCGATCTCCCATCAGGAACATCATCACATGTGGAAAAGATTTGCTTTTTAATTTTAGCTATGAGACAGTTGTTAGCTCCAAATGTCCACAGTATATCATCATCTTCATGTATTTCAGTAACATCAGTGTTTAGAGTGACAGAATCTCCCTCCATCACTGACAATGACTTCACGCATCAACACCAAACACACCTGATGAACAAACAGATTTTACACAGATTACGGCCTCTGATGGTTTACAAAGCCTGAAATCAGCTGAAGTTTTTAAATGTGAATTAAAAAAAAACATTCACAACAGCAGCAAACACACAAAAGAAAATTAAAGGTGAGATACATGAACAGACAGATGTGTGTGAAATAATACAATTATTTTTATGGTGTTTTTAAAAGTCATCTGGCATAGAGCAAAATGAATGACACTACAAAGTCAGTTACAACATATTGATATTTTTAACACCTTGTGGATATGTGAACATATATCAGTACATAAAACATGTGTAAGGCTGGAAGTTTATGCTGCTATTTTGAACCAATAATCAGAACAAAAGGCAGTTGAAGGATGACGTAAAATTTAAATATTTATCTGACTCCAATATAATTAATCTGACTCCATTAAAGTTGTTATTCTTAACCTTATTCTTTAAAGGTAAGAGTCTTCCTTAGAACTGATAGGAAAATGTAGGATATAACCTGAATGTTTAGATAACGAAAGTTATAATCACTTTAGCTTTCAACATAATCAGTGATAAAAGGAAAGATTCTCAAAGCCTCTAAAACAGGCAAAGTTATTTATTCATCATCATCATCATATTCTTTATTCAGGACATGCATAAAAAATGGTCCATAGTACTATACAAACACATAGTAATAAAAATAAAACATACAAATAAAAAACTACAACAGTCAACAGTCAAAATTCCACAAACACAAAGAGAGTGTTCAAATATTAGCATATAGACTAAGACGCCAATGGTTCCACAATCTCGAAGTTAACCTAACTGCACTCAATGCAGGGTTCACTAGTGTTGCGATGATGCTGTATATGACTCTGCTAGTCTACACATACATGAGATTCCTGAGTACAGCAGGACACGTAAATACATTAACACTTACACACATTTGTCTCGCACTGCCCCATCGTGGTAATTTAAGCAGCAGCCTCAAACCATCATTGTATGCCACATTGAGTTTCTGCATACTGCTTTTTTTATAGTGCCGCCACAAGTGGACAGTATACATCAGAGTGCAAAAAGCTTTAAAAAGTGTAGTCTTCACAGATAGTGAACACATACTAAATGTGCGATTCAGCATATTAGCTTGTGCATACAACATACAATACTGTCTATGCATGTCCCTATCATCAGACAGGTCATCAGTTATATAATGTCCTAAATATTTGACCTCATCACACACTTTAAGTAAAATACCCGACAAATAAAAGGCAGGAAATGAGAGTTTATTGTCCTCCCTGCTTCTAGCAATCATTATATTACTCTTCTTAGAATTGAACGTAATATCAAAGTCTGAGCCATATTGAGAACATACCATTGTAGCTGTTGAAGGCCAGCACTATATGGACAAAGAATGACCAGGTCATCCGCGTACATGAGGTGGTTAATAATGGTGTCCCCAACCATACATCCTGTTCCACATTTGTTTAACAACTTTGATAGATCATCCATATAAATATTAAAGAGAAAGGGAGATAAGATGCTTCCCTGCCTTACTCCATTAAGTTACATGTTTAAATATATAGACAGTAGAATGGAACAACATACTGTATAGAAAACTTAGTCGTATAACAAATAAAGCACTGATGTGCAGAAGAGGCCGTAAAAGCCTTTCTTGTAGTATGAGATTACGCACCGGTGTGCGGGAGTGACAGAGTTAAAGCCTTTCTCCTAGATCAGCAGTTACCTTTCCTTCTTATACCCCGAGCAAAGCATTTTTAAAATTCCGACACCAAAACCCACTGACAGGAAACTAAAAGAAGAGGCAAATGGATCCCGACAGAACCATCCTATGCCTAAAGTGTCCCAACAGTCCTCTATCAGCATATTGATGAAATCCCTGCACTAGATAGGCATTAGCATACACTGTAAAAAAATTCTAACCCTCCCAAATCAAAAATTTCAAGTGACCGATAACATCTAAATTTTTCAATTGTCCCAAGTGAAATTCTGTAAATTATAAAATTAAATTTACAGATTTTCACTTGGGCCAATTGAAATTTACAGAATTTCACTTGGGCCAATTGAAAAATTTAGATGTTATCGGTCACTTGAAATTTTTGATTTGGGAGGGTTAGAATTTTTTTACAGTGTACTGTGATGATGGAGGCCATTTTGCCATGTTTAATTCACATGTATACCTTTAAAAGGCATTTTGAAGTACTATAGGGCAGAGTTAATAATAATAAACTTTATTTTATAAAGCGCCTTTAAAAGCAACTTCTCAAAGCGCTGTACACAAACAAGCAATACAAAGCTCAAGCAATAAAAGTAACATCAACAATCAAATGCTAATTTAAAAAAATAAGTCTTAAGTCTACCTTTAAAAATGTCGTAGCTCTGGGCTTCCCTAAGATCAATAGGCAGTGAATTCCAAAGGACAGGAGCATATGAAGAAAAGGCCCTGTCACCCATAGATCGTAAGCGTGTATGAGGAATAACCAACAAGTTGGATTGTGAAGAACGCAGTCTCCGAGTTGGGGTATAGGAAGTTAACAACTCAGATAAATAATAAGGAGCTAAGCCATGCAATGCTTTATATGTCAGCATCATCATTTTAAAATCTACTCTGAATCGGACTGGGAGCCAGTGTAAGGACTCCAAAACTGGAGTGATGTGATTGCATACCCTAGACCCAGTCAATATCCTGGCGGCCGAGTTTTGTACATATTGTAGTTTGTTAAGTGTGGATTTAGAGACTCCGGCTAGAAGGGCGTTACAATAGTCTATCCTAGTGATGACAAAGGAATTCATCAGCTTTTCAGCTACTGAGAAATTTAGTATAGGACGTAATCTAGCTATATTTCTGAGGTGAAAAAAGGATGATTTAACTGTACTCTGAACAAAAGAATCAAATGAAAGCCTAGTATCAAAAATAACTCCAAGATTCCTCACTTTAGCTTGAGTACCCAAGACAGAGCCATCAATAGTTAAAGATAAGGAACCAACTTTGGAAATTTGATGACGGGAACCAATAAGCATAACTTCAGTTTTACCACTATTCAGACACAAAAAATTTGTACTCATCCATTCCTTTATCTCAGAAACACGGCCGGACAGAAAATCAACATCAAGATGTTCACCAGATTTTGAGTGTATATAAATCTGCGTATCATCAGCATAAAAGTGATAATGGAGGCCAAGCGATCGCAACAACTGTCCAAGTGGTGCCAGATAAATATTAAAAAGCAGAGGGCCCAAGACTGAGCCCTGAGGAACCCCAGTGAGAACAGAGCTAATCTCAGACCTGAAACCGCCCATGGAAACGAACTGAGAACGGTCAGTAAAATACGATTTAAACCACTTCAAAGCTGTCCCCGACACACCAAAATCTTGTTCAAGGCGGGCGAGTAATAGACTATGATCAACAGTATCAAAGGCTGCTCTTAAATCAAGAAGGATGAGAATGGAAATTACACCAGAGTCAGAAGCCATCAACAAATCATTGGTAACTCTGACCAAAGCCGTTTCAGTGCTGTGGAATTTACGAAAACCTGACTGAAGAGGATCAAACAGGTTATTAATTGCAAGATGGTTACGTAAATGAAAGGCAACAACACGCTCAAGTATTTTTGCCAAGAACGGCAGGTTTGAAATAGGTCGAAAATTATTAAAATCCTCCAGAGTAGTATTTTCTTTTTTTGGTACTGGGGTTACAGCAGCAATCTTTAATGCTGCTGGAACCTCCCCCATCTGCAATGAGTCATTTATAATACTAAGGACAGTAGGGCTCAAAACATCGAAGCAAGATTTAAATAAGCTTGAGGGAATGGGATCAAGCAAGCAAGTGGTAGATTTCATGCTTGATACCTCCCTTTTGAGACCCTCAGAATCAAGATGTGGAAAATTAGTGAGAGGAAGACCAGCAAACCCAGATGAACAGAGAAATGAGACAGTGGGAGCAGATGCAACAGTAATTTGTTTGCGAACACTATCAATTTTAGAGTTAAAAAATTTAAGAAAAGAATCACATAGCTGTTGAGAAACAGGCAAGGTGGTGGCAGCATCAACTTTAAGCAGTCTATTTATAGTTTGAAACAAATATCTGGGGTTTCCTTGATTGTTTTCAATAGTCTGAGAGAAATAAGAAGATCTTTCAGTCTCAATTAATGCTCTGTAATCACCTAGAAGATCCTTCCAAGCCAAATAATGACCATTCAAGCCAGTAAGACGCCATTTGCGCTCCATTTTTCGACATGCAGCCTTCCTAGTGCGCAAATCATCATTATACCAAGGAGCAGTGCGGGCTGAAGTAATCTGACGTGACCTTAGAGGAGCATAAGAGTCAAGATTAGTAACTGAGTTCTGCCCATATTTGCTCAGCCCTACACATGTTTCTTGCACATTTTGATTAATTAATTTTTTATTACTTTGGTTGTTTGTCATAGTTATCATTTTTAGAGATGGCTGGGGATATTTTAAAACACATATTCATTTAAATAATGAAGATTTGAAAGTAGCTCACTGGAGGATTCACTTTCTGAGCTTCCACTGGTTGAAATTTTAAGGTAATGTCCATTATTTTTAATGATTTAACATCTGTGAAGAATGCTACTGTTATTAAGTCAAAATATATATTTAAAACTTACCAATCAGACGGCAGAAGCACAAACAGAACAAAACAAACACGTTAAACATTTTCTTCAGCTGCTCAGTGAACAGTCAGATCTAGTTACACAATCCACTGATACCGTTACACATCCACATCCAAGCCGTGGATGACAGGGGAGGTCTACAGACTCCTGAAGATACGGAATGCTGCCTTCAGAGCTGGAGATGAGGTGGGTCTGAGAACAGCCAGGGCCAACCTGTCCCGTGGAATCAGAGAGGCTAAGAGACAGTACTCCAGGAGAATAGCACATCATTTCAGTGACAGCAGAGACACTCAGAGTCTATGGCAGGGGATACAGAACATTACGGATTACAAGCCCCCACCGCGGACCTGTGACAGTAACATCTCTCTGCTGAACGAGGTGAACGCCTTCTTCGCTCGCTTTGAGATACAAAACAACTCCACTGCACAGAAGATTCCACCTCCTCCCAGCGACCAGATGATGACGCTGACCCCAGACAGCGTGAGGAGATCCTTTAGAAAGATCAATGCACGCAAAGCTTCGGGTCCTGATAACATTCCTGGGCGTGTATTGAGAGACTGTGCAGCAGAACTTACTGATGTCTTCACGGACATCTTTAACATCTCATTAAGTCAGGCTGTTGTCCCTACATGCTTCAAAGCTACCACCATCATTCCAGTTCCCAAGAAGCCGTTTCCATCTTGCTTTAATGACTACCGTCCAGTTGCACTTACTCCTATTATTATGAAGTGCTTCGAACGGCTAGTCATGCACCATATCAAGTCTGCCCTTCCCCCCTCCCTGGACCCTTTTCAGTTTGCATATCGGTCAAATCGCTCGACCGATGATGCCATCACAACTGTCGTCCACTCAGCACTCACACATCTAGACAAAAAGGACTCATACGTCAGAATGCTGTTTGTAGACTTCAGTTCCGCATTTAACACTATCATCCCTCAACAGCTCATTCACAAACTGGTTCAGCTGGGGCTCAGCACTTCACTGTGTAACTGGCTGCTGGACTTTCAAACTGGAAGACCTCAGGCAGTACGGGTCGGCAGTAACACTTCCAGTACCATCATTCTGAACACTGGGGCCCCGCAAGGATGTGTGTTAAGTCCCCTCCTCTTCACTCTGCTGACCCACGACTGCACACCGTCACATAATTCCAACCTCCTTATTAAGTTTGCGGATGACACGACTATGGTGGGTCTCATTAGTAAAAAAGATGAGACAAACTACAGGAGCGAGGTGAGCCGCCTGGCCAGGTGGTGCAGTGACAACAATCTCTCTCTGAACGTGGACAAGACGAAGGAGATTGTTGTTGACTTCAGTAGAGCGCACACTCAGCATGCTACTCTAACCATCAACGGTGCCACTGTGGAGAGAGTGAGCAGCACAAAGTTCTTGGGTGTGCACATTTCTGAGGACCTCTCCTGGACTGTAAACACAGCAGCACTGGCCAAGAAATCACAGCAGCGTCTCTACTTCCTCCGTAAACTGAGAAGAGCCAGAGCCCCGCCCTCCATCATGTACTCCTTTTACAGAGGCACCATTGAGAGTATTTTATCGAGCTGCATCACTGTGTGGTATGGGGCCTGTAACGCATCTGGCCGGAAGACTCTACAGCGCATAGTGAGAGCAGCTGAGAAGATCATTGGTGTCTCTCTTCCTTCCCTTCAGGACATTTATGGAACCCGTCTCACCCGCAAATCCCTTTGCATTGTAGGTGATCCCACTCACCCGTCATACAGCTTCTTCAGTCTGCTGCCATCAGGGAGGAGACTGCGGAGTCTACAGGCCAGGACCAGACTAAAGGACAGCTTCATTCATCAGGCTGTCAGGAAGCTGAACTCGCTCCCGAAATTACCCCCTCTTCTTTCTTCTGCCCTATAGGCTCCATGGTACCAGGACTACCCCCCCGTCCAGACCCATATTCTTAGGTCCTTTCACTCTCCCCTCCCACTAACATATAATCATGATGTCATGAACTAGTCACTTGTGACGCATGGGTCTGCCCATTAGTCGCTCTACTACCTCATTAGTCAGTTTAAAGGGTAACTAAACCCCTGGTCAGAGCCTGACTCCACCCACTGGCAATATTTGAAAAATGCTAGAAAAGTGGGCAGACCCCAACGGAGATAGAGGGGACGAACCGTGAGCGGAAGGGCGTGCACCTGAGAGTCCTGCTGTCAGACTGTCTAAAATGGAGAGTTTGCTCACAGGGTCGCAAGACGACGTAAATGCATCTGATGAGTTTTATCGAGTTGATGTCAATAGCGCGCGCTCTGTATAGGCATATTCATATTTTGCAGCTCTGTGAAAAAATCCAGCAAAATGCGCCGACGCGTTTGTCGACCCCAGAGGATTAACTTTAGCCTAACCATAAATTGTGATTAAAATATATATGATCACTCACATCAAGACGCCGCTGCGGTGGTGGAGTCCATGCAGGATCGAGGAACAGCGTTTGGCACTGCGTCGCTGTTCAGCGCGAGCTGTGTGGAGAAGCCAATGTCCACCTCTATTGCGTTGGAAAAGCAATTCCGCGTAAAATGCAGGTTTTACACTCACGGTCTTCCAGGCCAAGTGCATGCAAACACTGGCGCCTAATTTCCAAGTCTGCTGGAAAGCTATGCAGTTGCACCCAGCAACACTATACCTACCACTGTACTAAATACAGATAAATCTACGCTAGCTCATCCAAGGGCGTGGTGAGCTCGTACCAAGGGAGGGCGTGGTGAGCTGGAACCAGCCTACGTCACGCAGTACCGTTTACGTCACGCAGTACCGCAACATCCAATAGGAAAATTCACCTGCAGTAGCCACCGTTCAACCTGAAGAGGGCAGCACTCAGACGTTTTTACACCATATATTGTAGAATTAAAACACTTTATACCCAAATGTCAAAAAAGTTACTCGAATCAATGAACAACACTAATAAAGCCCCATTCTTACAGATCATTAACTAAAAAAAGTTGGTTTAGGGTTTAGTTACCCTTTAAATAAAAGGACTGCTCTTTGAGCCCTTTGGCACTTTAATTAGACAGGAATAAGCTTTTTTTTTGCACTAAAATCTTTGCTCACTACACTGGTTTGCACTATATTTGCCATGTGTCTTGCGCTGCTTTTTAAAAAATTATTTATTAGATAGTTGTATTTTATATTTTAGATTTGATCTAGATTTTTAGGTTTTATTGTTAATGTTATCTGTATGCACCATGGGACTGAGAGTAATGTAATTTCAATTCTCTGTATGTATGTACTGTACATGTGGAAGAACAGACAATAAAGCATACTTGACTTGACTTACTTGACTTGACTTGACTTGATAACCATCAATTTATTAATCTTGCATGCATATGAATCCTCCCACAACAGCGCTTGAGCCTTCTAGTTCACACACATTACATACACTCACTGAAACTGTGTTATCATTTTATATATAACATATACATGTTCTTCTGTCTCTTAAGACTTAAACATTCCTAACAGTGGAAAACAGTCTTCATTTTATCATTCAACACTGACCAATTTTCAAACGTAGTTTTCTTACTGTGATAAATACGTAAAATTAGTGGATTATTATGTGAATATTACTAAATTTCATTTTTAGAGAGCCTATTGTAAAGCTGATTTTATTTTTTATTTTATTTTATTCACTTAAATATATATATATTTTTTTTTTTCATTCACTTCAAAAATTAAATGATCAATGAACATGTTGGTGGTGGTGGGGGCGGTCTTATCGATGCCAGTCTTATCAATGTGAGACACTAGCAGCTCAACTGAGTCAAACTGAAACCTGATGCAATCTGATTTCTAGAAACATGGTTTTATCTTTTGAGTAGACAGATACATATCTTGGCTATTCAGTGCATGTGTGTTTAGTTTATAAGCCAAGTGTTTCTTCCTGTCCTGCTGTTTATGAAACTTACAGTTGATACCCTCAAATAACAGCTTTACAGCCTAATAATGTTTCAAAAACAGTCAAATCAGAGTTAGGCTACAGGTCAAACTGCTCTCTTATCCATCACGCATCTTTGATGTCGACAGCTAAACAAAACACTAAATAATACACCAGACCTAAACATTTTCCTGACTGGTACTGTTAGCTGTTTGCAGTAAATGATAAAAAAGCAGTACATCTGTGGTTTGTATAGTCCTCTGTGTCGTCTTTTAATAAAACATTGCATTTAAATCCAATACAAAATATGAAAGTATAAAATACAAAGTTGAAATAAATATGTAGTGGGTGTAGGCCAGTATGAGCTGTGCATGTAAACCTCACTCCCCTTCATGTTAGCGTGCCCGCCTCCCATGCCGGAGACCCAGGTTTGAGTCCTGCTCGGAGCGGGTAGGGCCGTTTGCATTTAGTGCCGCGACCTGGGTGGAGGCGAGGTTTAGGGGGGTGGGTGTAACGGATGTAGGCCAATAATAGTGTGTAAACCTCACTCCCCTGATCTCAAGAGACGCTCTAGCGACCAGAGCTAGCGACTGCAGTCTTTAGCGTCCTTATTATGCAACTTTTTTGAGAAGTCATATTTCTATCCCAGACGTCATGATTAGAGATGCTCATTGCAGTGAGTGTAGTTATGACATCTACCAGCAGGTGCCAATGGGATAAAAATAATTAAAGAGGACTGTATTCTGAGCTCTGTCTGGTTAAAGGCCATTAGGTCAAACCATAGACTGTAAAAAAATATGGACGTAGTGTCCGTGACGTCACCCGTAGGCATAGGCGCCGATACCGTGGGTGCTCCGGGGCTCGAGCACCCACGGAAAATACCGAGCACCCACATGTGCCAGACTGTCATTAAACATTGCAGTTGGTGCTATGTGAAGTGTTTCTCGGATGAAAACGCCTATTTAGTGACCCCGCTCTGTACGCAGAGACACGTTGCTCCCATAGTCAGTATATCCTCCTGAAGAATTAACCGCAATGGTGAGTCAACAAAAATTTTGCTCAAACGGGTGCGGGTCGGACACGGGTCTAAACACGGGTTTAAAACAATCACGTACAAACGTAAACATATATGCACATTTTTAGGAACACATCTACAAAAATATGCCTGTATTTCAAGTAAATAAAATAATTTAAAATCCACATCAGTTTATTTGTGCCCACGCCCTCTCAGGAGTCTCTATACCTACTTTCACTTTTAAAAAGTCATCATAACCGCGCGCGCGATCTGCTTGCAGTCATCGAGATGGATGCTGTCTGAGGAGTTGAAGAAAAGAATAGCTAGTGGAGATGGTAAAGTTGTCGACAAAACTGAAGAAAACAATGTTAGGAAAGGCTTTGCTGCATGCATTTTCGTGTTGGATAGCCACAAATGTGGAACTTCATCGCTGAGAAGGAAGCACGCAGATAACTGTTACTGTAGTAACAAACCAAGCAGTTCTATCGAACAGTATTTGTCAAATTTAACACTGTTACATTTTGTAAATTTCCCACGAAGCTGATTGCGGTTACGTGTCAGTTAAACTTTCCATCTCCAATCCTGTCTGTATTTGTGAGAAGTGGCGCTGTCCTTGAAAGATTACTTTACGGCTGTATTATCAAGTAGGCTAAATAGGTGTGTGTGTTCGTGTCGGCCGCTGTCCATTTCCTAAGGTTCTGAAATGCAAACATTTTTTGACTACTTTTTTTTTTTTTAAAGGGCTTGCGCCCATGAGCACCCACGGAGGAAAACATAAATCGGCGCCTATGCCCGTAGGTTTCTGAAGAGCAGTCACTCTTTCATAGTCCGTCAGCACGGCATCGCTCGTCAAGTTTGTAGAGAGCTTATATTCTTTCCATTTTAAATTCTGATTTTGGCCGCCTCTCAAATGGGTTAAACCATAGATATAACGTTATTGCCTATGAAGTTCAAGTAAATGCCCTAGAAAATCCGCGCTCATTCAAGGATGTGCATTTATTGCATGAACGGAGAAAGCTCCGACGCCTGATTTGACTCAGATTTGACTCACTTTTGACATCAGCCTCAAGCGGACAGTCAACGAATTGCAGTTTAACTCACTTCCGTGTTGGTTTCAAGCATAGACTGTAAAAAAATATGGACGTAGTGTCCGTGACGTCACCCGTAGGTTTCTGAAGAGCGTTTTTGAAGCCTAAAGTGGGCGGAGTCGGCCGTCGCCATCTTGGCCTCGCGTCACCTTGCGTCACTCTCTCGGATAACAGAAAATGGGCAAAGAGGCGGGGCGTGGGTGAAGCTGGAGGATCACCGCTCGACGTGATCGAGTTAGCTCAGGCTTGGGAGGTAATGCTATATGCTACTGAAAGTACCCTATGGAAAGTACTAAGTCTGCGACTGCACAGGGCCTCGCGCTAAAGTGACAGTTGATGATGTAAAGCCAATGAAAAGTTCCTGTTTTTGCCCTTCGAAATATTATTAAAAGACATGGCTACAAGTGAGACTGTGTATCGTGATTCTGTACTATTCTGCTAGTTGAAAATGTATTATGCAGTAACTTAACTATTATTCTGAGAGAGTGTGTGTGACAGTGATTTATGTGCATACATGTCAGTCACTCTTTTTTTATAGTCTATGGTCCGTCAGCGCGGCATCGCTCGTCAAGTTCGTAGAGAGCTTATTCAGTCCATTTTAAATTCTGATTTTGGCCGCCTCTCAAATGGGTTAAACCATAGATATATTGCCTATGAAGTTCAAGTAAATGCGCTAGAAATCCGCGCTCATTCAAGGATGTGCACTTATTGCATGGACGGAGAAAGCACCGACACCTGCAGGATTTCATCTGACGGTACATAAGCATATTATAATCAATCTGTTCCGTGAGAGCAGAACAAACGAGCCTTTATATCTATAGACGTTTTTAAATCTGAAAACTCCAAAAACCAACGAAATTGTCAGACATCCATTAGTGCATGTTCACAGAGGAAAACAACTGAAATACAGCGCTGGTTGTTCTCTCGAACGATACTCGACGACAACGACGGAATCCAAAGCCGTGGGCGAAGTAATGGGTGTATTAAATTGTATGAAATAATCCAGAAAAAAGCACAAACACTGCAGAGATGGCAAGTTCAGCAGCTAAAATTTGCTGAGGTGAAGTGAGTAGTGACGCGGCTAACAGCAAACAAATGGCTAGCATTGACATCAGCGGGAATCCACCTGTCACTCAAAAGTGGACACACCCTTAATTATGCAGAACTTGAAATATTAATCAACTAAACGGATGAGTTATAAAAAAATTCACCCCCCTCACAGTTGTTATGAAGGGCAAAATTAGCTGTATAGACCAAAGCCACATAGAGATCCAGGCTGTAAACATGTTTTTTTCTGCTGTAAAGTTGGTAATTTTAACATGGGGGAGATACAGATTTGACTCACTTCTGCAGCCAGCCTCAAGCGGCCAGTCAATGAATTGCAGTTTAACTCACTTCCGTGTTGGTTTCAAGAGAGAGACGGGGAGGTTGCCGCTTGGTTTCAAGAGAGAGACGGGGAGGTTGCCGCTTGCATGATACGCAATCTTAAGATAAACTTTTTTCTTGTGTTTTTGTTGTATTAATTTATTAAGCAATGGCAGATGCCTATGTTCATCTGCCATTGCTTAATTAATTAATACAAGGGTAAAACATAATAGGCTACCACAAGGTTTTTTTGTTGTTGCTGCATCTACTTTAGGCTACATAGGCTACACTCCTACGTGTGCATAAGGGGACATTGTATACTTTTATTTTTTTGAATAGGTACAGACAGTTAGTTAAAAATACTATAACCTAACCCTTAAACTTGTGATATGTTTAGTAGTTCAAGGGATTATTGCAGATTTGATTTTGTTCTTTGTTTATTAAAATAAAATAATAATGTAGTGTTTAAAACTCTTTATCTGACAGTATGGCTACTCTTTTATTATTCTTTAAAATAATAAAATCCACCTTCGAATAAGCAATTTGTACTAATTAAATACAATTAACGATGTTTTACAAACAGAAAACGACACACACCCTTCTCCTCGTCATCACGCACTCCTTTATGGAAGTTCTAAGTTTTCTACTTTCACTTTAAACAACTCCCCTTTATGGATCGGAATTTGCCGTCATTTTTCCGAGTGAAAAGTGGTGAAAATGAAGCTTTTCATTCATTTGTTCTCAATGATTTAGTTTTTTCTCGACCATGGTAAGACTTTGATTTGTTACAATCTCTCTTCCTGGTCAACGATAAAAAAACGATTTATGGTCAATATTTGTCATGAGATATGAAAATACTTGATTGCATAAGTGAACAAATGTATATCTATAGGGAAAGGGGGCATTGTTGAAATCACAACACTTTTATATGTTTTTGTTTAACTGTTTCTTCTGCAGGTGTTGTCGGTGTTGGATCGGATAAAGTGTCAGTGCTGGAGGGAGACTCAGTCACTCTAAACACTGGTGTTCAAACAAACCAACAAGAAGATATTAAATGGTATTTTAATGGCATTCGCATCGCTCAAATCAGTGGAGATCTCAGTAAGATCTGTACAGATGTTCAGTGTAATGAAGGTAATGAGAGATTCAGAGGAAGGCTGAAGCTGGATCATCAGACTGGATCTCTGACCATCACAAACACCAGAAACACAGACTCTGGAGAATATACACTGAAGATCTTCGGCAGCAGCGACAGTGAAAAGATATTCAGTGTTACTGTCCAAGGTGAGTCATTAATGTTTATTATTTTAGTTTATATATACGTGTGAAGTTTTTCAACGTTGTAAAAATGTGTATAATAAATATTTAATTTCAACATTTCTGTCAACGAACATTTAATCATGAATGCTCATTGTAGCCTACTTATCATTTTGATACTAGGGGGCTAATAAAGCTAATATAGACACTTACAGCATGTGTTGCCTTCATTATAAGGCTTAGGCTATATAAGGCTTTTAAATGTTTGCGGCTCCAGAGCTCCAGACAGATTTTTTATTTAATTTTTTTGGGTCCAATATGGCTCTTCAACATTTTGGGTTGCCGACCCCTGGGTTAAACCATAGATATAACGTTATTGCCTATGAAGTTCAATGGCGCCACCAGGGGGTGGCCAGGGGTGGCCGTGGCCACCCTTGGCCGACTCCTGGCCACCCCGCTGGCCAGTATAAATTTTAGTAGCAACAGTTATGCATTTCATCCCTAATGCACAGCCAGGCAGGCAGGCCGCTCTAGACCTTCGATCGCACACAGTAGCCAGTACTCCCCCGCCCATAGACTGTAAAAAAAATAGCCCCCGCCCCTCCGTCCATGCCGCTGTTGCGCGCTCAGACAGCAACAGCTCAGCGCGTGCCCGTCGGTCAACAATTTCTAAAGAAGTTAAGAAAGAAGACGAAGAAGACTACCGCGTCAGTTTGGGTGACAAAGTCATCTGAAGTCATTCCATAGCTTAATGTGAGGGACAGAAGTCTATTTACATCATTAAAATTTATGGAAACTCGTTTTCCCTCCTCTGTGGCGGTCAATCATTCTCCATACAGTATTCAAACCATAGACAGTATAAGAAATGGACAGAGTCATCTCATTGGAACTCAATTGAGACAAGTGAAGCCTGTTTTCAGCGATTTCTTAGGACTTCCGTTCCTGACGCGCAGACTCAAACTGAGCTTGACGACGTAGATGTGACGTGAGCAACCCGTCTGTCTTCTAGTGGCTGTGGCATGAGAAATCTGAATCATTCCCTTCCGAATCTTGCAGAGACGGAGAGTGTGAGTAGGAGGTGTCCATGAGCTAGGAGCAGGAGAAACTTTTGCTAGGTATTCTGATTAATTATTTTGTCATTTTGCCTCCATGTCTCCCCGAATGCCCGCGAGCTTCTCCTCCCGTCAATACGGTAATCTCTCTACTGTGCGACAGAGAGTCGCGTGGTTATGACGCAATCGTTAGCCTACTTTTACAAAAACTGTTTTTACGGGGCCATAGCGTAAGCTACAAGGTAATGGAGCATTTTATACATTGTCGTGTTTCTTTAGAAATAAATAATGGACAAATGTAGTCTTCAAACGCCTCAGATGTAAAGTTATTCGCTGTCAAAGTGACGCCAAAATGAATGGGAGTCAATGGGATGCTAACAGCAGGTGAAGTTCTGCTACAAGATGGTGGCACGCGGCCGGCTTCAACTTCCGGTCGACTTCCTTCCCGCTTGATTCAAACAGCGCGCGCGCCTCTTCCGGTTGGATGCACGGTAAAACTCTCCAATATGATATATTCATATTATAATGCATTATCTGTAGATAAAAGGTTGTGGATTTGCATAAAATCACTTTATTTTGTTGGAGTTTGTTGCTGTTTTTAAACGACTCACTACCGTGTGCTTGTTAGATCACACACACATCACAAGGACTATGAATCGGCATCAAACGCACAATAACTGGAATTTAAAACTGTGAAACAAATGATCAATAAACTGGTGGACAGATAGACACTAGGATTTGTGCGCTCGACATTTGTTTGCTTTGTGCCGTGAACTTTTAAATGCTCACTTGTTCAGCGCAGCGCTGCACACTGTGACTCCATGTTGCTTTGAGCACATCATTCTGCACCCGCGATGCGCATACCCGCTTTGTGCACTCTGTTTTGAAGCATTTCATATTATCATGGTTTTGCGCACTGAAAGATTATTAAAAGCCTATATTTTTTATACCTAGCCTGCTCAATACATTTAAAATAAGCATCATTTAATTGTATATTATTTCTTTGTAGTGTAGGCTATATAAATATATACACTTCTGAATTCTTGACATTAATATATAAATATAATATATTTGTATCTGCCAGTATCTGCTTTTCCCCAGTAACTGTTTTGTTTGCAATAAATGTACACCTTATGCCAAATATAATTGCAAAATAAAACAGAATTGTTGTGCAACTCAAAATGTTAACTGTACTGTTATTAGTCTATGCATATTATATCATTAGTAACATTAAATATAACACAATAAACCATCATATAGTATATCAGTAGGAGCTTCTTTAAGTCTTTCTGATAATTTTCTACAGGCCGGTTTACTACAACAGTAGAAAAAAATTCTGAAATTATGGTTTATAGTTTTGGTGTGCCACCCCAAGATTTTAAGTGGCCCCATCTGGCCACCCCCATGAAAAATTTCTGGAGGCGCCACTGAGTTCAAGTAAATAAGCTAGAAAATCCGCGCTCATTCAAGGATGTGCATTTATTGCATGAACGGAGAAAGCTCCGACGTCTGCATGATTCCACCTTCGAATAAGCAATTTGTACTAATTAAATACAATTAACGATGTTTTACAAACAGAAAACGACACACACCCTTCTCCTCGTCATCACGCACTCCTTTATGGAAGTTCTAAGTTTTCTACTTTCACTTTAAACAACTCCCCTTTATGGATCGGAATTTGCCGTCATTTTTCCGAGTGAAAAGTACGAGGCTGAATCCAGCTTCTTATTCGCAGCTTCTTATTGACGCTATCCGTTCCACCTTAAATGACGCGAACTTCCGCGTTTGCTGGCTTCTTATTGACGCTCAACTTAGGGACCGTGCGGTTTTTCTCTTTTTCGCGTTTTTTAACGGAATTGTGTTACTTTTGTGTCTATTTTCAGAAGAAAAGAATAATATTTTTTTTAAATGCAAATAACACTGATATATCAGCGAAAATGGACTGTAAAAATATAAAGGCACATAATTAGGCTACAGTATTCTTTAATAATTGTACATGTCATCAGCTCAATTTAGGGACCATGTGGTTTTTCTCTTATTTACACTTTTTAGGGACCCTGTTTATATTGTAGGCCTATCTATTTTCAGAAAATAATATTACATTATTTTGAAAGGTAAATAACAAATAATAATAACATAAAATGACTGTAAAAAATATAATGAGGCCTATACATCAATATTGCAAATAACATAATTTGAATGTATTTAAAAATAAATATATTGAATACTTTTTATTTTTTATTTTTATTATTGTTACAAATTAAAATTTCACAAGGTAACCAGAGATTATGCTCCAGCTTGGATCCAGCCCCTTATGAAGACTGATTATATGATAAATATATATAAATTATCATTTTATCATTGCTTTAAACTGCACATTAATGTTGCTTAAAATTCATGCGTTTGTAAATTTGTTCTATCTTATAACTGTACTTTCTGATATCTCATAAAATCCTACTGTGGTTTTGTAAAAGAAATCTGCATTTTCTGTAAAGCTGCTTTGAAATATGTATTGTGAAATGTGTTATACAAATGAATGTATGTATCATGAATTAAATTGAATTGACTTGAAAGAGCCATTGCATTGTTACTGTACATTTTAAAGTTATGGACCCAATCTGACAATACAGAAGAGTTATCACATTGTTGACCCATTTGGGGGTGTTTCACTGATGCTTTATCCTGCATCTGTGCTTGAATATAATCATGTATAATTTCAGATATTTATACTGTAGAATTTTGCAATTATGGACCCATGAAATAGGCCAAAATTACCCATTACCCATTGGGGGGATCTATATCTCAGCTGCCTTTTAGGGTGCGTTAAAAGTTGCACTGGGGCCTTATACCCATTGTGCTTGACTGTCACCATAAACAAATTTAGACATTTTTACTGTAGCATTGTGAAGTTAGTAGAGCTACTACTCTAACGAAATCCAAATTAAGCATTTTTTATTGTAGAATTATTTTTGTATGAATTTTTGAACTTGACATTTCACAGTGCACAATAAGCCGCCTAATACATTTTCTGCCCAATTCGCGGCGCTGTTTCTCGCCTGCCTCAGAGGGTGCGTTAAAGTGGACATTATCCCGTTATAGGACAGCTGTTCCTCTAATGAAATACACATTTTCACCAGTTTTTACTGTGAAATTATTGTTTTATGAAGCTTTGAACTTGACACATTACACAATGCACAAAGAGCCGTATTGCGCCTTAGGCCCATTTCGTGGCGCTGTTTCTCACCCGCCTCAGAGGGTACGTTAAATTGGACATTATCCCGTTATAGGACAGCTGTTCCTCTAATGAAATACATATTTTCACCAGGTTTTACTGTGGAATTATTGTTTTATGAAGCTTTGAATTTGACACATTAAACAATGCACAATAATCCGCCTATTGAATTTTCCGCCCAATTCGCGGCGCTGTTTCTCGCCTGCCTCAGAGGGTGCATTAAAGTGGACATTATCCCGTTATAGGACAGCTGTTCCTCTAATGAAATCCAAATTTTGACCAGTTTTTACTGTGGAATTCTTTTTGTATGAATTTTTTAACTTGACATGTTAAACAGAGCTAAAGACAGAACAAACATGCTTTACACAGGTTGCAGTGAGAACACACAATCAATCATTTATTGGTACAGGTGCAGCTTAAATAGAACATCACATGGCATGGACACATAACAAACACACCTGAGAGGAATCCACAATAATTGGGAGCATACTCATTAACCAATCAATCAATTAACGACACATTACACAATGCACACATACGCCTCTTTGTGCATTGTTATGTCAAGTTCAAAGCTTCATAAAACATTAATTCTACAGTAAAAACTGGTCAAGATTTGGATTTTATTAGAGGAACAGCACTCCTATAAGGGGATAATGTCCACTTTAACGCACCCTCTGAGGCGGCCGAGAAACAGCGCCGCGAAATGGGCCTAAGGCGCAATACGGCTCTTTGTGCATTGTGTAATGTGTCAAGTTCAAAGCTTCATAAAACAATAATTCCACAGTAAAAACTGCTCAAAATTTGGATTTCATTAGAGGAACAGCAGTCCTATAACGGGATAATGTCCACTTTAACGCACCCTCTGAGGCGGCCGAGAAACAGCGTCGCCAAATGGGCCTAAGGCGCAATACGGCTCTTTGTGCATTGTGAAATGTCAAATTCAAAGCTTTATAAAATAATAATTCCACAGTAAAAACTGCTCAAAATTTGGATTTCATTAGAGGAACAGCTGTCCTATAACGGGATAATGTCCAATTTAACGCACCCTCTGAGGCGGCCGAGAAACAGCGTCGCCAAATGGGCCTAAGGAGCAATACGGCTTTTTGTGCATTGTGAAATGTCAAATTCAAAGCTTCATAAAATAATAATTCCACAGTAAAAACTGCTCAAAATTTGGATTTCATTAGAGGAACAGCTGTCCTATAACGGGATAATGTCCAATTTAACGCACCCTCTGAAGTTGCCGAGAAACAGCGCTGCGAATTGTGCAGAAAATGCAATAGGCGGCTCTTTGTGCATTGTGTAATGTCAAGTTCATAAATTCATAAAAAAAATATTCTACAGTAAAAACTGCTTAAAATTTGGATTTCGTTAGAGTAGTAGCTCTACTATAATGGGATAATGTCCAATTTAACGCACCCTCTGAGTTGGCCGAGAAACAGCATCGCGAAATGGGCAGAAAATGTATTAGGAGGCTTATTGTGCACTGTGTAATGTCAAGTTAGAAAATTCATAAAAAAATTATTCTACAGTAAAAACTGCTCAAAATTTGGATTTCATTAGAGGAAAAGCACTTCTATAATGGGATAATGTCCAATTTAACGCACCCTCTGAGGCGGCCGTGAAACAGCGACGCGAAATGGGCAGAAAACGCATTAGGCGGCTTATTGTGCACTGTAAAATGCAAAATTCAAAAATTCATTAAAAAAAAGTTCTACAGTAAAAACTGCTCAAAATGTGGATTTCGTTAGAGGAGTAGCTCTACTATAATGGGACAATGTCCAATGTAACGCACCCTCTGAGGCGGCCGAGAAACAGCGCCGCGAAATGGGCAGCAAATGTATTAGGCGGCTTGTGCACTGTGTAATCCAAGTTAGAAAATGTATCAAAAAATAATTCTACAGTAAAAACTGCTCAAAATTTGGATTTCATTAGAGGAACAGCACTACTAAAATGGGATAATGTCCAATTTAACGCACCCTCTGAGGCGGCTGTGAAACAGGGCCGCGAAATGGGCAGAAAATGCATTAGGCGGCTTATTATGCACTGTGTAATGCCAAGTTAGAAAATTCATTAAAAAAAAAATTCTACAGTAAAAACTGCTGAGAATTTGTTTTTCATTAGAGTAGTAGCTCTACTATAATGGGATCATGTCCAATTTAACGCACCCTCTGAGGCGGCCGAGAAACAGCGCCGCGAAATGGGCAGAAAATGCATTAGGTGGCTTATTGTGCACTGTGTAAAATGCAAAATTCAAAAATTCATAAAAAAAAAATTCTACAGTAAAAACTGCTCAAAATGTGGATTTCATTAGAGGAACAGCTGTCCTATAAGAGGATAATGTCCAATTTAACGCACCCTCTGAGGCGGCTGTGAAACAGGGCCGCGAAATGGGCAGAAAATGCATTAGGCGGCTTATTATGCACTGTGTAATGCCAAGTTAGAAAATTCATAAAAAAAGAATTCTACAGTAAAAACTGCTCAAAATGTGGATTTCATTAGAGGAACAGCTGTCCTATAAGAGGATAATGTCCAATTTAACGCACCCTCTGAGGCGGCTGTGAAACAGGGCCGCGAAATGGGCAGAAAATGCATTAGGCGGCTTATTATGCACTGTGTAATGCCAAGTTAGAAAATTCATAAAAAAAAGAATTCTACAGTAAAAACTGCTGAGAATTTGTATTTCGTTAGAGTAGTAGCTCTACTATAATGGGATCATGTCCAATTTAACGCACCCTCTGAGGCGGCCGAGAAACAGCGCCGCGAATTGTGCAGAAAATGTAACAGGCAGATTATTGTACATTGTGTAATGAGTCAAGTTCAAAAAATCATAAAAAAACAATTCTACAGTAAAAACTGCTCAAAATGTGGATTTCATTAGAGGAACAGCTGTCCTATAAGAGGATAATGTCCAATTTAACGCACCCTCTGAGGCGGCCGAGAAACAGCACCGCGAAATGGGCAGAAAATACATAGGCGGCTCATTGTGCACTGTGTAAAGTGTCAAGTTCAAAAATTCATAAAAAAAAAAATTCTACAGTAAAAACTGCTCAAAATGTGGATTTCGTTAGAGGAGTAGCTCTACTCTAATGGGACAATGTCCAATTTAACGCACCCTCTGAGGTTGCCGAGAAACAGCGCCGCGAATTGTGCAGAAAATGCAATAGGCGGATTGTACATTGTGTAAAGTGGCAAGTTCAAAAATTCATAAAAAAAAAATTCTACAGTAAAAACTGCTCAAAATGTGGATTTCATTAGAGGAACAGCTTTCCTATAAGAGGATAATGTCCGATTTAACGCACCCTCTGAGGCGGCCGAGAAACAGCACCGCAAAATGGGCAGAAAATACATTAGGCAGCTCATTGTGCACTGTGTAAAGTGCCAAGTTTAAAGCTTCATAAAAAATGTATTCCACAGTAAAAACTGCTTAAAATTTGGATTTTGTTAGAGTAGTAGCTCTACTATAATGGTATAATGTCCAATTTAACGCACCCTCTGAGGCGGCCGAGAAACAGCACCGCGAAATGGGCAGAAAATACATTAGGCGGCTCATTGTGCACTGTGTAAAGTGCCAAGTTCAAAAATTCATACAAAAATAATTCTACAGTAAAAACTGCTCAAAATGTGGATTTCGTTAGAGGAGTAGCTCTACTCTAATGGGACAATGTCCAATTGTCCAACCCCTCCAATTTAACGCACCCTCTGAGGCGGCTGAGAACCAGCACCGCGAAATGGCCAGAAAATACATTAGGCGGCTCATTGTGCACTGTGTAAAGTGCCAAGTTTAAAGCTTCATAAAAAAATAATTCCACAGTAAAAACTGCTTAAAATTTGGATTCCGTTAGAGTGATAGCTCTACTATAATGGGATCATGTCCAATTTAACGCACCCTCTGAGGCGGCTGAGAACCAGCGCCGCGAAATGGGCAGAAAATACATTAGGCGGCTCATTGTGCACTGTGTAAAGTGCCAAGTTTAAAGCTTCATAAAAAAATTATTCCACAGTAAAAACTGCTTAAAATTTGGATTCCGTTAGAGTGATAGCTCTACTATAATGGGATCATGTCCAATTTAACGCACCCTCTGAGGCGGCTGAGAACCAGCGCCGCGAAATGGGCAGAAAATACATTAGGCGGCTTATTGTGCACTGTGTAAAGTTCCAAGTTTAACGCTTCATAAAAAAATTATTCCACAGTAAAAACTGCTTAAAATTTGGATTCCGTTAGAGTGATAGCTCTACTATAATGGGATCATGTCCAATTTAACGCACCCTCTGAGGCGGCTGAGAACCAGCGCCGCGAAATGGGCAGAAAATACATTAGGCGGCTCATTGTGCACTGTGTAAAGTGCCAAGTTTAAAGCTTCATAAAAAAATTATTCCACAGTAAAAACTGCTTAAAATTTGGATTTCGTTAGAGTAGTAGCTCTACTATAATGGGATAATGTCCAATTTAACGCACCCTCTGAGGTTGCCGAGAAACAGCGCCGCGAATTGTGCAGAAAATGCAATAGGCGGATTATTATACATTGTGTAAAGTGCCAAGTTTAAAAATTCATACAAAAATAATTCTACAGTAAAAACTGCTTAAAATTTGGATTTCGTTAGAGTAGTAGCTCTACTATAATGGGATAATGTCCAATTTAACGCACCCTCTGAGGTTGCCGAGAAACAGCGCCGCGAATTGTGCAGAAAATGCAATAGGCGGATTATTTTCCATTGTGAAATGTCAAGTTCAGAAATTCATACAAAAATAATTCTACAATAAAAAATGCTTAAAATTTGGATTTCGTTAGAGTAGTAGCTCTACTAACTTCACAATGCTACAGTAAAAATGTCTAAATTTGTTTATGGTGACAGTCAAGCACAATGGGTATAAGGCCCCAGTGCAACTTTTAACGCACCCTAAAAGGCAGCTGAGATATAGATCCCCCCAATGGGCAATGGGTAATTTTGGCCTTTTTCATGGGTCCATAATTTCAAAATTCTACAGTATAAATATCTGAAATTGTGCATGATTATATTCAAGCACAGATGCAGGATAAAGCATCAGTGAAACACCCCCAAATGGGTCAACAATGTGATAACTCTTCTGTATTGTCAGATTGGGTCCATAACTTTAAAATGTACAGTAACAATGCAATGGCTCTTTCAAGTCAATTCAATTTAATTCATACATACATTCATTTGTATAACACTTTTCACAATACATATTTCAAAGCAGCTTTACAGAAAATGCAGATTTCTGTTACAAAACCACAGTAGGATTTTATGAGATATCAGAAAGTACAGTTATAAGATAGAACAAATTAGTATTTACAAACGCATGCATTTTAAGCAAAATTAATGTGCAGTTTAAAGCAATGATAAAATGATAATTTATATATATTTATCATATAATCAGTCTTCATAAGGGGCTGGATCCAAGCTGGAGCATAATCTCTGGTTACCTTGTGAAATTTTAATTTGTAACAATAATAAAAATAAAAAATAAAAAGTATTCAATATATTTATTTTTAAATACATTCAAATTATGTTATTTGCAATATTGATGTATAGGCCTCATTATATTTTTTACAGTCATTTTATGTTATTATTATTTGTTATTTACCTTTCAAAATAATGTATTATTATTTTCTGAAAATAGATAGGCCTACAATATAAACAGGGTCCCTAAAAAGTGTAAATAAGAGAAAAACCACATGGTCCCTAAATTGAGCTGATGACATGTACAATTATTAAAGAATACTGTAGCCTAATTATGTGCCTTTATATTTTTACAGTCCATTTTCGCTGATATATCAGTGTTATTTGCATTTTTTTTTTTTTTTTTCTTCTGAAAATAGACACAAAAGTAACACAATTCCGTTAAAAAACGCGAAAAAGAGAAAAACCGCACGGTCCCTAAGTTGAGCGTCAATAAGAAACCAGCAAACGCGGAAGTTCGCGTCATTTAAGGTGGAACGGATAGCGTCAATAAGAAGCTGCGAATAAGAAGCTGGATTCAGCCTCGTGTGAAAAGTGGTGAAAATGAAGCTTTTCATTCATTTGTTCTCAATGATTTTGTTTTTTCTCGACCATGGTAAGACTTTGATTTGTTACAATCTCTCTTCCTGGTCAACGATAAAAAAACGATTTATGGTCAATATTTGTCATGAGATATGAAAATACTTGATTGCATAAGTGAACAAATGTATATCTATAGGGAAAGGGGGCATTGTTGAAATCACAACACTTTTATATGTTTTTGTTTAACTGTTTCTTCTGCAGGTGTTGTCGGTGTTGGATCGGATAAAGTGTCAGTGCTGGAGGGAGACTCAGTCACTCTAAACACTGGTGTTCAAACAAACCAACAAGAAGATATTAAATGGTATTTTAATGGCATTCGCATCGCTCAAATCAGTGGAGATCTCAGTAAGATCTGTACAGATGTTCAGTGTAATGAAGGTAATGAGAGATTCAGAGGAAGGCTGAAGCTGGATCGTCAGACTGGATCTCTGACCATCACAAACACCAGAAACTCAGACTCTGGAGAATATAAACTACTGATCATCAGCAGCAGCAGAAACAGTGAAAAGATCTTCAATGTTACTGTTCATGGTGAGTCATTAATGTTTATTATTTTAGTTTATATATAAACTAAACTGTAGTATATGTGCAAAAATCACATTGTTAATATGTTTATTTATTTAATTTTTACAATGAAATTAAGAGTTATTTTATTGACCTGTCTATTAATTTGCATAGTATACAGATTATCTCTTTACAAACTTGCTGTTTAATGGCAGTTTATAGAATTATCTCACTCTACATAATTAAATAGTTTGTTTTTATATAAAACTAAATCATTTCCATTTGAAAGCTATTAGTTTTATGAGTATTTTTTTTTAAGGAAGCTGCAGTTGAGTTCAGGTGACAGTGTCTAATCACACCATCTCTGATCTGCTGATTGTTATCTGTTTTAATGAGAATAAAAATATGTAAAATGTGTTTATACGCACAAACCAGTCATAAATGGTTGTTTCCAGATCAATAGTTAAGAAGGGGCTTGTGCAATCACATGCATGTGTAGTTCTTTTGTAGTTTATTTGTTTCCCCCAAAAAGATCTGTTGGTCTGTGTTTCAGGTGTTTCTGCTGCTGAACGATATGACATGAAGAGAAAGTCAGTAATGGAGGGAGAATCTGTTACTTTATATCCTGGTGAAATAAGAAAACCAAATTATGTTATGGCATGGCATTTTAATGACACTAATATAGCTGAAATCACTGGCGATCCAAATAAAACCTGTACAAATGTTCAGAGAGATGGGAGATTCAGAGACAGACTGAAGCTGGATCATCAGACTGGATCTCTGATCATCAGAAACATCACAAACACAGACTCTGGAGAATATAAACTACAGATCAACATCAACAACAGCAGCTTCAGCATCACTAGAGTGAAGAGATTCAATCTTACTGTCATTGGTGAGTGTATAATTCAGTTATTTAATGCATTTCCTTTGAGCAATTAAAAAAAAACAGTTCAGTTCAACAGTTCCAAAATCAACCCTATAAATGTTGGGTAGTGTAATGTTCAAAAAAGAAAAAGCTTTCACTTAATAACATGTTGACTAATGTTAGCATGAAAAAATGCGTAGTGATAGTTCTCGTAAGTTTAGCTTATGCTACGGGAAAACTCCTTTTCTCGAGAATACTGAAGCAAAAAATTATCCTTAATTTTTAGAATGAAAAATGCATTTGCTGCAGCAGGCAGAGAGAGAAGCAATGCCGTAGAACAGCATCTCAGCGGGATGAGCTCGGGTCAAAGACACCGGCTGGATATTCGCCGCCTTCGCTTGCCATATCTGCTGCGCTATCCGACGCTCATATCCTTTCACTGCTCCGTGTGTGTTCGCCGCTGAGACACACACGTTCTCTCACCTAAAAGAGCAAAAGCTTTTTTCAATGCCCACCATGTCCTGCGGTTCGTGCCGAGTCGTTCTCAGTGACCGGAACCACCACGAGTTGTGCGCTTCCTGCCTGGAAAAAGAATACGCGGACCACGTGAAATGAGTTAGATGCTCGTTACTTCTTAGTACCAAAGAAGGATGGCGGGCTCCGCCTATACTAGATCTCAGACGCTTGAACAAAGTGCTGATGATGCGCCCGTTCAAAATGATCACAACCAGACAAATCCTCGCTCGAATTCGACCGGGGGACTGGTTTATATCAGTGGATCTGAAGGACGGCTATTTTCAGATCCAAATAGCAGCCCGTCACAGGCCGTTCTTGAGATTTGCCTTCGAGGGCCAGGCTTATCAGTACACTGTTCTCCCCTTCGGCCTGTCTTTAGCACCTCGTACATTTACGAAATGCATGGACTCAGACGAAGGGACGTGAGAGTCCTGAACTATCTGGACGACTGGCTAATTATAGCACAGTCAAAAGAGGAATTGGTTACTTTTTTTCATTACTGCTGACCCATCTCAAACAGTTGGGTCTCAGAATCAACTGGGCCAAAAGTATTCTATCCCCCAGCCAGGAAATATCTTTTCTGGGGATAGAGTTGGACTCCAGCTCTATGGTGGCGCGCCTGACACGAGAACGCGCAGCAGCGATCCAGCGCCTAGCAACGACATTCATTGTAGGGAAGAATCTCCCCTCAGAGTGTTTCAGAGGATGATGGGTCTCATGGCCTCAGCCTCGACGGTGCTGCAGCTGGGTCTGCTGCACATGCACCCTTTTCAGCTGTGGCTGAGACGGCGGGTGCCAGCGCAAGCATGGACATCAGGTCTGCTTTGTCTCATGGTGAATCAGGTGCGTAGCAGCTCTGAAACCGTAGATGTTAGCCGGCTGGTACCTGTCCGGCGTGAACCTGGGCATCGCTTCACGAATCAAAGAAGTCTCGACAGATGCTTCCAACATGGGTTAGGGTGCCCTATACGAAGGGAGACCTTCAATGGGCCTGTGGTCAGATGCGGAGAAGCGTCTACACATAAACTGTCTAGAGATGAAAGGGGTCGAAAACGCCCTTCAGTTCTTCCTCCCCACATTGAGGAACCACCACGTTCTGATCAGAACAGACAACACGTCGGTGGTGTTCTACATAAATCGCCATGGCGGCCTCTTCTTGCAATAGCAAAACGCCTCCTCATATGGGGCCAGCACAATCTATGCTTGCTGAGAGCAGCGCATGTGCTGAGCTTCTTGAACGAGGGCCCAGATATGCTATCCAGGGCAAAACTCTCCCCAGGGGAGTGGTCCCTGCACCCCCTGACGGTGCGAAACATCTGGGACATTTTCGGCAGAGCAGAGGTAGACCTGTTTGTGTCGCAAACCAACGCTCACTGCCCAGTGTTCTTTTAAAAAGAAATAGATGCGTTGACCCTGAACTGGCCCAGGCGCCCTCTCTATGCGTTTCCTCTGGTCGCCTTCTTACCACAGGTAATCATGCGAGTCAGGGAGAGAAAATACTTGGTAGCTCCGCTATGGGAGAATCAAGTCTGGTTCCCAGAACTGATGGAACTGGGGAACATAGCTCCATGGTCGATTCCGCTGAGGAAGGACCTGTTGTCCCAGGCCCAAGGTGCAATTTGGCACCCATACCCCAAGCTGTGGGCCCTACATGTGTGGGCGATCAACTATCACTGATGTATTTACATCCTGTTTTCAGTAGAAGTCCACAGTAGTCGATTGTCGAGTACACGTGCATTGGTTTAGTACCTATGATCACGCGCGTGAACTCGACAGTCGACTACTGTGGACCGAAAACAAGATGTAAATACAGGTATTTGCGCTGGCTGAATAAACATAATTTTTTATATATTTCTTTCACATCTACTTCAGTCAGATTCACCCGTGTTCACTCTGAAGGAATCACTCACATGACCTGTGCACTTGTAATGACATATCAAGGATGTTAAGAGGCTAAAAGCAGGTTTAAAACTTGACCCATTGAAGTCAACAGGGTGCAACTTTTAAAAAGAGGATAACACGGTGTAGGCAACACCGATTTTTGTTGTTGTTCTCTGTACTGACAGCACTCCAAATTTACAAAAAAATGAGCTCAATGTTAAAATTGACAGGAGTTCTCCTTTAAGTACTGGATGCATTATCAGTTGCTCTCTCGTAATGATGACTGTTTGTCTTCATCTGTTCCAGATTCAGGTCCGTCTATAACTGCTATAGCAGGAATATGTGCTGCTGCTGCTGTTATCCTGGTGGCTGTAGCTGTAACTGCTGGTGTGGTGTGGTGGAAAAAGAGAAACAATTACTGCAAAAATAAGAAAGCAGAAGAGAATGTAAGTATTACATACAGCTGATTTAACAAGATATATGAGATTTACTGTGTACCAATCCTTTAAAATAACAGTTATATGAATAATTATTTTTATATTATTAAATAATTAAAATTCTTTTTTAATGTACAGGGTTGTAAAGGTTATGTTCTGTTCTGTTGTTTTATTATCATGGTTTTGGTTTCTTGTTTGCCTATCTGCTTGCCTGTGTTCTCTGTGCTTATTAGGCTACGTTCAGACTGTCAGTCTAAATCAAATTTTTGTGCATATCCGATTGAAATCAGATCAGAATTAGCTAATGTGCAGAGCAATAAAATCCCATGAAAAGCTAGTTTTAGTTTTAGCATAGCCCAGCGGGACGGCTACACATTTCCATGTTGTAAAATTTAAATAAGACATCTCTATTGCAAACCCTTCCATGTTGCGCTTGTTGTTGTTTTTGGCGTAAGGCGTATGCCTACCAACGCAATGGCATTGCCATATAAACCTATGCAGATATTTTGGAAAACGAAAGAGCTGCAAGGACACAAATCGGATCTGAACATTTGTGATACACAGTGTGGACATCAATCATTTAAGATTAGATTCTAATCGGATAAACAAATAATCGGATTTGGACTGACAGTATGAGCGTATCCTTAGTTACCAAAGCTCCTAATTGATGCACCTGTTCAGTTTTACGTTTATTACTCTCTCTGTGTTTCAGCCCTCAGTTCTCTTACGAGAGGTCTCTCGTACTGCGTAAGTAGCTTACGCTAGGGGAAAACCTCTTTTCCACGAGATATTGAAGCCAAAATATTATCCTATAATTTTGTATTATTGCAAAACTCGTTGCAGCAGCATGCAGACATGGTCGAGACAGCTCGCACGCCCATTGGCTGCTCTGCGGCAACTGCATCAGCCTACCTAGCGAGGCCTATAGTGACGTCAGACCAATGAGGGCGCTTCGCGCCCACTGCGTCATGTCCCGCCGAAACGGGCGTGGCTTAGGCCTATAAAAGGAGGCTTGGGGCAGCTGATCCCTGATTTTTCATCTCTTCAGCAAAGCTTACACATCGTTGGATCCCGAGAGAGAAGCCGCGCCGTCTGAAGAAGCCTTTCAGCGGGACGAGCCATCACCTGAAGCCGCTGGCCACGCCGCCTTCTACTGCCGCTCCCGCTGCGCTATCCGGCGCCTATATCCTTTTACTCTCTGTTCTGTGTGTGTGTGTGTTCGCTGGCGCGACACACACTATAAAAGAACTTGCGTCTTTCTCAAGATGCCTTCCTGCGGCTCGTGCAGAGCCCCACTCAGCGACGGGGACCGCCATGTTATCTGCGTTTCCTGCCTGGGTGAAGATCACGCAGCGCTCGCGCTCGCCGACGGCGGCTGCCCTCACTGCGAGCTACTGCCTATGGCGACTCTGAGGACTCGTCTGGCAGTTTTCTCCGAGCCTGCACCTCTCGCTGTGCTGCCGCGCTGTAAAAAGCGTCGTGCTCAGCGGGTCCCAGAACCTTCTCCAGCCCGCCAAAGCTCGGCGGTTCGCCCGCTTGCTTCGCCGGTTTCAGTCGAGTCACTTCCTGATGCACAGCGCCCACGGTCCGCTGACTTTAAAGCCGTGTCTGGAGAAGATGAGTTCGGACAGCGAGGATTGGGCGAGCTCTCTGGATCTCGCGCCTTCTGCTCATAAACCTAGTAAGAGAGCTAGCATCGAGATGGAACTGATGCGTGTCAGTTTAGTGTCAGCGACTGGTCTACGCCTGAGCTTCCCTCTCACAACCGGCTGGATGGTTTCTTCCTTCCTGGGGAGTGTGCTTCCTGGGGAGTGTTGCCAAAGCTTGGAACGCTCCTTTCTCAGCTTGTATGCGCTCGTCTGTTTCTCCGGCATTCACCACTGTTGACAGTGCTAAGAGCAGGGGATACCATTCACTTCCGCCGGTCGAAGAGGCGATAGCAGCCCACCTTTGCCGGCCCTCTGCTGGACGGCGTGCAAAACCGGCTCTGCCCTCTAAAGCCTGCCGCATGACGTCAACACTGCTCGGTCGCGCTTTCTCCGCCGCTGGGCAGGCTGCGTCAGCACTGCACACGATGGCCACTCTGCAGATTTTCCATGCCGATCTCCTCCAAAAACTGGACGAGATGGGACCAGATGCGATCTGCGTGGCAGACTTAAGAAGTGCTTCGGACCTCGATCTCCGCGCTACTAAGTCCGCTGCACAGGCCATAGGACGGAACATGGCTTCTATCACCATGGCTGAGAGACATCTATGGCTGACGCTCTCGGAGATGTCTGAGTCTGAGCGCACCGCGTTCCTCGACGCCCTGCTTTCTTCTGCTGGCCTCTTCGGAACCTCTGTCAACGACTTCGTAAAGAGATTAGCCGAGGTGCAGAAAGCGCCACAGGCTTTTAAGCACTTCCTCCCGAAGCACTCCAGTTCGGCAGCGGGCCGTGCGAAACCACCTGCTCGGAGCTCACAGCCACAGCCTCCGCCCTCTGCCGCTTCATCGCAGCGCCGACAGGACCGCAGCTCAAGGCCTCGCTCTCGCTCGACTAGCCACCGCCCCGCTCCCCGTGGGCCACGGCCAAGAATTGCGGTGAAGCCTGAAGCCCCGAATCCATCCTAGCACGCATAGGAAAGCGTCGGTGTTCGAGTGCCGCCATGGCCGGACTTTCACCGAAGCGCGTCGCTTGTTCAGTTCCAGGAAATGTGACTGTTCCAGTGTATTCTGCAGTGTACAAGCCGGAACAGCTGCCCGCTTGCCTGGACACAAAAGCCGTTTTTACGGCTACCCAGATAAATCCCATAAAGAGTGTATTTTCTGGTGTCCCGGCCACGGCCACGCTGCCCGCTCTATGCTTTTCCCCCCGTCTCTCTCCTGCCTCAGGTGATAGAACGGATCAGGGAAGTGAGATGCTCAGTGCTGCTCGTAGCGTCGCTCTGGAAGAACCAACCGTGGTTCCCAGTTCTGATGCAGCTAGTGGACACTGCCCCATGGCCAGTGCCACTGAGGAGGGACCTCCTCTCTCAGGCCAGGGGTTCGATTTGGCATCCTCACCCGGAGCTGTGGTCCCTTCATGAATGGGCGCTCAACGGGTACCCGCTGACCTCCCAGAGGGAGTGCTGAATACTGTCACTCAGGCTAGAGCTCCGTCTACCAGACGGCTCTATACCTCAAAGTGGTCGGTATTCTCCGGCTGGTGCACAGCTCGGGGCTTTTCACCCTTAAACTGTGGGGTGACGGAGGTTCTCTCCTTCCTACAAGAGCTGCTGGATAAGGGCAGGGCCCCCTCCACGCTCAAAGTCTATGTGGCGGCCATAGCAGCGTTTTCTAAATCAATGCTCGGTCAGTCAATAGGAAGGAACGATTTAGTCATCCGCTTCCTCAGGGGAGCTAGGAGGCTGAATCCTCCCAGACCTCCCTCAGTCCCTGTGTGGGACCTTTCAACGGTGTTGGAAGCCATGAATGGTGACCCATTCGAGCCTATCCAAACGATTAACTTCAAACACTTATCTTTCAAAACAGTGTTCTTACTGGCTCTCGCTTCAGTGAAGCGCATAGGTGACCTACACGCGCTCTCAGTGGGCGCGGCGTGCTTAGAATTTGGGCCGAATGACTCAAGAGTCATACTCAAACCTAGGCATGGTTACATTCCAAAATCCCTCAACACACCGTTTTGGGCTCAGGTCATTTCCCTGTCCGCCCTACCAGTCTCTGACGAGGAAGGGGACGCAAGCTTTCTTTGTCCAGTTAGGGCGCTAAGAGCTTATGTGTCTCACTCGTCTGCTTTTAGACAGACAGAGCAGATGTTTGTTTCGTTCAGCGGACGTTCCAAGGGACTGGCTGCTTCGAGCCTATCCAGATGGATAGGTGACGCCATAGCGCTGGCATACACTGCCAAGGGCCAGAGGTGGGTAGTAATGAAGTACATTTACTTCGTTACATTTACTTGAGTACTTTTTTGGAAAAATTTTACTTTTAAGAGTAGATTTTAATGTGGGTACTTATTACTTTTACTCAAGTACATTTCTAATGAAATTTTTTCACTTTTACTTCGTTACGTTGGGCGATGTTCCTCTCGTTACTTTTTAATGCAATATGTGTTGTTAAATGCGTAGTTTAATCCAAGCGCGCTGTATCTTTTTTTCTGGGCTTGAGCGATGCTCAATTCACAAATGAATCACTCTTTTGAGTCGATTCTGTTCAAAGACTTCATCAAACAAGTTGGCAGATCTGTCTAAATCGGTTCGTGAATCAGTTTGAATGATTCAGTTCCTGATTCTGTTCAGTTCCCTGCACGCATTGAATCATCTGAAGCGGAGTCATAACAGGAAGATTTAAGCACATCAAGAGCGTTAGATGAAGTGGCCGTGGACCTACAGTACAGTCAAGTGAGAGCAAATCTTCAAATGCATCATATATATTTTTGCCAGCGATGAAGATCTTTATTAGTTGATCATCTTCGTATGCTGTCTGTGAATGAATGATGCAGGACGATATATTCGATTTAATTTCACTCAGGTAATAGCCTACATTTTACAACCAAACAGATTATTACGCCACGATACTAGAAAGTATGACATTACCCGTTTTTTGGACATATACATTAATTTACATCAAAGGGGGGGTGGAATGCTATTTCATGCATACTGAGTTTTTTACACTGGTAAAGAGTTGGATTCCCATGCTAAACATGGACAAAGTTTCAAAAACTAAGTTGTACGTTTGATACTCCTTCCAGTTTGTCACAAGTTTCGGAAAGTTTTTTTCGAGTATGGGTATGTGTGACGTCAGATGTAACGGAATTTCCTTATATGGATCCTAGGGCACTTCTCCGGTAAGATCGTGGGCGCGCGCGCACTCGTAAACCAGAGCAATAGTGGTGGAAATTTTGATTCTTTCCAGAGACTCGTTCATTTTCAGTTCGTTCACCAAAATGATTCGTTCAGATTCGTTCACTGATTCGTTCAGTGATAATTTCTTCATATTACATATACTGCTGCAGGTGGCGAAAAAGAGTGTATTTTATGCTATGTTTTAACGAACGTATTTACTTGTTACAAAAAAAAAAGTGATTTGGCTTTGTTAAAATGTGTGCCTTATTTACTAAATTAATAACATAAATCTAAATAAGTTGTTCAGATGACCAAACCAAGGTTTTTTGCATAATTAACATTTTAATTGTTTAGTCAGACATACACATTCATAAATCTGGGATTATATTAAACGTTGATGTTCTGTATGTTGAATATGAATATAAACAATTATATGTGCACACCTATAACTGCGCTTTGAATGAGATTTAATCACATGCTAAATGACCGATCTACCCAGTACTCTCATTCACAAACGAAAGTACCAGTTAGTTCAATTCGTTCACGAACGAGATCTCTCTCTCTCGTTCAGACTCAAAACAGAGCGATCTGAGTCAGTGATTCGTTCAGTAGATCCAACCAAATACATGCCCCTTCACAGGCCGAACTGAAATGCTATTTGCTGTTACGCAAATGAGACCTAACCAATACTGCCATATTTTTTTTTTTTTAGAGAAGTGCATATGACATGAATAAAACGTAATGAATTCATTTTTGATAATACAAAATGAACACAAGTAGTCAAGTAAATTGTTCAAAGTGCAAAATACCACTAAACTAAGACTAAAACACACAAACAAAATATAAGAAAAGCAGGTAAAGTGTAAATTTAAATCAAGTAAACAGTCAAGTGCACCCCCCTTAGCTCAAATCAAAGTAAAAACTGACGATGTTAATTTGTCTTTGTTATATTTAACCATTAGCTTGAGTTATTAACCTGTTTTCATTACAATGATAAAGTGTAAATTTGTTTCTTTGATGCAAACATGCTAACTACACAAACCTAGCTCTATCGGTTCGCCATCATTATCGTTCAAACAACTGGTTATTTTTGTTCATGAACGACATGTACCAGTTCGTTCAACTGGTTCACAAACGATAGCTCTCTCTCGTTCAGACCTATGGTTCAGACTCAAAAGCAACTCGGTCACAGTCAGTGAAGGGCGAATTCGTTCACTACATCCAACAAATCACATGCTCCGTCACATCTCATACTCGAAGGCTATTGGCTCGAGGTTCATTCTTTGACAGGTTGAAAACACCGGTTCACTGAGCTGCGCATGCGCTGCTAATAGCGCCGCGCTGCTGTGGAGGGAGGGATTTCAGTGAACGAGAAATATGAGTCAATGGATTACGTGAACGAGAACGATTCGTTCACCTAAATGATTCGTTCAAAAAGAACGATTCGTTCACGAACGTAACATCACTACAGAGCAAGAGAGTGAAAGCAGTTCGCCATCAAAGCGCCCTGCCCGGCTTTTGGGAAGTCAATGTCACCAAAGAAGTGTGTTTTTGGTTGCCAGGGCAAGACAACCCTGCACAGATTCCCAAAGAACCCAGCGTTAAGGAACCCGTGGATGGAGTTTTCCTGAGCATAAACGGAGTTGTGTAAGACTGTTGTTCCCTGCATTTCGACGATGATTGTTTTATAAACAAAGCCCAGATCGACGGATTTGCAGATCGTCTAAGGATCGAGCAGTCACAATGATAAAGGTTCGCGGTCGTGCGTTGGAACGGTGAGTAAAACTGTTGAACAAATGTTGTTAAAAAGTGTTGTTAGCTCGGCGGGTAAGCACAGCTAAGCTTCGCCCACACGGCCCGCCTCCAGCCGCTCGTTTTTTTCCGGAAAGACTCGGTACAGTCTATCTTTCAATTAAAAATATAATAAAACAAAAGACTTTTTGGAGATATGAAGGATGCAATATTACTCTATAGGTACTCAAGATTAACAGGAGATTGAGTGAAAATGAGCATTTCACCCCCCCCCCCCCTTTAAATAAAGCTACCATTGTTCACAGTTTATGAACACCCGCCATCCCGCAGTAGTTTGTGTGTAAATTATTGTTGCGCAGTGGCGTGCAAACTCGACTTGAAAACGAATGCCTTTGCCTGCCGTAGACACAGTTAACATAGACACATGGTTGTAGAAATATACATTTGATTATATTTTGGAGAACAGTCAGAAGAAGATCCGTCGATGTACTTTTATTTGTTTTTTTGTGTTCAGATGTTCAGTAGCAGTCATGAGCGCGAGCACATGTGAAGAGTTTTAACTCATGCCTTTGAATGCAGATTCACTTTATTTCGACATTGTCTAATAATCCAAATGTAGTTGTATAAGTTACTATTACACAAACCAGAGGACAGGCAATGATTTTCGGGCTATACAGATGGCAGAAATAATGCTAGTCTCTCTTCTGTTTTTGTTGCAAAGAGAGCCAATCTACTTATGATAGGCTAATAATAGTCATTTAAATAAACAAAATCTAAATAATATCATTTTATATATGACGACTTCAGAGGCAAAAGACTCTAAGTACCATCTGAAATTTTCTTCTTAAAGAGCATTTTTATCAAGCTTGTATGTTTATGTTCAATTATTTCACTTAAATGGCAATGAAAAGTAGTGAAATTACTGAACAAGCTTGATAAAAATGCTTGTTTTAGAAGAATATTTCAGAGGCTTTTGCATCATGAAGTATATATATATATATATATATATATATATATATATATATATATATATATATATATTAGGGCTGTCAAAAGATTAATCACGATTAATCGCATCCAAAATAAAAGTTTGTGTTTAAATAATATATGTGTGTGTACTGTGTATAATTAAATTTGTATATATAAATACACACATGCTTGTATATATTTAAGTAAATGTGTAATTTATATATAAAAAAATATATTTATATATAATATAAATTATATATAAATATATACAGTATATGTATGTAAATATTATACATGCATGTGTGTGTATACACAAATTAATTATACAGAGTACACACACATATTATGTAAACACAAACTTTTATTTTGGATGCGATTAATCGTGATTAATCTTTTGACAGCCCTAATATATATATATATATATATATATATATATATATATATATATATATATATATATATATATATATATATAGGCCTATATGATCCAAAGTAACTAGTTACTCGCTACTTAAGTAGTTTTTTCAATGGATACTTTTTTACTCTTACTCAAGTAACTATTAAGATTATTACTTTTACTTTTACTTTGAGTAAATATTTCGATAAGTACTTGTACTTTTACTTGAGTACAGTTTTTGGATACTCTACCCACCTCTGCCAAGGGCTTACAGTGCCCGTTGGGTGTCAGAGCGCACTCTTCGTGTAGCCTGGCTCCGCCCTCCTACGTACTTCCTCTCAATTTCATTTTCCTTCAGTACTACGTCTGGGACTGCTGTATATTCTTAGGTTTCCAGAAACAAATTTTTTGTAGGACCAATCAGCGAATAGAGGGAGTGGCTGAGAACGATGATGTTGATGTGATCACACACATGACTAGCGTCGGCCAATAGTGAGCCTACGTGTGACGTACAACACACAGACGCGCTGCTTTATCAAGACTCGAGGAACAGAGAGAAGGAAATGAATAGTGGAATAAAGTCGTTTTATTTTTGTTTGTTTTTGCGCACAAAAAGTATTCTCGTCGCTTTATAAACTTTATAAAAGACAGACATCTTATTCTAAACATAATCCTCTGATCATTCGGACGACCACACGTTAGCGATTGGCTATGGCAGATCCTGAGTGACTCTGGGCAGATCCAATAGTTTTGAACTTTAACAGAGAACCCGCCTTCAAGGAAGTAAACGTTTCTCAATGGAGCGAGGCCAGACTCTCTGTACAAATGAAATGTACGAGAGTCTGGTAGAACCAGGCTACTCTTCGTGGGCTTGGTCTAGCGGAATTTCCTTGCAAGACATATGTATGGCGGCGGGCTGGGCCTCACCGTCTACATTTATAAGGTTTTATAACCTGGAGGTTCCCACCTTACAGGCCAAGATGTTGTCGGTGTAGGCGAATCAGTGCTGTCTGTTCAGGACACTGAGGTCGCTGAGCGCTGCGCGCTGACGACTGTATATGCTATGGGCAAAATTGCGTAAGACCCGCATCTTCCCACATCTGTTCAGGCCGGATCCCGCCCTGTCTGTGTGATGTTACAATAAACACGTGCGTCTATGAATGCTGCTGTATATGGATAGAGTGGTTCCCCCTCCTCTTTCCAGGACTCTCTGTGAGTTCCCCTGGTGGTTCTGCACTGTGAATCCTGGGCTTCGCCTTCAGGTTTATTGGTGTTAGATCCCAGCACGCACAGCGTTTTGCATTGGGTCCCCTAGCGTAAGCTACTTAAGCAGTACGAGAGACCTTGGTTACTAATAGGGATGGGCATTCGATTAAATTTTATTAGTCGATCGTCGGGAGAATTAACGATCGACTATCGATTAATCATTAATATTTTTATATTGAAATTTATTATTTCTTTAACTTTTTATAAATTAAAAATGCAATGAAAATACAAAAATACAGTTTGTTTGTCCTCGATGAGATCTTTATTACAAGAAGATCAACTTGTGGCAGTGAAACTGGACGTTCGGTAGACTTGAAGATTCCTGCGGTGCTCTAAACCAGCGGAACCTGCAGCTGCGAGCACCCATGGCCACTTCATCCGTTTTCTATGATCGGATAGCTATCCGGTCGTGAAAAGACCAAATCTAAATGCCCTCCGAAACGCATTCGAGACGGATTTAAATCCGATCGCTCAAACCACTTTATACTTTATATCTGAGACGCATTCCAGACGAAACTGGACAAGAGTAAATGCATCTGGTTGTTGAAACCACATATGTAAATTTGACTTATCCCAAAAATGATAAGAAATAAACGTGTGAGAGCGTGTTATAGGCTATATGTCATGTTATATCCGGATATGACGACGCTACTTCAACACGCATCACCACAGATGAGCATCTATTCATCAAGCTAACGTGCAAACTATCGCAAATCAAAGTGAAAGTCATTCATCAACACACAATCATCTTCATTAAAAGTAAAGAACCGAAATGATCTTACCAGGGCTGTTGCCGCAATATCTTGTTGCGGTCTTTGATTTAGAAATTTTCGCTGATGATCAATAAAATGCAGCTCATATCAGTTGCATTCGATGACGTGCAACAATTTAAATATGCATATAGCGCGGGAATTCAAGATCGGATTTATATCCGTTTTGCAAAAACACATTTATGTGACCAGGTGTAAATGGAATCGTTTTGATAAATCAGATAGCTATCCGATCTGAGAAAACGCATGAAGTTCCCATAGAACTTCTGCACCAGTCTACTGATTTCTGTTGAGAAAGATAAGCATGTTGACATGATCTGGGATCAGACGCGACCGCAACCTGGTGACAGCCAGTCCAGCCGCCGAAAACACCCGCTCTGAGCAGCCCGGTCTCACCCCAAAACGTCATATACTGACGCGTCTTGACCATGCGTCAACATACGACGAAAAGGGTACCCCTTTAACGTCAATATGAGACGCAGACAGAAGCGCACCAGCAGCGCCTCCTAGCGGTACCCTAACGCATACCTAAACCTACCCATAACCCGAATCGTCACACATGGACGTTATGGGGGTACCCTTTTCGTCGTATGTTGACGCATGGTCAAGACGCGTCAGTATATGACGTTTTGGGGTGAGACTGTCAAGCCGGGGCAGCCGGGGACTGACGTTGCCGGGATGCACAGGTACCTCCGCGCTAAAATTAATTCCATTGCTTCAAGACACACTACGCAACGCAACCTGCATTAGTTTAATCGATAACAAATAAACGTGATCGACGAAATTCTTAACGATCAATTATCGATCGTCGATTAATCATGCCCATCCCTAGTTACTAACGTAACCTCGGTTCTCTCTAGTAGAGGGAACGAGTACTGCGTATCTTTCCGTGCATGCAACACACTCTGGTTTGCTTCGGCGATGAAAAACCAGAGATCAACTGCCCCAAGCCTCCTTTCATAGGCCTAAGCCACGCCCGTTTCAGTGGGACATGACGCAGTGGGCGCGAAGCGCCCTCATTGGTCTGACGTCACTATAGGCCTCACTCGGTAGGCTGATGCAGTTGCCGCAGAGCAGCCAATGGGCGCGCGAGCTGTCTCGCCCATGTTTGCATGCCGCTGCAAAGCATTTTGCAATATTTAAAATTATAGGATAATTTTTTGGAATTTATATACAAAAAAATTATATTTATATATAATATAAATTATATATAAATATATACAGTATATGTATGCAAATATTATACATGCATGTGTGTGTATACACAAATTAATTATACAGAGTACACACACATATTATGTAAACACAAACTTTTATTTTGGATGCGATTAATCGCGATTAATCTTTTGACAGCCCTAATATATATATATAGGCCTATATGATCCAAAGCGCCCTCATTGGTCTGACGTCACTATAGGCCTCACTCGGTAGGCTGATGCAGTTGCCGCAGAGCAGCCAACGGGCGCGCAAGCTGTCTCGCCCATGTTTGCATGCTGCTGCAAAGCATTTTTGGTTTTCCCCTAGCGTAAGCTACTTACGCAGTACTCGTTCCCTCTTAGAACCGAGGTTTGGTTAGTAACCGAGTACGTTCTTTCAGTTCAATGTCTTGTGTCGTCAATAGTTTACACAAGCCTCTTTCACACAGAGATTCCGGAAAATACACTGATTATGTGTCCCTGGATGGTTTGGTTTTGGTTCATTCACACTGCCGGTGTTTTTCTTGAATCTGTGTGTGCGTTCAAACACATCCCGTAAAGATCCGATAAAGACACGTGACACCAGGATGTGCCATGTTTGTACATATTTTTCATCCTTCCTTTGTTCCTTTATGAACACATCATGTTAATGTGCAACATGAACATTGATCTGCATTTAAAAACCCATCAAAGAGTTGCACGTTAACTACATCACTGCAACTACAATGCGTCATCATTACGGCATTGGACCTGTCTTTTGTTCACATAGTCCCAGGACTGATCTCAGCAATGTTACTAGGTCCCCATCCTGGGATCAATCCCGGGACATGTTTGCGTTCACACAGAAGGCACTCTAGCAATTCTATGGCAATTTTCTGGGATCAACACTCTTTGGCTTGTTGAAAAAGTCTTTAATTAGTTCCTTGAATATAGCAATTAAAGACTATTAATTATTATTAATTCTATTAATTATCCTGCATCGTGCATAAATGTTCACTGTTAATAGTTATTGGTTACACTTTAAGGTGTCATTGTTACAGTGTAATTATATACTGTATTTAAGTACTGAGTAATATTAAGCAACTACATGTACGGATTAGGGTAAGATTAGGATTTGGCTCAGGGGAAGGTGTTGTAGCAAATTCTAAGTCCTCAAATCGGGTCTCGAAGAAATCTCTCAAGAGTCGAAGTTCCAGGTTTCAGAAGAAGTAACTTTATTGACAAGCAACAAAGTGAGATGCAGCTGTTCATCTGCTCTGCAATGGTCAGAACCTCAGGTTTTATACCTTTTCTTATCACTAGGTAGCCAATCAGCTATCGAGATCTCGCTACCGTTAGCGTCATCTTTCCAATAGACATTATTCTATTGGTGGAAAAATCTTTGGTCATACCCATTTTCTAGAACATCTTTGGTCACATGATTCAATGCACCTGCAGTGTTGTCATACCATCCATCATTTTTAATTGACGTTTTTTAGTACCATCTTATCAGCTAATGTACCTATACACATCTTCTCTCTGAGCTTGTTAGGTACTCTTTCATCCTCACAGACCACTTGACCTAATTTAACCTGATGTATCCTGATTTAACCTGGGTTTTGACTGAGACACAGAAATACAGACTTTTACATGAGGCAAAGGAAAATCTCCAACACATGTTGCATGTAATTATGCATAATTTACTGTTATTACTATGGTAAGTACATGTAACATATGTAACAAGGACACTGTAAAATAAATTGTTACCTAGTTATATTTTTTGTCCTTAACCTTTAACAGTATAACACTACAGAAACAGATGTGTACAGGTGAGGCAGTGTCAAAACAATCAAAAACACAAATAACTCACTAATAAACTAAATAACAATTAATAGAGAAACAATGCAACTTCTTTCAGAGTGCAAGTGTCTTATTATAAAACAGCAATACAACAGTTCAAGAATTTCAGATGCGATATTGAAATCATAATACTTCACTATTTTATTACTGTACTATAGAAGATGACAGTGTCGTTTAAGACAGTGTTAAATATTTAATAAAATAAAACCTGTGTATAAACAACAAGGGAAAAAACAATTCCAATTCTCTAACAATCCTTCTCATTACTTTTAACCTTTTGTGAATCTGTGTTTTCTAACAGGAGGAAAAGGCTAATAACCTAGATGGGAAAGAGGACCCAGAGAAAACCCTGTTGAGCTCCAAAGACAGAGACACTGTAGAGACAGTGGAAATGAAGTAATTGTAACATTTATAATTTTGATGCTTTCATTGAAAGTGTAAATGATAGAGAGAAGATCAGCTGAAACTCTCATCGCTCACAGAGTAATTGTGTCGGGATTTCAGTGGTCAGAGCCAATACCAGTCAAATTTCAATAACTGATTTCATATCATTATTTTTTTTGTGTGATTTAAATGATAAATTAAGGCATTTAGCATTAAACAGTATATGTAATATAATATTGTATAATATCAATATAATATTGAGCAATAAAGTAAGTAACAGAGCAACAGTTTTCCAGCAGTAGATCAGCAAGTGCTTGATGTTTCTCAGTATGTACAGGTTGTTATAGTGATCCAGACAGAAACAGTGAGACATTATCTCTGTTTCTTAACATTTGCACTATAATGCGAATCTGATTTGGCATCTCAGTTATTTTGTCTCGTCTGTTTACATCCTCTAATACCCTTCTTTTTTTTTTTTTTACAGTTGCCACTGCGAAACACACTTTGAGAAGACTTCCTCCTCATACACAACGAAAGTCTTCTTCACTACTGAGACTGTAAGTGTTTTATCGGTATTGTTGCTGTAACGGGAAAAGTCTGGTATCCTTATGTTGCAAAAGATTATTTTAAACATGAACACTAACCCTTGTCATTCACCTTCATCAGAAAACACAGGTTGAATAATGAATAGCCATGGATTTTTATGGATGGATGTTTGTCCTGCAGCAGCTCTGGAACCAAACCCTGCCTTAATAAGCTTGGAATATCATTGATTTATTTTAAAGATGGTGAAACACTCTGCTTTGTTGAAATGTGCAAAATTAGTCAGTATTTCTTACCTGAAGTTGTGAACAAATATCTGTGACATTTCATGAGATTCTGATTCATTCTTTCATTTTATTTGTTGGCATGTGAGGAGATGAAGACCTGTCGTGTTATTTGGCATCACATGTCTCTTACCGTTTTATTAATGAAGTGTGTTCAGCTGTGATTGTTGAGTTTGATTGTTTCAAACTCATGGCATTATTGTATTTTGCTAATATGTATGTTAGAATATTGTCACTGTTTTATGGAGATGATTGACTTCACTTTAATACTCTTGTTTGTCCAGTTTAGCTTTCAGCTTTAGCTTCAGCTCCAGCTCCAGTTTTCTTTACTGCAACGAATTCAAATTGAAAAATCTTTGAATGTAATGCTAAATATTAAAAGCATATGATTCATTCATAAAGGCTGGAATCTGTGTGTCTTTAAAATATTTTTGTGTGTTATCAGAAAAAATAACATTGAATTATTAAGTAAAAATTATTTTACCACTGATAGCCTAAACTTTCACCAACAATTATTATAGTGTTTGTTACTACAGCAAAACTGATTATGTGGTATAAAAAAGAAGATTCCACTGTATATTATGATTATATAGTAGGAACAATAATTGCACTGATCTGAAGAAAATGATTAGCGTTGTCATTTGCTTTATGGTTTTTCACAATTAATGCATACATTTCTATAACAAGTAATGAACACAATTTAAAAACCTAATAGTGATGCTTGACTAAGCAAATATCACATTAAAGGCATGATTTATTCTATGTGAATACATAACTCAATCATTCTAGTGGTCAAATGATGTTTCATTTCTGATGTTATAGTTTCATTCATAATGTTATCATTAATGTTGCAGGTGTTTGACAGAGATGACATGTTTATTAATAGGTTTTATTATAATGTAGTGTAACATAGTACTGCCTTAATTTACTCACTATACCCACAAGATGTTTCAAACCTGTATGAGTTTCTGTCTTCTTTCTATTTACAGCGTACAGTGGGTACGAAAAGTATTCAGACCCCCTTACATTTTTCACTCTTTGTTATTGCAGCAATTAGCTAAAATCATTTAAGTTCATTTTTTTTCCTCATTATTGTACACACAGCACCCAATATTGACAGAAAAACACAGAATTGTTGGCATTTCAGCACATTTATTAAAAAAGAAAAACTGAAATATCACATGGTCCTAAGTATTCAGCCCCTTTGCTGTGACACTCATATATTTAACTCAGGTGCTGTCCATTTCTTCTGATCATCCTTGAGATGGTTCTACCATAGATATCATATAAAGGCTAGATGTCTCAAGGCGGAGTCACTTCCGGCATCACCGGCGGCCATCTTACGACAGGGCTCTGTGAATTAAGGTGAGTGAGCAGCACGCACACAAATCCTCTTATCTCGGTGAAATCTTAACGGATTTACAAACGGTTTGGTTTCTTACAAACGTCATTACCGTGGCTATAATTCTTTCATATGGAAGTCCATTTGTTTAATTATTCATATGTATGTAGTTTCATAGCTACATCTCTGACGTTTATAACAAACCAAACCGTTTGAAAATCGGTAGAAAATTGAGCAAGTTATGGTTATTTAAAAGTACATGCACCATGTTACGAGTGAGCGAGCACCCTGTTGTAAGATGGCCGCTGTGTGCGGACGTCGACCTCCATTGGCCAGCAGCGCGGACGAGACATCTAGCCTTTATATGATATCTATGAGTTCTACACCTTCATTTGAGTCCAGCTGTGTTTGGTTATACTGATTGGACTTAGGAAAGCCACACACCTGTCTATATAAGACCTTACAGCTCACAGTGCATGTCAGAGCAAATGAGAATCATGTAACACAAGGCAGATGGTCAGATCACCAGCTCTCTCTCTATATGTTTAAATTACTGAAGTTAGCCTGTGATAAAACCCCCTTTGGTCTGAGACCTAATCAAATCACTGGCATCCTAATCCACAAACACCTCTATTGCCTCAAGATTCTTCCTTGAAGGACGCGCAGACCAACGGCGCCAACAAATGGTGTAAATCATTGACGGCTTATCTGAAAACACAGATCCCTTTTCTGCCGAACCAACAAGGACCGCTGTTTATGGCTCGGCGAACATCCGCTGACCAATAAGAGCAATCTCGAGAGAACCCCCCAGGGTTTTTCTCAGATACTGATTTACATTTAGACACTCGTTTAACACGTCGGAAAACAAAGGACTCTGTCTAACCCGATGCGCTGACTGATAATCTCATCAAAACAGCACACACAAACCATCACCCCGTGGCTCCAAGAGCAAAAGTTCAGCAGCAGGATGAACTTTCAGTGACTCTGTTGCGACACGCAGGGGTGCCGCCAGAAATTCTGGGCCCTATGGAAACCAAAATTTCTGGGCCCCCTACATTTTTTACAGATAAAATTTAACCCAATAAACATGCCCTGTATACTTTAAAAAAGATACTTAGCACATTGCATAGTTGCATACGAGGTGCAGACAATAAAGCTGACTCTGCATCTGTATAAGTCAAACACACACACGTAATAACCATATTATTTTGTTTTCTTAATATAAAATATTAAAATATCTATTTTGTAAACTCCTTATATAGCCAATGGTTACAGACACATGTTTTATTCAATTTTATATTATTTTTTCTGGGGCATTTTATTCATATTAAGAACGTCAAGTTTGACAGCATCGATCGTAGCAGCAGCACTGTCACTTCACAGAACACACGACACACACGGCAAACTGATTTTGTAATTTTTGAAGCGTGTAGATTACTTTTTGTTTTGTAAAGTTATCATCATGTGGCGAACACAGTAGATAAGACGTGTTTAGAGGCTTCAATCAATCTTCGTGAAGTTTCGCGCTCAGGCTACCTTGTTCGGCTGACTGTGCGTTCACACCGGACGCGAATAGCGCGTCAAATTCGCGCCTGCCGCGTCCACTTTGTGTTAATTCGCGCGTAAAAACAAAAGTTTGAAACGAAATTACAACGCGTCTTTGCATGGACTTAACATTGAAATCACTCGCGCCTGACGCGCTATTCGCGTCCGGTGTGAACGCACCATGAGACGGGGACGGGGGACGTGGGGGAAGGAGGACGTGGGTGTGCAGCAGCCGCTGAATCTGTGTCTACGAGACATGATAACCCGGAGACAGCAGAGATGTTATTATTGTTGGATGTAAATCATAATTCAGTAATTATTTTACTAAGCTAGATAAAAGCAGGTCATGTAGCAACAAAAATAAGTAGCCTAACTCTGAACGTTTTGGAATACAGGAATAGGGCAAGCTACCTTTCTTTTTGAAAAACTGTGTGACATAGGCTACTGTCGACTTCGGCGTTCTCTGTCTTCTCTTTCCGTTTTTGATGCCCTGACTTTTGATGTGACATGCCTGCGTGTGTCACTGTCTGCGCTGCATCATAGCAAGTGCAATAAGCAAGAGACGCGTCACGCTACACTAGCGATCGTAGCTCGGACAGCGCAGGTGGAATGAACCATTGTGAGGGGGAGGGGTGTGACTGAAACAGTAAATACATTATTTGTTTTTTAAATATTAAATCTATGGTCAAAACGTACAAAATACACATTTAGTTCATGAGGGGCCCTAGCACATTTAATAAAAAAGAGAAAAGAACTAAGAAAAGAAAAAGGGGGTCTGCTCTTCTGGGCCCTAAATCAGCCTGGGCCCTTAGAATCGTCCTAACCTTCCACCCCTTTACGGCGCCCTTGCCTCAGAGCTCCGTTTTGAGCGCGAGGCCTACATAAGGGCGCGAGGGCACAAATATAACATTTAGTTAGTGCGTATGTGGTATGTAAATTTGTATTTAATTTTTAAATCAGTATATTTACTGATGATTGCTTGATTCACGGGTTTGGAGAAATGTAAAAAGTGAACGAGAAAGAGAATTTTAGAGATCTATGCATGTTTAGAATGTGTTGGTATCTATCCATCTAAGGAGTTGATATCCAGATAACTACAAAATGCCTTAAAAATACTTAATTGTATTTTTTTTGTACACTTTAAACAGTATTATGGATTAGAGGTGCACATTATTAACAGCACATGTGACCAACTGTTAAATATGTAGCAGCTACGTTTTCGCGACGCGTAAAATCCATAGGCCTATGTCACACTTCCTGCTTCCGGAACGCGGAGTAGGGATTCAGAACTTCCGGTCGACAGTATTTCTCATTAAGGATTTAGATTATCAGCCATAATGTCTAAACCATCCGAGGTCGACTGACCACGACTCGCTATGAGGTTGTGAAACAAAGGTTTTTGCTCCTGTAGAAGCTATAAGTTCGTATGAAATCAATCTTGTTTTAAGAAAAACATGTTTTATCCGTGATCTTATGAAGAAAAAAAAAAAAAACACTACCCACAATCCTAAACGTAGCAGCAACGTCTGCTGATTGGTCCAACTCGCTGTTACCATAGAAACGTTTACCTTACTGGCGAACGGCTAGAGCTATAACACAATGGCAGGCTACACCCGCAGCTGTTGTTGTAGTGTACCAGGTTGCTCTTACCGGGTTTCCACTTGAGAGTTTTCATTTACCATCCAAACCACATCGTCATATGTGACTTCAGGCAGGTTGCGGGGAGATTTGGTCCAGCGGTAGGCTATCTATCTGACTCCGCCATTGTAAAAAGCTAACTGGAAGAGCCGTATCCCTACTAAAAGACGTACTTCCGTTCTTCAATTTTTTTGTGACATAGGCCTATTGTAGACGAATGGTCTATTTTTTTTTTCAAACGTATGCACCGCTATCACGTCTGGTGTAGACTAGCTACTTCCATTGATTATAGTGAAAGCTAATTGTTCCAATATTAACCAACTGCAGCAGACACCAAGTGAACAGAACACTTCAGTTACGTGCCTGGTGTAACTTAGCCCTAAGTCATAGATAACAGACTGTCGTTAGTTTACACTTGAAATTGAAATAAAAGCAGTCTATAGTTAAAGGGATAGTTCGCCCAAAAATGATATTTAAGCCATGATTTACTCACCCTCATGCCGTTCGAGATGCATATGTCAATCTTTTTTCAGACGAACACATTTTCAGTTATTTTAGAAAATGTCTTAGATCTTTCAGTGGTTATAATGTGAGGCAATGGGGTCCAGCTGCTTCAAGTCCGAGAATGTGCATGCATCCTTCACAAAAATAATCCACCCGGCTCCAGGGGGATAAACGAAGGCCTTCCGAGGGTAATCCGTGCGGTTTTGTCGTAAAAATGTACATATTTAAAACGTTATAAACGAAAATAACTGGCTTCCGGTGGCGGTTGGTGCGCGTTCATGGAGATGGATGCTGGCGTATGACGTAGGACGTAGCGTAGGAAGCGTCGTGACGTAGAACGAACGTGACAGCGCAGCCAGAGAGCAGAGCAAAACAAAACTCTACGTTCGTTCTACGTCACGACGCTTCCTACGCTACGTCCTACGTCATACGCCAGCATCCATCTCCATGAACGCGCACCAACCGCCACCGGAAGCCAGTTATTTTCGTTTATAAAGTTTTAAATATGTACATTTTTACGACAAAACCGCACGGATTACCCTCGGAAGGCCTTCGTTTATCCCCCTGGAGCCGGGTGGATTATTTTTGTGAAGGATGCATGCACATTCTCGGACTTGAAGCAGCTGGACCCCATTGCCTCACATTATAACCACTGAAAGATCTAAGACATTTTCTAAAATAACTGAAAATGTGTTCGTCTGAAAAAAGATTGACATATGCATCTCGAACGGCTTGAGGGTGAGTAAATCATGGCTTAACCCTTATGTGCTGTTGGGGATGTTTTCATCCACTACGGGGTATTTTTGAGTCTTAATTTGGCCATAACTTTCTCCATGTTTCAGCAAATGGAATGATTTTTGGTGACTAATCTTATTTTGATACATATTTTGGGAAAATGCTTTGAAATTTTTCAAAAACTCAACAGTACACTGTGGGCAAATTTACTACCCTTTCGTTATGTTTCGTGGCTGAAAACAGCCACTACTTTAAACTGCTGTAAAAATGTATCAGATAAATATTTTTTTTTCAAATTTTTTTTCATAAATCTATTAATCAACCTCAGTC